>JAJQWJ010000001.1:155053360-155570860 GCA_023637945.1 Phaethornis superciliosus | reverse complement strand
CTAAGTACTTCAGAAGTCTTTTGTTAAAGTAAATTGCACTCTTGCTTTTTCCTACTCTTCTTCCCCACACCTCCATCAGCCCCATAAATCTAAACATCCTATGGCTGTGTAACTCTGTTGGCAGAAGGACAACTTTAACCCACTGAAATAAATTCTTTCAATGCCTAACAGTTAGGAGGTTTAAGTAGTAGTACCAACAACATAAACTGCATAGGTTATACCACATAATTCTCTAGATTAACTTAATATAACATTCCTAAATGTGTTTATTATAATGTTTTTGCTATTAGCTGTCATTTAGAAGGAGATCTACAGTTTGTGGTCATTTAGAATAGAAACAGGAAGGCTGGAAGTGACCTCTAGAGGTCTGTAGTCCAATCATGTTTTGTTGAAAAAGGCTTACTAAGGGATTTGTCAAGTTCTGAATTCCACAAAGGATGAAGAATTCCCTGGCTCCTGGGCAGCCTGTGCTAATATTTGACCACAATCATTATTTTTAAAATTTATTTTCAAATGCTTTCCTTATCAAGTTTAAATTTCCTGTGTTCCATTGTATGTCTATTGTTTTTATTCTCTTGTGCACTGCCGAGCTGAGTCTGACTTCACTTGCTCTTTACTGTTTCTAAGTTGCCAAAAGAGAGTAATAATGAAGTGAGCTAGAAGGGCTTTCTGGAATACTGGGGGGGAAAAGCAGGGGGAAAAAAAAAATCCATGAGAAGTACAGATAATATTGGGGAGGGGGGGTACGAATGTAATCTCAAAAGTGACTTTTTGTCTAATGGAGTGGTGCAAAATGAAGTAGTGTTATTCAGGAAGGTATTTTAACACAAGAAGAGACAATTTAAATACAGCAACAATCGGTAAAAATAAACTTTTAAAAAAGTGAATAAACTAGGTACAGAAATGTGTGGTGGTTTGTTGTTGGATATTCTTGAGCCCCTATAGGACTTTTGTAATATAGCCAAGTATTTTCTTTATTACTTTAAAGTAAATGCTGGAAGATAGATAAATGGAGGATAGTCAGTGATGTGATCAGCAATGACTGAAAAAGAATATCTAATAATCTCTTGTGAAGATGTAGGTAAATGTAAAGCTGCTATTTTATATTCACCTGAGTACTTAGTATCAATAAACCAAGAGAAAGTGAACAGCTAAAAGTGACATCCCTCACACACAGTGTCAAGTAAAGTGGCTTAGGTGATTGCTGGGTAATTGGAATGGAAAGCAGCAGAGGTCAATCCCTGTGAAAGGCACTGTCTCAAAAGCTTACAAAACTGCCTGCTGTCCTAAAACAGGAATGTTTTTTGTCAGTGAGGGAGTCGTTGTTTCACCTCCTAGTGCATAACTGATTCCTTTTTGTACCAGTATCTTTGATTGGCCCAGGAAAAGAAAGGGAAAAAACAAGGAAGTTTAATTTAGTTATTACAAAGGTATTTCTGTAACTTGCCAAGATGTTGTTTGTGCCATCTTTTTCTGACTTTCCCATATCATATCTGTTATGGATTTTTGTCCCTTTATAGAACTAACAACTTGTTTTTATTCCTACAAAATTTATTCTCCCTCACCTTGAGAAATACATTCTTGCCATGCTTTTATCTATTCAGACCCCATAGCAAAAGACTTATTTTTCTGTGTCATTGGCTGAACTCCTTTTTTTTTTTTTTTCTTTCTTCTTTTCCTCTGCATGTCTTGATATAAAAAAATAATTAACTCCATCAGTTTGTTTTAAGGGTTCTTCCCACCCTGCCATGTATTGTTCATCTGTTAGGCATCTGGCAATGTCTTACACAGGGTTTCATGCTGACTGGTTTTGTAATCTACTTATTAAATTTTATAAACCATATCCCTGTCATTTTTTCCCAGGCCCGAGTGAAACCTTCTTGTGCCTGTTTTGGGTTTCCCCCTTTTTTTTTTCTTTTTTTTTTTAATAATTCTACGATAAAGTTGTTAGGCTGTTTGTGTGTTATTCTGTATATGCTGTCATACTAAGCCTATATATTCTTACTGTTTCTCTGTAGTGCTGACCATAATTTCTAGACATTACTCTCCTTGTATACTGAAACTTAAAGTTCCTTAGGTTATGAAGTTTCTTGGCAGTATGTTAATGAGTAATGAAAGGCAGTCTGTATCTATGGATACAGATGAATATAATTGTTATGATGAATAATTAATTCAGGAGTTTGAGTAGCTACTCTTGGTTTAAGGGAGCATCTTCTTGATTTGGGGGTTGTGGGGTTTGATTGCTTTGGTTGGTTGTTGGTAGGTTTCTTTTTTTCCCCACGGGTGTAGAACAAGATAGGCAAACCTAAATTATTTATTTGACCAGTTAACTTAATGTGAACCTTCTAGCACTGCCTCATTGTGCATTTTTCTAGGCTTAAGTATTTGGTTTATTTTTAGGCTTTTGTACCCTTATTTCATGTGTCCTTTCAAAACAAGAAAGGGTATTGTTTCAGTTGCATTACTTTTCCTACAGTTCTGAATAACAGCAGTGATAACGATGGAATGATTAATCACTGGCTTCATAGAAAAAGTACTAGAAGTACAAATAAGTATAAATAATATTTTATTGCATCAGTACATATAGTCTCTTCACTTTCAGATTCTTTTTTTCACAAAGTGGTAACAGTCTTCACAAAGTTGAGGTTTAGAATAGAAGATCAAAATATACTGTCTTCTATTTCAACAGCTAGTAAATACTTAACACTGTCCCTTTTCCCCATTTTCAATAAAAATGATTTGGTCACATGCTTAATCTTGGCAAGACGTAAGGGTTATACAGAACCAAAAGGTCTTGTATGTTATGTGAGCAAGATTCCGAGTGACTTTTCTTACTGTACTTCAAAAGTACCTTTTTAAAAAAAAATATCAAAAAGGGTATGTAATGCAAAGCCTTAATTATGACTGCTGCCTGGTCTCACAAACTTCTAAGGGAACAGAATTTTCTGAATCTTGATAAAGACACTTTATTTTCCTCCTCATTCTTCTCTTTCTCTTTGAATTTATGTTCAATCCACATTTTTCATTATTTGAAAGGAGTGTAAGAAAAAAGAAAAATATGGAAAAGTGTTTACATGGCTTTATGAAAGGAAAATATCTGTATTTTGCAATGCAGCCAGAGTCAAATACTGAGCTAGCTCTGTGCTGTTAGAACATAGGTTATTATTGTAGATATACAGAAAGCCATATTAATTTTTACAATATTTTTGTTCAACTTTTTTCAAGTTGAAACAGCTTTTGCTTGCCCTTGTTTTTTATGTCAAGTCTTGAAGTGCAGAACAGAATAGTGCAGTTAGAAAAGTAATGTGCATTTAACCCTCCTCAAAATGCTGTCTGAAAACTGTAGATTCTTTATCTTAATAAACTTAGGAGTGCCTATATTTTCTATTGCTTTGCCCCCTTATAAGTTATTCCTATCTGTTACTGGTAAAAATCTTACTCTGTAAATACTTGTTGTCCATACCATCAGAATTAGTGTTTCAAAACAGGATTTCTGTGTGCCATAATGTACACCTAGCTTTTTCTTACAATTTTGAATAGTCATTGTGTGTAAAGTAACAGTAGTTTCTGAATTCAGTTAGGTTTTTCTAGTCTCTGATAACAGAAATATTCCAAATTGTTTTGAATGATGTGTAATTATGAGTTCTGCAATTATTGTGGTGGTGCTTGGCTCATCTGAGTAAAGAAGGAGCATCTGTGAGCATGCAGTTGTAGCTTAAGGTTGTTAAAGATTAGTTAGGTGCTACAGTCTCTCTTTCCTCCTTAAGTGGGTAATCACAGATTTATTGAGGCTGGAAAAGACCTTTGAGATGACCAAGTCCAACCTGTGACCTTATACTACCACACTGGCTAGGCCATGACACTGAGTGCCACATCCAGCACTTCCTTAAGCATTTCCAGGGACAGTGACAGTGACAGTGACTCTGCCACTTCCCTGGGCAGTCCATCCATCTCTCACCTGGGAGAAGAGCCCAACCCCACCTGGCTATAACCCCCTTGCAGGTAGCTTTAGGGGGTATGTTAGGTGAAGTATCCAACATCATTTTTGTACTGTGACACACAGATATGGTATAGGAAAGTTAATCAGAAAGCCTCTGCCTTAGACTCTGTTCCATAGTTTTAAAGAAGCATTACATGAAGAATTAATTGAGGATTAATGATTATTGTCTGGCACTAGTGTGAAAGGATTTTTAATGCAAACAAACACCTGCTAAGATATCTACTCTTGCATTTTTTTTTTGCTTAAAAGGCTGATGAATATCACAATTTTTTCAACTTGCTGGAACTCAGTGGATCCAATATCAGCACTGGTGTCAGGTATTCTGAAGTACTCATGGCATCAAATAACATCATTAGTTTATTCATAAGTAGTCTGACCCGTGGTTTGGAGTTAAAGTGAATATTCAGTACTTTTCTATTTTGTGACAAAACAATTTTGAAATAGCTGGAATGTTTTGATACTTTAGTAAACAGAGCTGGGAGTGTTTTCACTTCACTTTCATAAAGCTACTTAAATAGATAAAACATGGGAATTTTGTGTGTCTTTGTTAGCACTATGATTTATTCAGCCTTATTTATTAAAACTGGAATCTATTATTAGTAGTAGTAGCATATTTTTAAATTATTATTATATATTATATATTTGGAAAATATGGGTTCTTCCAATGTATTTCACACTGTAAATACAGTTATGCTTCTAGAAAAATACTAAATAAGTACATTCATATCCTTATCTTTTTTTTTCTTTTCCAGTTTCTCAAACAGTTAGGTATACATCCTGACTGGCAATTTGTCGATGTTTATGGCATGGAGCCAGAACTGCTTAGCATGGTGCCAAGACCTGTCTGTGCAGTGCTGCTTCTCTTTCCAATAACAGAAAAGGTAAATATTTGTTTAAAAAGCAGCTTATAGCTTTTGTTGTAAATGAAATGGCAATGAACAATTTGAATCTTGTACTTTAGTCATAATAGAATCAAGATCTAAATCTAATCTTATTCAAGACACTTAAAAACCACAGCAGCAAAATGCTACCTTTAGAACCTTCTTTTGTTAACCTTTTTATCTAACCTTTGCTCAAAATTATGTTTTTAGTAATCTCAACATTTATATATTTATTTTTTGCCATAGAGTTTATTTTTGTTGGCAGGGAGTGAATGGCAGACTGTTTACCTTTTTTATCTGAAATTCTATCCAGTTGTGCTCTATGAAATTTTTTATCAAGACTTTTTTTGTTAACTTGTAGATAAATCTTGTCAAATTAAAATGTTTTGTAAATGCTTGTTTGACCATTCAGATAAGCTGCAAGCATGGAGTTTTTTTCTGTTCGTCACGGATGGTATATACAGAGTGAGAGAAGTTTCTCATGGGTTTTCAGGAAGAGTACCTTGATAACTGTTTGCATTCAAACTTTACATTTGTCATACTTATCTATCTCAATATTTATTTATGTCTGCAAAAGGGTCTAGTGAAAGAGGCAAAGGAAGAAGAAAAAACAGCATTGTCTGAAATATTGGCAGTTTTCTTTCATTCTTTTTCTGTATGAAAATCTGTAAAATATGAACATAAAAGGAGAAAAATCCCAACTGAACAAAAAGCCTCAAAACAGCCCCCCAACCCAGGAACCACCAAAACACAACCAACAACCCTCCCTCCAGAAAACCAACACACTATTTCACACTAGGACAGATTTTAGCCAATTGTGATCTTTCCGAAAGGAGTTCTTTAGATTGTTAAATCAAACTAAATTATTTCTTTTACTGCAGAAAGTAAACATTCATTTTATGAGTTTGGCTTTTAAAGGGTCTGTTTTGAGGCCTTGAGCATTCTATAAATCTTTCTTTTATACGTTGGGAGAAAACTGAAACGTAGAAATCAAACACATGGGACTTCTTCATGCTAATTAAACACTTGAAGTATTATGGCTTACTTGATAGTGCTTTGAGAGCTCTAGCCTTAAAAATGCTTTGTTGGATTGAAGAGAGATGGTAGCCAGTTCTCAGATCAAGGAATTATTTTGGACATTTTTGAAATCAGGTAGTATAATAAATACAAATTATTTGTGACAGTGTGACTGGCTTTTGCATAGTCACAATGCATTGGTTTAAGAAACAATATAGAGCTGTTCAATTAAGTAAGATTACATATTTTTGTCAGACCACATGTTAAGTATTTAAAATTACAACTTTGTTTTTGGTTTTTATTAGTTAGCTGTTGCTCTTTTAAAATGATTTTACTGGGATAGGTAGCCAGTATCTATTTGTACTATTTGTGAAATGTCCATAACTTTCCTTCTAGTATGAAACCTTCAGAACAGAAGAAGAAGAGAGAATAAAAGCTAAGGGACAAGATGTCAAATCATCAGTGTATTTCATGAAGCAGACCATTAACAATGCTTGTGGAACAATTGGACTCATTCATGCTATTGCAAACAACAGAGATAAAATGAACTTTGGTAAGTTTTGTTAGTTGGCTAGGTAGGGATTTTTTGTTGGCTTTTCCTTTTTCCTTAATCCTGGGTAGACCTGGAGGGAGGGATACATTTTGTACTATTTTCTCTGAATATAACCATTCATAAAGGATGATCTCTATTCAAAGAGCATTTTCACCTGTAATTATAAAAATGGTATTTCATATTAATCCATGAACTAAAGCACTGAAAATGCAGCAAATGGCAATGCCTTTTACTGTCAGCCTTTACTGGCTTAAAGATTTGATATAATATCTTAAATATATTGTTGAATGTAAGTGTTCTGTAAACTTTAAATGAAGTTGGAGTTAAATCAAGATCCTAATTATGTCTCTCATTTTTTTAAGAAACTAATTCTTCACTGAAAAAGTTCCTAGAAGATTCATTATCTATGACTCCTGAGGAGAGGGCCAAATATCTAGAAACTTATGAAGTTAGTATCATGTGTTTTTTTCTTTTATTTAAAATGGTGTAAGAATTACTTGCATGAGCAGGTACTGTCTTAGGACACTTCATCCAGTGGAGCAGTTGCACAGTTTGATATTTTGTGTGACCTTGTGATTAGGCAGCTGCTACAAAGAAAAGCCTGCTTTGGTAGTTTTAGTTTTGGTAGCCTGTAGCTCAGTCAGCAGAATGGATTTTGCCAATGTTCTTCATGTGTATTAATTCACTGACTTAGTATAAAATTACTTAAAGAGGGATGAGAAATATGTGTATCATCTTTGTAGCAGGTTCAGGATGCAGTTAAGTGGCCACTTTAAGCTATTGCTGAATGGAGGGTCCTGCTGCATCCTTTATTTTGTGCCTTTTAGTCATATCTTTTTGGCTCCAGCACTGTGGGGCACACACAGATCTGAATTTGCTAAAATGTACTCTCTTTCCCCCAGCACCCCAAACAATTAGATGTGCTAGCTGGTAGTGTGGTCAGCCAGATCATTAGTGCTGTTTGAGAGAATGCAGCAGAAACATCTAGCCAGTGGCAGAAGGGGAGAACAGAGAAATTACTCCTGATGGTAATGTTGATCCTCTCACAAACTTAAACTCCAAGTCTGAGTTCAATTTGTGTTACTGTGAAATAACAGGAATCAGGAATAAGGGTGTTAAGGTGTGACTAAGGGATGTAGTAACAAACAGAAACAGTAGAGATTTGAAGCCATTTTCTGTAAAAATGTTGGACACAAAATGTCTGATCAGAGCTTCAGTTCAAGCATTTTGTCTGGTCAATAAGTGATACATAATAACACTTGTCTGTAGATTTTTCTGTGTATAAAAGTGTCATTGCATCCAGTTAGGTATTTGAGTTGAATTGACTGTGATGGAACTGAAATAGTGGTCTTTCAGGATCCTTGGAAATGAAAACTTTGTTTGTTTACTTTTTATGTATTCATGAATGACATATGAAATGAAAATAAATTACATTTATGGCATTTGATAACCGAGGAGTGAGGATATAGCAATTCTTAAAACACTGAAAGTCTCTCATTTCAAGTCTGATTGATATATGTTTTAATTTTAGGCTATTCGTGTCACTCATGAATCCAGTGCCCATGAAGGTCAGACTGAGGTATTCAATTTTTTAAAAAAAATTTTGTTATCAACTACTTTGAATTGCATAGAACTGAAATGAAAACAATCCTATATTAAAGGTTTGCAGTTAAATTGAGATTGTTGCTTGGTTTGCAGTTTTGCATCAGTCCAAAATCATCAGGGCGTAAAATTAAGTGGCATTGTTAGAGGGGAAACCAAACCTGAAGCTTGCTGTTTGGGTTTTTTTGTTTGTTTGTTTTTTAGTTGGTTGGGGTTGGGTTGGGTTTTTTTGTTTGGTTGTTTTTTTCAAGCTTTTAATGTAACATGCATCATCTTTTCAAACTTTTCAAACTGTCAGTGTAAAACAGCCAGGATAATAGTATACTTAATGGAAGCTGAGGTTTAAGGGTTGCAAATTTGTAGCCAAGAATGTAAGATCCAAATTAAACAAGTGGAACAAATATTTTGTGAGAGTCTGAAAAGTTTTACTTCAGGAAAAGAAATACCTCAGTACTTGGTTTGCTACAAATACTAACTCAGATAAATTCTCACTAGTACATACATAAACTTTTTTCCCCCAACAGATTGAATGATATAAAAAAACCCAAACAAAACCAAAACTAATAAAACTCCTTTAGATATTCGTGAACTTAACATTCAACATTTTTCTGCTTAAGTGAGTTTTTTGTATTTCTAGTTTAGATATCAGTGTTCCACAGAAAGAAAACTGATTTGATTGATGTCAGCAGTGCTTTGTTTTACAGAGAGAGAAACCCTGTTTCATTTGGCTGTGTCTCCAGTGGCTCATCTGATTTCTTTCTTTTTTTTTTTTTGAGATAGAGTAGGTAAGGTTTTCTTCCTTTTGGCTTGTGCAGTGTCTTCTAAGCAACACAGGAAAAAGAAGAACATCCTTTCTGCCCCCTATTGCCCCACCATCTGGACACAAAAATTCAGACAATTGTTTTAAGCATTTCTATTATAGTTATACAACTTCTTTGTGATATTTTCATTAAAAAAAACCCACTGCTCTTTATTCTTATCCCATTTTCTAAATTAATCAATGTTCTATTTTTCAAGAAGAAACATCAGAAAAATTCTTATTTCTCTTCCTTTTTTAAGTGAGAAACTCCAAAAAAATATAGTCTATTTTCACTACAAATGAGTCCTTTTCTAGATATTCTTGGCAAGCTCAGTAAGAGAGAGGCTATAGAGATTATTTCCACAAGTTGCTGAAGACTGAATCTTTTCCTAAGGTCCTTGTGAAAGAACTTCTTTAGTGGCTTTGAGATAATTTGACATTCATCCTGGGATAGTTTGTCTATGCTTTCTTCTGGCAGAAATTCTTGAATGACTGGGAAAAAAAGTGCAGGAGCTATATAGTCCCTGAGAGCATTCATAAAGATTCAGAAGACATCTGTTTTGATGGAATCTCCAAGTAAGGAGACTGTCTTGTTGAACTTCCACAAATTAACTTGTTGCCTGCTCAAGATAACTACAGTACAAAAGATTAATAATTGTGTGGAAAGATGAAGATTTTTTTTCACAACAAAAATTTAGAAGATTGTCTTAGCAACCATGTCTAAACACAAATATTGAACAACTGGGTTCCTTGCCAAGTATTTATTATCCCATTTTGCATAAATGAATCTGGAAGTAATTCAATATGGATATTCCTTAGACTGGTAAAATAACTTTTTCCTGTCTTTCTGTTTCCAAAGTTGAAATAGTAGGACAGCTGAATACATGCTCTAGGACCATTTTTCATGATGGTTCTTATCCATCAACCAAGGAGAGGGGAGGAATAAACAAGTTATCTTTCTGAAACAGCTAATAGCTTGAAGATCCTTTCATATCACAGTGTGGTTACATTGGCAGCAAGACCTCTCCTTTCGTTTGTACAGGAGGAATTGCTTTACTTTAAACCATGACTCTTTTAAAGCAAAAAATATTGAGAAGTGTAATTGGGGGTTGGAGTGAGTTAACCTCCTACTCTTTTTCCTTCAGTGGTACATTTTATCTGTTGCTGTACACCTCTTCAGGTAGTGGTGGGGAGACTGATGAACAGCATGCCTATGAAGATGCTGAAGTTAGGGTATGCAGGTTATACAAGAATGTTGACTTGTCGTGCAGGAGAAGCTGATAATTTTTAGCATCTTTGGAGCAAGAGACAAGAGAATCTCATTTTTCTTGCATAACCTTTATTATTAAGATTACTTTCCTTATAACTTAAATTTCCTTTTAGAGCAGTGGAAAGGAATGTGTTTTCCTTCCATAACTCTTGGGTTTTTGTTCAAACACACACACACACAAAGAGCAATGGTATTCTGCACAGAAGTCTTTCATTTGAAATGTCTTATGTAGTTATTAAAGATTGTGCTTGCAAAGATAAAGCACTTACTAAGTCTTTTCCAGGTTAACAGGTTCAATTTTCCAGTATTAAAGGATACGAAAGGCCTGTTCTTTTAGGATGATTAAGTCATCTTGTGTACTTTATATGAATAGCCTGCTCTGTGTGTAGTTCTGTCCCTTAACTAGGTATTATGTGCCACTGTCCACTCACATTCTTCTGAAAATGTTGCTTGAGTACAAGTGTGTTAGACAGAGTATGTTAGAAAACTGGGATGTTTGGCAATGGCCTTACAGATTCAGTTAAGAAGCTGTGTAGCTGCTCTCAAGATGCTGTTCTTTCTCCCCCACATGCAAAACACACCACCACACCATAGATGAGTATTATGGGATAACAGTAAAATTTTCTGGAATCTAAAGATGTGGGAGGTTTGAAAATACCAAAGAAAAATGCTCTTACTCATCTCATATTATGGTTTGGGGTTTTTTTGTTTGTTTTGGGGTTTTTTGGTCTCTTATTTCTCGGGTCTTTGAGATTCAGCCTTTAATGGTTCTCAGTAAAGCCTTTATTTGTTGATTACTCCTTAGCAGTTCTGCTTAGCTACCTCTGTGATTACTTGTTTTTTACAATATGCAAGTGGAGTTTCAGCTTCTGTTTATGTTCTGTATATGTGAGTACTTCAAACCTTGAAAAAAAGCAAGTCTATCTAGAAATAAAAGGTTAGCAGTAACAGAATAAAGTAATGCTATCTTTCTAGTAGCTGAGTATTTCATCTATTCATCTTATCCAGAGGGTAGGATTTTTTTCTGGTTTAGAATAATTTGTAATCAGATTATTTTGTATTGCTCTTTTTAAGAGAAGTGGTATTTAAAAAAAAAAAGGTATCTGACAATATATAGTGTTTATATAACATATTGGTAAGCTGCCAGATTCTACATTCCACTTAGTGATTGATGGAAGAGAATTATGGTGGTCAGTTTGCTTCTGGGATTGATCATTTATATGTGATCTAAAAGATGAAGAATTAAGATGAATTGTTAAACTGAGAGCTATAGAGTGTTTTGTGTTGGTGAGTGCATTAACAGAATACTCAAGTTTGAAAGCTGTGAGTAATTCACCTAGTTTCGAAAGGGGAAAAATAGGTGACTTTGTTCCTAGCCATTTTGATACTGCATTTAAAACTTCTACAGGCCAGACTGTAGACTGGACAGTAACTGAGTGTTCTAGGAAGGTGTTTTTTTGTTTTTTTTTTTTTTTTATTAGTAATATGTGGGAGGTTTTTATGAAGCATCCTGATTTTTATAATTTTTTTTTAAGTAAACTCCTTCAATATTTTTTTTTAAATTGGCAAGTTTCTTCTTTCAGAGACAAAAATTTAAGAACAGTCGAGCAGTTTTCATTTTGATAATTCATTTCAGATTCGCAAATTAAAAGGACTGTAAATTTGGGGTTATCCTTCAGGCCAGATTTTTGATCAGGTTTGATTCAAGTTGTGTTAAGATCCCTGATTTCTGTGCCTCCATGTCTCACTTTCTTGTTATAGTAAAGCAAATAAAACAGTCCTATGGGTACTTCTATATGTAAAAATGTAGGTCTGCTTAAAATGACTTTAGCACCAAGCAGAAAGGTCTGGGTAAAGTTCCACAGGAGAATAGTGTTGGTTTTGGGGGTTTCAAGAGCAGTTTGATTCTGGTTCCATGTTCCAGTACAATAATGTGGGCAAGTAATGTAAGACTCTTGTAACAGTCTTTCTGGTAAACTTTATGTCTGTGAAGCTTACACTTTCTGAAGTGACAGTTAAATTGTATCCCAGGGTGCCAAAAAAAAAAAAAAAAAAAAAAAAAAATCTAAGCCCTTACAATTAGGCTTCATGGATCCAGCTTGCTCTCCCTTCTATGAGATAGCTCCTGAACTGCAGCTATTGCTGAGGCTAAAATAGTTGCCAGTCACTCAGTATCCTCTTTATTCTTTTATGAGCCTTCTGCTGGGCACATACTTTTGTTTAAAATGTATAGGATGTCTAAAAATGTGGAAAATATAATCCGCTTCTTTGCAGAACTGCGCACACTTTTAAACTGATCCTTGTATTACATGTTTCTTCATACCGAGCAGTGTTTGAGTTTATCTGTCTTTTTGTTTTGCATTTAGGTTTTTTCTTTTATTTTTCCTGTGCCTGCTTCAGCAGTTCCTGAACAGCTAAAATCCTCTACTACCACATACCTTAACATATCTGATACCTTCTTATTAAAAACAAACAAAAAAACCCTAACCCAAACAAACAAACAAAAAAACCCCTGCAAAACCCCACAACTCTTTAAAAATATTAAAAAGACAGTATGGTTTGTGGATGCTAGAGCATCCACATTAGCTGTCAAATCTACAGAGATCATTAATGAAGAAGTTGTGGCAAAATCCTAGGCAGGAAGAGTAGCAATTAATAGCACTGATGAGGGTTTGGTTCATATCTAACTTTTTTTCGTTGTAGTATCTTGGGTTTCTTTCTTTCAAAACAATCATAGTAACTATTTTAACAGATTAGAAAATCATTGCATCATCCAGATCTAGAGCTTTTTGCAGAGCAAATACCCCTTCTGAATTTGTTATTGGGAAAGAAACTTATTTTGTTTGAAAATACATACTCATTTTCATTAATAATAAACTTACTGTACAGTTTTCAAAAGGCACACTTGTTATAAAAATAAACCAATAGAAATTGTTTAACTCAAGTAAAAAAAAAAAAATGCAATGATGGCTCGAGGGAAACCATTACAGGTAGAAAATATTACCTCTACTGATCCTTGAAATAAATGATCTTTTTGTGACTAAAATAATGTCAGTAATAATGTCAGCAAGATGGTTTTGTTCTGCTCTCGTATAATTGATGGCCATATCCACTACTTTGCAGCTGCACTTCATTACAGTAAGAAAAATGGCAAGCTATACCATGATTAATTGGTCTTTAGCCAAGCAATTAGATCTAGAGAATAATCTGTAAGTTTCTCCATTTCTAAATGCTTTGACATGTATAACTCTTGTTCACATACTATTCAGGTAATAGTATCTTAAGTTTTATCCAGCTGTGTACAGCTGTTGAAATAACTCTCCATTGTCAGATTACTTACCATAATCTTCTGTTTTCAATCATCTTCCTAAGGAGCTTCCTGAAATAGCTTATCCCATAGCCTTGTAGGAGCTGATGCTGGCCCAGAGGTGTTAGAAACACACTACTGGGAAGAGCAGAGAAGGCTTTGCAGGCTACACTTATGTCAGCTTTTGCTGCTATAGACAGAAAGTACTCAAATAGTTCTAGTGTTAAGTAATTGGCAGGCTGTTCATGCAACATCAAGGTATCACTAACTGCTGACACATGGCTTTCCATATAATTTTTCGTTATAAAGTTCAAATGATAGAGTGAACTTTTTATTATGTCTTGTGGCATATGGAACTACTTTTGTGTTTGAAGTTGAAATTTTTTTTGACAGGGGAATTTCAGCGTGGTTGATGCAGTACTGCTTAGCAGAACGTGATTTGTGGTCTTTGGGAAGTTTACTTCTTTAAATGTTATTACAACATGGCTCAAAATAATGTTTCCATCAAGCAAATAAAGATGAGTGAAATGACTACTTGAAATATCTGTGTTAGATATTTGTTGGAGAAGAATAAGAACTTTTGATTCTGTTCATGGCTTAAATTCTTAGCAGAAAATAGGGTGCTCTCAAATTCTTTGGGTTTTTTCCTCATCTTTCTTAGAGGCTATTGAGAATGTCCAACTAAATGAAGCTTAACCAGCAGTCTTCCAGTTACTACTTACTATGGAGGAGATAGGAAAACAAAGACAGAATATAAATATATCAACTGTTTGGGGGAACACAGAAAGTATTAGCTTGGTTCTGTAACTCCTCCTGTTTATTTGGATTTAAATACATTGCAGACATCTACCAACTGACAGCTTTGGCTACTTGAACTGTATGTTGTGCTTAATGAGGCTCAGAACTGAGCACATTGAGGTGCTGCATCTGAGCTGCCACTTCAAATGGGGACAAACATTGCACCTCGTTAGAACTCTATCAAAAATACTGATGGTGGAAAAAATAGCATTTGAAAATCAAAACTGTCTTTGACTCTCTCAGTATAAAAGTCACAAATAAGAACAATCTCAGATGATTTAAAAAAAAATGAAATATTTGTACAGATCACTATATTGACTTTCATGTACTTTTTTTTTTTTTTTTACAAGTATGATCAGGAATATTTTTAACATGGATTGAAGTTGGCAGCCACTAAAAAAAAGCTACCACAGCTTGATTTCTTCCTTAACTCAAACCATAACTGCAAACTGTAGTCTGTAAACTTGTTTAGTGTGCCTTGAGAACTATAATCTTTCTTGGAATGTGCTAAGTTAGACTTTGATCACAGTAACAGTCGTTAACATTGGCAAGAACTAAGTAGAGTCAATGCACTCTGTTCTCAACTGCTATAAAACTTGAACTTTCAAAGATCTCTGCTTCCCTGGGGCATTACAATTTATTGTTAGAGAAATAACATAAAGGAGCTTCCCTTTTGCTCCTGGCAAGAACATATGGTTGGATTTTTTTCTTAAATAGCCCATATCCCTCTGTGTTTCTTCTGAATAGTCCATAGTCTTGTAAGAAACACTTGCATCTCAGAAGAATATAAAATAAGTTATATATCTGTTTCCAAGATGCTCTTTGTTTAGTTCAGCATTACAGAACAAGCATGTAATCTCCAGTAAAGGCAATGAAGTTTCCTAACAATGTTAGGTATAGCTTTTTCTCTTTTACAGCCTATGCAGTAGAAGTGTACAAATGAGCTTACTGGAATCATGTGAAATGTTTTGGAAGTTATACTTGGTTAGTTTTTTACTCTTTTGCCCTTTCTTTTCATGTGCTAGTGTTTGGCAGGCATTCATTAATCTGATTTCTATACTTTACTGAGCAAATAACTAATAAGGTGTTAATACAGTGTTGCTCTGCATTGTTATTCTGGGTCTTAAACTTAACCATAAAATCTGTATAAAAGAACTCCAATTCCTAGGGTGAAACATAACTATAGAGGATATTCGCACCCGTAAAGCAGCCCATGAATTTAAGTAAGTATATAAGAAATAAACAGCAGGTTAAAGTAACAACATTTCTGTAGTTTTGCATCCACATCCCTACCAACCAACTGCCATAAGGTTTTTTTCATCACTCCAATCCATACCTTGCTGTTCTTGCACTGTTCCAGAGACAGCAAGCAGCAGGTTTTAGCCATGTGTTTGCTCACTGGCATTTTAGCAGGCTGATCATGACAGGTGTTGGTTGAGTTCACACTCAGCCTCTTTCCCTCAGGCAGAAAAGAAACACATTTGGATCTCTTTAGCCAACCACTATTATTTTTTTTTGGGGGGGGGAGGGAGAGGGAAATCTAAATTTATGATCTTTAAGATGTTTTACCAATACATCTGAAACTAGACAGTGGGCTAAACTACTTAGAATTGATAGTTCATCAACCAACTTTGGTCAGTTGGATGGAAGCCCTCTCAAAATACAATAGCTGGAGCGTGCAACAATGCTGTTCAATCTACTTAAGGAGAAAATTTGCAGAGGAAACACTATTTGAAAAAAAAAAAAAAAAAAAAAAAAAAAAAAAAAAAAAAAAAAAAGAAGTCTAGTTAATTTAGGTTTTGCAGAGCTCCCTAACCTTAGAAATTGTCTTTTTTGTAATCCCACAAATTTTTGATCACAGAAGTTGCCATTGTGATAATCTAGCTTGACTTTTGCCTAACATAGGTCATAGAACTTAAATTTAGGTCTTCATAGAGAGAGAAATTTATCACTAATTTTGGAAAGACTTTTTGGGTGCTCTGATCTCATCAGTTTTCTCATCTTCAAGCTCTGTGTTCACCCATAGATCTAGCAAAGTAGTACTCTTGAGATACTATCCTTTCTTAATAATGGATTAAACTGATATGGAGACTACTGTAAAGATTTTCTGAGGAAAATTGCTTAAATTTACTGGTGCAGAAGTTTATCAGCTAGCAGATGTACCCCAATTTAGTTAAAAAACTGTGGCCTCAGGTTCAATGCTGATAATTTTAATGTTTAAAAAAAAAAAAGTCTGTGAGGAGTGGAGTTGATGAACCTAAACTTTCTAAATTTGCATGTTGTGCAGGTATTTGTTGCATGGGAAGACAGACTAGTTAGGAATGAGACTTTTCTTGCAGTTGAAGTGTTCATAATGTGTCCTGTTCATGTGATTTCAGTGCTTTATCATTAGAGATGAGCTCATGAAGCAGCTTCTGCATCTGTGGAATACTTCCTTTGTCAGACTCCCTTCCCCTGTCTGGCTGCTTATCTTTTTATAAAGGCTGGAAGGAACTTAATATCTCTTCAGTTTTCACCAGTACTACCAGAAGAGGCTTGAGATGCTGTCACAAACACTTTTGAAGGAAGGAGGAGAAATAAAAAGAATGTTTTAAATTGTTCTTTTTTGGACAGTGGGAAGCATAGATTTAATCTGCATGTAAAAACACAGTACAGGTAATGATTTCTAAGGAAGAAAAATGTTATTACACTTTGAACTGTAATAGGGACTCTTTAAAACACTGCATTTAATTAAATAATAGGCGATTCCTTAAGCAAAACAAAGAGAGCTTCAAAACGTGGTGGGAAAAAATGACAGATATTAAGTACATCCTCTCTATATATAATCTTACAGCGATGGTAACTCTTGTGCAATTTTTCCAGCCAAATGGGCAATACAACTGAATTGTCACTTCAACATTCCCCCATCTCTGCTGCAGGGCTTACAGTGCAAGAATAAGGAGGCCACAGACCCTTCATTTGCTGTGAGGAGTCACTGCAGGCTCATGGCCCAGCTCAGCTGAGCAGATGCAGAACATGTGGCAGGGCCTCAGATCCCAGGGTTGTGCATATGAAAGAAGGACCAGGACTAAACGTATTGTATCTCCCTCTGCTTCCCAAGGTTCCTGTGATGTTGGTATGCAGTTAAATCTTGTTTGATCTCTGTGCCAGTGCAACTGGTATTTCTTTATACATGGTGACACAGCTTCAAAATTGAGGAAAGAAGAAAGCCCCACCATAGTCAGCTGATAGAAAGGGAAGTGTCCTTTGAGGAAGGTGTCATGGGCTTGAACTTTCCACTAAGAGGTTGTCCAAATTGTTCTAGATAAATGGCTTTTTGTAACCAACGGCAAGTTAATCAGCAATAAACTGTTCTTGTTAGAAAGAAATGGTCATCCAAAACCAGATGCTGCTTTGTCCTTTCATTAGACATGGACTGAGGTGTCTTGCTCGATTGAGTTTCCCAAACAAGATAAGCAGAGGCTCCCCTGTTTCCTGGCAGATTTGTGAATGAGCCAAGTTCTGAGCAAATCATAACTATCAGTCTTCTGCACTTTTGGGTATGTGAAAGTTGCTGCCCTTTGTGCCTGATGAACCTTATAGGTGTTTCTCTTTGCTCTTATATTTAAATGCCTCTAGGCTTTAGTAAAAACTGTATGTAGAAATGAGTTTTGGATTGGGGCAGATGATAATTGTGCAACATTTTTCGGACCTATTCCATGAAGCTTTTAACTTTTTTGTAATGTATTATTTGCATTACAAACCATAAACTTAATGGTCTTACTGGTTTATATGACTATAATATTCAATTCTATTTCAGGGTTTTTGTATTATGAATTCAGATATTTGACCTGCTACAACTCTGAGCACAGAAATACACTCCTGTGATCTTTTAATCTTGTGATTGTGAAGTTAGTCTAATTCTCTTTTCTCTGCATTTGTTTGCTTTAATTAAGCCTTGTTTGAATGAAGTGCCTCAAATTACTATTTTGTCTTCCACATTTTAAATGTGAAACATGTCTTTGCACTCTTTATTTGGATATGTGTATTTAACATTAATTTCATATTAATATTGACATCTAATTCTATTTTTTTTTAATGTTCAGTTGAAAGCAACTTCAGTTGACACAATTTGTACTTATTATTAGAGCAATGCATGGAAGATTATGACATTATTGCAACCTGGTTAATTTGCCATAATCCAGTATTAACTTTGCTTTTCCAGAATTCCTAGATACCATCTAACAAAATTTCTCTTACAAAGTGCAAAAAAAATTTTCAGTGGGAAGGAAGTTTTTCTTTGTGTTGGTTATCTCACTAGGGGACCCACTATCATGGGAAATAAAGTATGAAAAAATTCAGTGAGTAGAATTGAGAATTACAAAAAATATTGAGCTATAAATATTAAAATATTAATATATTAATTGTCTTAAACTGCATTCTAGGTTATAAATTCAGTTTTGTCAACTTACTCTCTTCTGGTCTAGAGAAATTCAGAAAAGGGTTGCTTTTAATATCGTCTCATTATTTTAGCAATATTAGCCAGAAAATAAATGAAAAAGTGCGATCATTAAGAATGGTGATAAAAATGGTAACAAAAATTAAAAAGGCGTTATAAAAAATATTTTTCAATATATCTGTCAACCCTGTATTGGTAAACAAATCTTATATTTGGTATTGGTCAAAGTCTTACTAATGGTTTAATAGAACATTACACTAGGAGTGCTAGAAGTTATTTTTCAGAGCAGAAGTATACAGTTTAGCAGCATTCCAGTCAATGGAATGCACCAAAACCAGAGCAAATTCCTACTCTCGACAAGTTTTTAAATTTCACTTTTTTTTAAACTATTTCTAGGTAAACATTTACAATATTACAGATTCCAGGAAGACTAATACTCTTGTCTGTTTTGATAGCAGCAGCTTATAAAACTGTAAAACAAAATGTAGTGTGTCTTGCCTTTTATCTTGAACTGTCTAGTCAGCCAAAGCTCTTAAACTTCTGCCCCACTGAGAGTTCTAATCTTACAGGTTCTTCACTCCATAGGGAGATCTGTGGACTGTGAGGACTTCTTGAAGCTGTGTTTTATCAGTTGTCTTTTGGAATTTTCTTGGGCAAGCTGAGAATAAATTGTTTTTTAAAGGAAATTAAAGGAAATAAAGGGAATAAATTTTTAAAAGGAAATAAATTGTTTTTAAAGCTATCTGATATGTTATCTAGATGTAAAATGTCTCATTTTAAATCATTTCTTCAAGTGAAGAATTTGAAAAACAACAAAACAATCAGTATTACAGATAAACAGTAATAGCCATTATACCCTTGTAACCCTCTCTGACTTGTAGAAGTATTATCATTGCTAAATTGTTCTTTCTTCATATAGTTACACTTTTGGAAGAGAGGTTTTCTGATTCTAACCTCTTTTATGTGGAGCTGCTGAGATTTAGGGATGGATCTGAATGCATGAAAATCAGGAACTAATTTGAAAAAAAAAAAAAACAAACAAAAACAAAAACCCAAGTCTGACAAACCTGTGGAAAACCCTATTTGCCAGACAAGTTATAAGACTTGATAACAACCCACATTTATCTCTGAGCTTTACAGGTTTGACTGTACTTGATGCTTGCTCTTCATGATAAATGTCTATCCTAGTCTTTATTCTTCAAGGTCAGTGATACCGGAAAAGGAAGAATTCATTATCCCACTTGTGACATGAAAAGAAGAAAAAAAGTTGAATGGAAAAGAAGCATAATTGCTCCAAAGTAATACAAAGAAAGCAAATGGTTTTGTCTGGCACTTACACTATGACTAAAAAGAGTGAAAACAAATTTTTTTCATACAAGCTTTTTTTTTTTTTTTTTTTGAGTCTACTGGAGTCATTCCATTGAATGCATAATGTGGGACATACCTTAAGGAACTGCAGTTCCTATTCTGCTTGCATCACTTTAATGGATTCAAAAGCAGTTGTCAGGGTTCAGTACAAATAAATGGTGTATAATTGATGAGTAAGTTTGCTACTGGGGCTCTGCCAGGATTGGTTCCGTGACCTGTAATATTAACTTTCAGTGGCACAGAAGACAACACAAAATTGCATTGCAAAACCTCCAAGCAGTGTGAAAAAGATCAAGTGATGGTAAAGCACAAGACATCAACACAGGGCAATCTGGATTGCCCTTGAGGTTACATCCAAACAAAGAAGTATACTTCTGAGTCCAAATAAAAACTTCAATTAGCACAAAAAATAACAGTTTGTTTCATGGCAGAAGAAGAGTGGTTCTCTGAAAGACTGGAGTTTAGAAAGAAAGTAGTGGTGGATGATAAGGTGAAGGTGAGGCCCTGGTTTGACATTGTTGTCAGATGAACTAATGTGGACCATCATTCCAAGTTCATATCATAATTAAGCAGGACTAGAAAAGTTGCCTTTTCATTAAGGCTAATGTATGTAGTAAACTATATGAATATGTTGCTTACTGTCTCTGTAGCTCTAGACAGTTTATTGAAGCTTTGTTCTGATTTATTTCAATACTAAAATATGTTATGCTTAAATGTCTGGTTTTTGTTTTGTGAGTATGTTCTGATCCAAAGAAAGCTTGTACATGATTGATCCTGTGGCCTGTGTGGGACAGAAGATCAAAACTAAATCATCACAATGGTCCTTTCTCATCTTAATATATTTACTGTAACTTTGTCAGTTGCAGCTGAGAGTCATTTTTAATACTTCTGTGGTCTTTCTTCTAATAGTAACAATTTGATTGGTTTATCATAGTCCTACTGCTTCCACGGATACTAAAGGGATCCTGAGTGTTAATGGCAATACTGCCACTGGCCTGCTATTTTAGAAGAATAGGTGAAAAACTTAGGAAGTTGCATACCTCACCACGGTAAGCTTCCCTTTTCCTTTGCTTTCCTATTACGTTAGACATGGAACAATAAAGAAACTCTGGATTCTGTTACACTAGCTACGTGATTCACTTTAATCCCAGAGTAGCACAACCTAGCTTCCCAAGTTACCAAAGAGCTGTTGCTTCGAGTTTTTGTAGCTGTAGACAAAACTGATCACTCTCTGTTCTCAACTAGTCCTTCCATGAGATACTTAAATTCCCTCTCTCCTCACTTTCCAACAGTCTGTCACTTGAGTAAATCGGTTACCTTGCCTCTGTGTTACGAAGTTTTCTGGGTGTGAATAACCTCTAGTTTACCTGGTGGTAAACTTCAGATTTGGACCTTTGCTGGTTTTCACTGTTCTTTTGTCTTCTCTTTCAACACATTCTTGATTACTATCTGTGTGATTTGATCAGCTAAAGGACACTATAATAAACAGTGGACATCTTTGCAGTTGCCTTTTTAGGTATGTAACTTCGAGTTTAAGTGGGCTAAGTATGTTCTTTTTTAATGTTTATGTAGTCGTCATCGTCCTCGCTGTCCTCACCACCATCCTCATCGCAGCCTCAGGTTAGCCACAGCAGAACGAAGGCTTCACCCTTGTGTCACTCTGCATCCCTCTCCTGGGCCAAACGTAATAATGTAGGTCCTGCAAAAGCTACCAGTCCGTCAGTCCGTCTTCGTCGTTGGCGGCCCTTGATACGCCTTCCATCTGTTGGGCTTCATTCTGTTGTAAGTGTAGTCCATCTTCAGTCTTTTCTTACTCTGACGTGACTGGCATTCTGCCATGTAACTTTGGTCTTCAAGGCATCACTATTTGTTGGGCTCCTTCCTCAACCATTCTTAGCATTTCTTTCTTCCGTTTTTTGGTTGTGTTTTTTTTTTTAATTTCCCCCATGTCAGACAGCAAAAGTTCATCACTCCATGCTTTGCTGTCCATGTATTTTTGATTCGATACACGTGTCACGTCATTTTCAAAGCACAGATGAAGTCTGCCCTTCATGAAGTGGCTTTTTTTCTTTTTTCTTTTCTTTTTCCTCAGGCTCCACATCCAGCCTCTTCTTTTCACCTCATCTTCATGATCTTTCATTTGGATGTGCTAAATCAAGGGGCTTCTAATTCTTTTTCACATTATGTTGTTTCTTCTGTGTTTGAGACCTGGTTTACGTTCTTATATAGTAAACCTAGTCTCCTTTCATTCTCAGTCTTGCTTAATGGTCCCTGGGTATTTCAGTAAAGATGAAATCTTTCCTGTAATCCCAAGGGACTGGCTTACTTTCTTAGTTGACATCTGTTTCTTTATCCAGTTCAGTTTCTTTATCCAGTTCGTAGATGTAATTCTAGTTGAAGGTGAACACATTCTAATAAAAAGTGGGTCAGCAAATACCATATTTCCACTTTTTTCCTTCTTCACTTGCAGGGCACAAATATATCTTGAAAATAGAGAAAAAAATAATTACATGCACAGGATAGCCATTATTTCTAAACTGTTCCATGATCTCTATCAGAAACACTAAACTGAAAAAAGGAGTTTAGTGATGTTTCTATCTTTTAAGGAGTGATCATAGTTTTAGTACATACATAAAAAAATCTTTATATGTAGAAGTAAGTAGCCTTAAGTGTAAAAGTTGGGACAGTGATTTTGGTTTTATCATTCTTTAATAATGACCACATTTCACCTGTATTACTGGAAATTCTTATTTGAGGTATGTGGATTTTTTTACTGAGGTGAAATAACTGTTCTGACTGTGGTCCAAATAATTTCCTGATTCATACAGATCTGTCTTTCCAGATGTGGAAATCCTTCTTAATTTTTTATTGCTATTAATAATGAGTTTCCAAATACTTCAATTTTTTTATAGGTGTTTCAATTTTATTCTGATAAGTATCTCAAAATTACACTTTTTCCCAGACTTCTTTCTCTGTCTGTGAATTTTGTATTCTTCAGAACGATGAAACATTCTTGATCTTATCATTTGGAGATAGTTTTAAATACTTTGGGATTTGAGAAGGCATGGAGTTCAGCACAGAGTTAAATTCTTCTCAACTCATGCTTTGACCCCCATTTAATATTCATGCCATTAACTGCTTTTTTCACCTGGGAACCTCTTTGTTTATGTATCAAAGCTTTGAAAATTCTACATCGTAGTTCTATAATTTGAAACTGGGATCTTTATATTTGACTTATATAAGCTTGTTATTAACAAAAGACTTACTGAAGAAGAAGAGCTTGAATGTGCCCACCTAGAATAAACATTAATGGATAATTAGTTTACTTCAACACTAAATAAAACCATGTAATGTCCAAGGATGGACATTACAGCATAATCTGTTGTGATTATACTTGAAAACCACTGTTGGCAAGTTGAAAGTTTTGTTTACTTCAGGAAATTTCTAAAACCAACTTCTCATCCATTAGCAGTGACCAAAATGTTTAAAAATTCATTCAAAAAATAAGTGGCCTTCAGTATAACAGTATCTGACAAAACAAAACCTTGCCACAAAAAGAAGTTCTGAAGTGTTACTTGTTTACCTCTTTGAGATCCCTGACTCTCTCCATCTGACATGTTAAAATTGTGAGTCCTACATCAGATGTATCACAGAATACAGTATAGTCTGATATTTATTAGTAACTAAAATTCTTATTATTATTTACAGCATCATCATTGTGTACATCATCTTTTTGTAGAACATAATTTTCCATGAAGAATCAAGAACACAAAAACTATGCAAATTAGTATAATATGAAAAAAAAAACCCAAAACCAAAACAGATGGCATTTAGGGCATTAAAGTTGTCTCAGTTGGCTTGATAATAAGCACCAAACCGTCTTTGAAGTTTTATCCTGTCAATGCCCATCAACAAGTATTATTATTATAGCTCTGATTCTGCCAGATATACAAAGAGGCTGAACTGTCTCAGCATTGTATAAAAATGTTCTAGTGTTGCTTTTATTAAGAAATCTATGCACTTAAATTTAAGGGAAGGGAAACATCCTACATACTGTATTTTCAAAATAGAGGTGAACTTTCTTGTAGTTCTAAGTACATTTCCACTATGGAAACACTGACAGAAAATTCTTTCAAAAAAATTAATACAAAAGTCTTTATTATGGGGAACTGTATTTATGGTCCATAATTAAAAATGCTTTCCCTACTTGAAGACTTCCCCTGACTTTCTAGAGTAGGTCTCCAAATAAGTTGAAATTAAAAAATTGAAGTTGAAAATACTGTCCTGAAATGTTCATTGC
The DNA here is from genome assembly GCA_023637945.1 of Phaethornis superciliosus. Lineage (NCBI taxonomy): Eukaryota > Metazoa > Chordata > Aves > Apodiformes > Trochilidae > Phaethornis > Phaethornis superciliosus. The sequence continues at coordinate 155,546,527 of JAJQWJ010000001.1, read as the reverse complement.
ACACCTGATAGATTGCAGTAGATGTGACAGATTTTTAAGCTATAGAAAATATATATGCTTCATTAGTAATGTTACTTTTTCTCTACTTTTTACTAATGATCTCTTATTCTTCTAGGTCATCTATTCTTTTAGTTTAGTGTCTTTGCTTGCCTTAGGATCATTTTGTTGCCTTTTATATGTCAAGCTAAGATCCTAATTCTTTTTTCCTTCTGACACTTCTGAAGGTGGAAAACATGCTCTTTGTTTTCTACCATTTTTGTTGTACTGTAGCTGCTGTTCCTTGGGGAAAAACAAAAACAACAACAAAACCCCAAACAAGAAAGAAAGGTCTCTCATGGCAGCATGGTAGAAAAATACATAAGGCAATGCATAGCAAAGGAACTTCTTGCCTGTTCTCGGGTCAGTACTCAAGGGCAGTCTTTTGGCACCTTTCTTATATAAATTATTTATTCTGGACCAGGAATACATTGACCTAAATTCAGATGTTTAACTGTGAAGCTTACTGAAGTATATTGAGCATGAACAGAGATGTCATTCTATAAGAAGGAGCCAGAAATAAACTTGCTGAAACTTGTGATCATCATTCCATGGTCATTGTTTTAATTGCAATATTTTAACCAGGATTCAGATCTCTTTCACAGGCCTACACAATACATTTGCCCAACCACGTTCCACGCCTCAAAATGGAAATCACAGGCTCTTAATTTACCCAATAGCAATTGCATCACTTTTTCCCCTTTGCTTCAAAATTTATTGAATTCAAAGCTTACCTAGCATTCTGCTGTGTAAGCTTAATCTTAGAATGTTTTTCTTTGTCGTCTTCTAACTCCTTGTGAGTGAAATTGTATAGCCAGATCCCTAAGGTTTTTTCTTCTCTTAGATGTCAGTTATGAAGATAACTGAAAAAAACCTAATCTTTTGTTATGATCTTTCAATTGGATGCATCTGAAACATTTTATTCCTCAAGGTTCTTCAGAATTGTCTTTTCCTTACCAAACTCTGCCTGTCTTCTTCCAGAACCTGACAGACTCTTTATGCCAATTTCTTGACTTACCACAAGTGGTGTTTTTTTCCTTTCAGTCACTATCTGTAATGCAAAACATTCTGCTAAACTCATTTGTGAGACTTCTTTTTTGATTCCTTTCCCACAAGAGCAAGTGTAAGGGAATAATAAAAAGACAAGATTTAGTTGGAAGAAGTTGCCTGAAATCTGTCGTACAATGTTAAACCTGGTTTGATAAAGTGGTCTTCCATAAATAAATTTTATGCAGGATGTGGTGAGGATTTGTTCAATAGTATATCCATGAGAGCAGAACAAACTTTTTTTCCCAATTGCATGTTTGTTCTAGAAATACAGCTTTGGGGAAAAGAAACCAGTTGCACATCAAATCTGAACTGTTTTGTTTTGTTTTCTAAGTCAGCCACATCTGAAGATCAAAATGCACGAAATTTGACTGCTGGCTTTTAGATTGGGATAATGGTTTTAAATGCATCACCAAGATAAGTTATGTAGATGAGGAAATATGCTTTACCAGACCACCTGATATGATTGGTCAAACAGTGATACAAGGGTGTACCACTAAGTTTCTGAAGGTTGGTGGTACAAGAAGAAAGAAGACTGTAGTAGTTCATGAGGAGAGGGCACTGTGCAGTGGTGAAAGGTGAAATCAAGGAATTCCTCAGTACAACAAGGAGGAGAAGGAGGGATTATTTATGCAGCAAAAACTTTGGGAAGTGCCATTTAAAACTTACTTACTGGAAATCTGCTAGTGAAGAAGAGGAAGAAATGTAGAGGTACTGTTTCGAGAACATAATCTAATGGTTATTGACCTGAGATCAGTCAATTAAAATTTATTTCTTACAGCAGTCAGCTATTGCTTATTATTGAATTTGAATGTCTATATTAGCAGAGAGGGCAGTCAAATATGCTGAAAAATCAAGGCTTTGTATAATTGTTTTTAACCTTGTCAGTCATTTTTGTGTATGAGAGTGGGTATTCATGAAGATCACTATGTTATCACTGAGGCTTATCTTGGTACCTTGAGAACAAATTACAGCTAAGATGTTGTTCTTGGAACCATCATTTTAAGCACTAAACCTTTTGCATTTTTTCTCTTGAAAATGGTTTCATGCCTACTGTTCCTCACTATTCAGGGATTTTTTTGTTTTGTTTTGTTTTTTTTAAATACTACATTGGAAAAATTATGTCCACTAACTACCAAAACTTATACTAAGGTTGAAACCATGACCCAAGCTTTTGTAGGCTACCTAGGATCTTGGTATTTGTCCTTTTTCTGTCTTTTCTGGATGGAAAAATAAATAAAAACTTTCTTCACTGTGTGCTAGAGCTCTTTGGAAAACTTGAAAAATGAGTCTTGAATCCTGTAGGTTAATTCCAAATCCTGATTACACAATCATCTTACTAAGGTTCCTGTGTCTTTCTCCTTCTTTGTGGTTCATACATGCAGTCTTCAAATCTTCTGCCTCCTTTATGACAATGAGTAGGCTTCTAAGTGAAAAAAAAACTGAAGGAACTGGTTATCTCAACACTTAACTGATGTTTGTGTTACTGTGGTCTTTGACAAGAAGAGTAATCAAGATAAAGTTCTCTGTAATTTTTCTGAAAACTCCATAGTGGTGAACATGCAGGTGGACTTCTTAAAGCTATGTTCTCTTCTTCTCTGTGTATTAGAAGCTGAAAATTTGGCCAAAGGTGTAGTTTTTCAAGGACACTACAAAAGACGTCTCCCTGAAGCTGACATTTCTTTGAAATGTAAAATCTTCTAGTTCAAGTGCTAGAATTTCTAGAGCTTCCCAGTGAAGCAGAAATTTGCATGACTAGGCTTCTTTACATATGTGTGTCTATATGTGCATGCACACATCTGCAATGGATGTCTTTCTTTTTTTTATTATTTTTGTCCCTAAGGTGGTGTGGGTGGGATTTTAAATTGAGTTGATCAAATTGGGAGAGCTTAATCCAATTACTCATTTGTTGAAGTTATAAGCAACAAATTTTTGTAATACAAAGTTTCAGGCAATCTTTACTATTAAGATTGTTGTTTCTCTGTGCTTATGATTGTGCAAGTAATTGTCTGTCTAAATTATTGAAATTCTAATTTAAAAAAAAATGTAACAGATCTACTTTGTAGTAAACTTTCTACTGTCTACATGAAAAGAAGTCACAAGGGAAGAGGGAAGGAGACTGTGTACATTAGAGCTTGTAGTATAAACTTTAGTAACAACATGGCACTTCTATTTCTGAGGTTGGGGCATTAAAAATGTAAAAACGCAGCAGTTCTCATGGTTGTGGCAGTAGCACAATGAAAATGTTATTTAGGTTAGGCATGTACAAAAACTCAGCAGGGTTCTATAGGAGTCTGTCTGCAAGTAAACTATGAAAAGTTAATCAGGATTTTTTTTTTTCCCATAGCTTCCCAGTCCATCTTCTGGCTGTATACAGTCTTGGCATTCTAAGCATGCCAAGTGTGTGTCTCTATAGAAGAGGTGTTTATTAGAAGCCAGCAAAGAACACAACCCCCAAGATGGTCGAAGGGGCGACTGTATTTTGTTGTAAATGTGATCAGAACCAAATCCTTAGCATCATAAACTCTTCTGAAGGCTTTGCTTGCCTGCACATTTTTGTAGCTCCTCAATTTAGATGCCTGTATTAAGTTGGTTGATGGATGGGAATAACAACAAGGTGCCCTTGATTGTCAGTTTCTGTCTTGTGTGGCTTTCAGGAAGGTAAAGAAACCCGTGCTTCTTGGAAATTTGCAACTGGGGTAGCCAAACTGCAGAGGCTGCTTGTTTTGATTGTTTTTTTTCTAAGCCCTAGAGCTATTTGGCCTTCTGCAAAACAGAATTCTTAAAGGCAATTCACTTACGCCATAGGGGAAAAAGACTCCTTGGAGTTCTAGTGGGACAATCCTCATCCTTTTCATAGCCACCTCATCTTCAGTAGCAAGATTGTTCTTTCTCCATAGTAGAGCCTGTGAAACAGATGCAACGTGGTATTTATGCCTTCAGCACTTGAAGTATTCATGGAGATGAATCTCAAATGATGGTGAGGGGAGGTTGTGTGGGTTTTTGGTTTTGTTTTTTTTATCATTTTGAGCTTGCTACATAAAATTTCTGTAAGCTGTATGCAGTTCCTCTCTAATCCTGTGTTCTTTGGCATTCTTGATGTATTGAAGCACTTGCACTGACTTCTTGTCCTTCAATTTGTTGTTGTGGTTGTTTGCTACATTTGTTCAATTTATGTAATCTTTTAAGGTCTTTTTTCATGACCTTCAGGAAGACAAAAGCTTTTAACCCAGTCTTGAAAACATGATACAACTGTAAGATTCTACAGCTCATTTTACACTGTAGCCTATTTCTAGCAAATTCTTATATTTTTAGGGTGATTCAAACAAATCATGTAAAGCTAGCAGTAATTACAAGATGGAAGAACATTGCATGCGATACAATTTTACAGAAACCAGATTTTTTTATAATTTAAGAAAAACTGAGGTGATTATTCCCATTCCTGTTTAAACAGTATCATCTTCAGTTGTAGATTGAGGCTCAGATGTGGACTGGAAAGATTAATGAGGAAATAAGACCATAAAGGGCTATTAAATACAATAGTAGTGATGCACTTTTTGGCTCAGAAGCTGAAAAACTACTGCTTAGTGCACACTGGGCATGTGTGCTGCATCATGCTGTGTATGCCTTGTTTTGTTTGGAAAAGGCTTTTGCTTACTGGAATTGGCAACACGGTACTGGGCTAGACAGACCTTTACCAACTGTAGCCAATTTTTATGTCATGTCACTGAATTCCATCCCTGCACTTCAATCCATTCTTGGTATTTACTATGCCACCTCTTATTACTTTCCTTCCTCCCTAACCAAGATGTGTGAACTGTTTCTTTCAGCAGTGAGAAAGGAACAGGTTATCTGTATTGTATGTGGCTTATGAGGAAACAAGTATTTTGACCAAGTGAATGTTTTCAGTTTTAAAATACTGTGGGTTCAGAGTTCAACCCTGCATCACTTTGTTCTGGGAGATGGGTTAGTGAAAAAGTTGTGTGTTATGTGAATGTCTAATTTTAATATTAATGTATTTGAGTTGATACTACTTCTAATTCAGTATTAACAATAGAGCTTTTACAAACACGATAATTGGAAATACTTCCAGATACTTAACTGAAAGGATTCTTACTGATCTGTGCATTGCAGAAAGTTTCTTTATATTCTGAAATGTTCTGCAGTGTGACTTCTGCCATCCTATGTAGATCCAAAATGTGCATCTCACATGCTGGAAGTTTTGCATATTGCGATGATACGTTCTCATTAATCATGTTGTGATAAGACTTTTAGTGAAAACAGTTTCTTTTTGTTTTGTTTTGTCTTGCAGGCACCAAGCATAGATGAAAAAGTAGATCTTCATTTTATTGCATTAGTTAATGTAGGTGGCCATCTCTATGAATTGGGTAAGAACACTTTTTATCCATTCTTTCCATTTGTTTGAAACTAATACCAGTAGTAATATTGTTAACTATCAAAGTTTGTGAGCGCTTACTTGGTGTAATGTAGAGCTTAGTTTCTTTTCAACTCCATCACAAGGTCTGAAGGGTTTCTGTCTAATAATTATACCCTTCTTCCAATTTTTTATTTTATTATTCTCCTTTCCTCAACACCCTTCCATTAAAATAAAATAGTACAGAATACCAGAGTGCCTCTAAACTTCCTTTGTCATTTACAAGGACGGGAAACATGAAAGAACTGATAAAGAGTCAAAGTTTCAGAGGGGAAAGTACAGTTATAATTATCCCTGAATTGCTTGTGGAAGTAATAAATTAAGCATATGCCACTTGAGAAGTGTTAGCTATATTATTAAATAGTGCAATACAGTTTAAACTGAAATTATGTAGTCAGAATACTAGCAGATACTAATATTCTGCAAGTCACTTGGGTATAGGCTGCTTATTTTCTGCCTTTTTAGTGGTCACAAGACAGTTAACTGTGAAAGAGTAGTCTCTGTCTTCTGAATTACAACTTTTTTTTTTTCCCTCTTCGGATTGTGTAGCACCAAGTTTTGCTCAGATATTTTCTAATGACTCCAATCTTAAGTGTGTTGCTGAGCAACTACATTTTGCTGCAGGTATTTCCGCAAACTAGCAAGCAGATCAGGATTTAAAAACTGCAAGTCATTGGTCTTTCCTAACAATTTTTGCAGTATTTTATGGTGGGAATACTTTTAATCTTTTGAAAGTCAACATCTAATTAAGCAATGCACTTAGCAGGTGACAACTAATCATAACCTAGGACATAACCAGTGTATAATAAGTTCTAACATTAATGAGGTGTTCTAAGATATATTATCAGTGGTAAGTAATGAATAATCAGCATATATTTCTATAATTTTATGATGCTGTTAGTGAACTAGGTCAAATAGTGAGGCAACCACTGTAGGATGCAATATAAATATTCTGATGGTAAATTTTAAGGTGTGATGGATGACTTACTCTTCTTTTAGTTGTGTGCTACTCTTTCCATGTTATCTTTTCATTATGCATTAGGTTTCTGTGCTTAAAAAGGACTATGATGTGTTATTTTCCATAAGTATGATGCAAGATACTAAAATAAATAAGAAAAAAGAAATTATTCATAAAGATTTTTACATATAAAAAATTCAAAAAGAGGCATTTAGCTCCACTGTATAGTGGGATGCAAATACTATTATTTCCTTTGTTCTCAAAATAGCTTCTCTCTGTACCAGAGGAAAAAAAACATAAAATACTTAAAGTTAGGAAAATGAGAGAAGGTTTTTCAATTAATTCATTGGTTTCAGTCACTGTGGGCCAGCATGTGGGCTTTGGCAGACAGAAAATGCCAAGGAAGTACATGGATATTAAACACTTATGATGCTTTTGCCATTGAAAACTCATTATTTATAGCCACATGAAATTACAGTGCTGTTCTGCCAAGATGTATATAAAAAACACCAAACAAATCAAATTTTGATAGTGACAGTACAGGATATTTAGCTGTTTCCTTGGCACGTTCTGAGGGTTTTACATTGTTGTATCTTCAGTGTTTTTTCAATAATGAACAACTTCTTGTTCACATAAATCCAAAAGCTTTCTAACATTGATTCTGTTTTAGTTATGGAAATTGTAGTTTGGGAGGGAGAAGTCTTTGAAAGGGAGGACAGAGCCAAAAGGCAATTTGATCAAACAAATACATAGGATATCCTGAGACATGTTCTTTTACTGTTAGCTTTTCACAAAAAACATGAAACATATTTCTGTGAATAAAATAATTTTTGAAATGCTGAGAATAATAGTGTTATATTGCAAATAGAAAGAAAAAAATTAATTATAGCAACCATTTTTACTTGCTGTGAAAATATTTAATACTTATTTTTCTATTTATTTTAAATGAGAGTAACATTTCATTTATGCCAGACTCTTCAACTGGTGGGTTTGCTATTCTCTTCTATCATGGAGTCCCTGACCACAGGTGCCAAAGATCACTGATGTACAGCTGTCTGTCTGGGTAAATCCATTAAGTGTCGATGAAATTGTTCTCTACTTGAAAAACCAAAGAACTACAGTAGCACTAAAACAGTCACAACTTCTCTCCTTAAAGTTTTCAAATAAAATCTTTTCAAATAAAATACTTTCAAAGAAATATTTCACTGTTTTGATTGGATTTTTAAAAAATGTAACAAACTGTACATAATGATACCTGTTGAAGCAGTCAGCAATATTGAAGTGATCATGGAATAGCTACTTGTGTGTAGGATTTTTTTTTTTATATAAAGTAAATATCAAGTAGTATTTTTGAAAGTGAAGAGCAAGAACTCCGTTCAAATAGTTTTAATTGGAAAAAAGAAGCATTTCCAATTTGATAAATGTGTTGTTCAGTCCTTCGTTGTGTTTCAACAGATGGACGCAAGCCATTTCCAATAAACCATGGTGAAACTAGTGATGATTCCTTTTTAGAGGTAAGAATAGAAAATTTTCTCAAATGGTGTTATACAAAATTCTTGCTGTATTTCCACAAAATTTATAAAAAATACTTATTAAAAAATACATGAAAGTCTTACTGTATTTATGGTTGGATGAGGAATAGAACAAGTGGGATGGTGAGGCAAAATCAAATTTTCTCAGTTTTATTTCTGAACACTTACATTGTGAATCTGGAGGACAGAGTATCATAACATTATAAAAAATATCAGAAGGGCTGACCATTACAGAAGATCAGACTGGATTTTCTTCTGTGCTAAGATTTTTATATACCCCTGCTCCTTTCAAATTGTACATGAGATGAAGTCACCAGCTTGAAAACTTTAGGATATTTTTTCATTCTCTTTCCTTTGGCTTAGTTGTACTTTGTTTGGTGCCATGTTAAGACAGAAGTTGATTTAATTTCTGACATCTGCTAACAATAATTCTTCCGAGACTCGTGGCTGCTTTTGGGTGCTTCTTTGTGTCAGGAGTCAGTTAGTTGAGAAATGAATCTGAAAGAAATACACTGTATTGGGAGGATAAAATGTCACCCCTGGAGAATGATGTGAAGTTGAAGCTGAGAGAAAGTCATGCATGGATCTGACTTGTATGGTATCCAGACTGGATTAGCTTTACAAAATGAAGCAACTAAAAAACAAACTAGAACCTTTTTGTAGTTTAGCAGCACAGACTAATAATGTCTGTAAAGACTGCATACAATTTGTGCTTGTTCAGATGGAGGGAGAAGTGGGATAAAGATTTCCTTTTTTCTTATGTGGCTTTGTTCTTGTTTTACTGATAACATGTGTTCTCCAGATTGCACTCTAAAGCTAGATGGAGGAATTATAATGTATTATAATCTTTCACTTACCCTGTAGAGCTTAGATTCATCTCGAGACAAGGGAAAAATTTCAGAATACAGCAGTACTAGTAAAAGCAAACTTCAGACATGTTTAGAAAGTCATGGAAACACCACATCTATTGCATAAAGTAATAGTCACAAAATTCATTGTTGCTAAGGTTCTGCATATAGCTTTTGCTCTCTTTTCCTGTCCACATATGAGTCCTGTAATAGCAGTAACTCAGATCAGAAATACAGTTTATATAGATTTATTTAGTAATTCATTACAGAAAATCCATTTTGAGCATAGTTTGTGTAAAGCATATCTTCATATTTCCATTGTGGGCTTTTTAAATAAGTATGATTTATAGTGCTTTTTGTTTTGTTTTTGTTTGTTTGTTTGTTTTTTTACATTTTTCCCTAGGATGCAATAGAAGTTTGCAAGAAATTCATGGAACGTGACCCAGAAGAATTAAGATTTAATGCAATTGCACTGTCTGCAGCTTAAAAGCCTTTTCCAGCGGGGATAATCTGTTGCAACGTATTGTAATAATAAAACTGTTGCCATATGTTAATAGTACAAATTTTGATACTTCCCTAACATGTTGATTAATGCATACATGGAATAAAATTTGCATTTGTCCTTACTGTATCTTCCTGCTTGTTCCTAATGCAGCTGAGTATTTCTATACTGGCATGCATTTTTGTGCAACACTTGGATGTAGTGGGTTTTTCCCCTTTGACTCCCTTAAAAGTTGCTGTGATATTTCATCATAACAGTGATGACTTTCAGTGCAGGATTTTAATTTGTATTCTTCCATTATTCACATATAACATTTGGAGTGAAGAATGGGTTATATTAATTGGTAAAAATTTGAAATATGAGGCTATCTGAATCTCTTTATAATGATACCAGAATATTATAAGAACTTTTGCAGGTGATTCAAAAGATAAAAGCATTTTTTCAGTATATTATTTATAAATATACAGAAGAAAAAGGCAGGAAAAAGAACTGTTTCTTTTTACTGTTGGTGAGCACTAGCATTTAAAAAATAACTTTACCTTTTGAATAAAACTTATTTTTGCTAATACATGGTCAGAAAGCTTTAGCTAAATGAGTGTTTGCCATTTATATGTAGAAAAACAACATGGATTTTTGCCTCAGAAAAGCCAAACTAGTAATTATAGTTCATATGATAGGACTGCAGAGGAAATACACAGATGAATACAGCATTGTGAAGGAACTCACCAAACTGAAATAAATGATAGAGAAGTAATGATTGTTCTAATGAAGCTTTGTGTAACAAGAACAGAAACAGACTGTGGATTTTAAGATAGCCATGATAGTCATATACTTTTTTTTCCCCCTTTAGGATTATCTGTTGTAAATTTGTCAGGTGGCATTACTGAATGCTATGTGATACCCTTCCCCTGTGCCATCCCTCCCACCCCACCCTCTGGATCTGAAGGTACTGTTGACCAACTTCTACACCAATTCCTAACAACTGGGTTGGGTTTGTAGGCTTTCTGGTGCTGTTTTTGTTGAGTTTTTTTGTTTATTGGTTTGGGGTTTTTGTTTGGTTGTTTTTTTTCAGGATAAGCAAACTTATGCTTTAGGATTCTTGGGAAGGTTAGTTTTGTTAAATATGCATGGTTTTGACATTGTAGAAAAATATTCCTCATTTGTTGCTTTGAAGGAAAATAATTCAGGTTTACTTCCAACCAAGACCACTGCCAAAGGAAATTAAATCCTCCATGTCCCAAAGGGTGCTTTCACTCTCTATCACTTGTCATTGCAGGAAAAGCAAATAGGGGTTATGCCAGAAGCAATCTGGCAGAGTTTTCCTCCTTTATAGAAAAGAGAGAGGCCTGGGAGTCTGTCTTATCACTTAAGAACATCTTTTGCACTCTAAAGAAAAAGTAAGAGTGTTTGTTTAAAAAATGTCACCTGGAGAATCTATTAACAAACGAGTCTGGTTTTGAACTAGCTTGCTTATAGAAAAGTGAGGGTGAAGAACAACATTAATGAGCTTCTATTTTTGAGCACTTTTTCACCCCCATAAAATGCAGTATCATGAAGACTTTGTTGCCATGCTCATTAGTAAAGCCCTGAAACTTTTTTTTTTTCCAATAAAAATCTAAGCCTTTAATAACCAAAACAGCTGCACTGCCTCTCTGTTAATATCAGAAAAATTAAAAGTTGTCACAATTTAATTGGTACATTGTATATTTTATGCTAAGGTAGACTTGGAGGATTATAGTTAAAGTAAGCCATAGTTAATACAGATCAGGTGCTGCTAGGGTAGGGGGGAGGGTGAGGAAAGAGGGGAAGAGGAAGAGCAGTTCAAAGCTGTTAAACTGCTATATTGGTTGTCTGCTTTGGGAAATGTTCACACCATATGCATACTCTTCAGTGTTCAGAAGATTTCAGTAGTTTTAGGTATTAAGTGCGGGGGCTCTTTTTTGGTACAATTTTGTATTGCAAAATCACAGCAGAGCTAATTGAGTATTAGAACCAACTGAGTGAATTAATGACAAATCAAGGTTAGAATAGAAAACTTGGTGAGAATTTTTCATAGTCACACTGTAAAAATACATCTTGAATAAAGTATAAATTTAAAAAATAAGTCTAATTACTTTTTTTTTTTTACATGTAAGCTTTTACTTTTTTTTGTAAATAAATATTTTTTTTTACACACAAGGTTTTACTTTATTTATAAGAATTCCTAGTATTTTGTCGATATGTTAGCTTGGGTCTTGTAAACCTCAAGTCAGCTGCCATGCAAGGTAAGGTTTTCTATTTTTTTTTTTTTTTTACTTTTAGCTTTGATTTCTTGTTTATTAATAAACAAGATGTTACTTTTTTAGTGATCATTGCTTTTGGAAAGGTTCTCAAAATTTTGAGATTACAAAGCAAAAGCAATGCACAAGTTTTGGTTTTTGGGTTTTGGTTTGTTGGTTTGGGTTTTTGTTGTTTGTTTGTGGTTTGTTTTTGTTTTTTTTTCTGAAGTCTATCTACTCACTGCACGGTCCCTTGCTAGATAAATTTTGAAAAACCACACTGCAGAAATACTGCCTTCCCTAACACACACAGCTTAATGGCCTTCCAGCGCTTTTGAGACCATTCTTTGGCACAGGCATTGGTGACCATCTTGATGCCTTAATTCCTGTAAAGGGATCTACACAATGCTGGAATATTTTTGGCATTAGCAGAGTCTGTGTGACTTGAATACCTGGAGTGAGGTACAAACACTTGGCTGACTTGTGTAGTCCAGCAAGGGGCTGATAAGCCCTGCAGAGCCACACGGTGCTTCTGGATTTGTGATGCTGGTGTTGCCGTATCTGTACAATCACTGCTTGTTAGCTGAAGCCCTGTGAGAAAATAATGCTCTGTTTCCAGACTTGTGCTGCCCTGCCAGAGCCTTGCTACCTTTCTGTAGAGCATGGTTTGCCCACAGGCACGCAGCACTAGTGACTGCCTGGAAATCCCTCTTCAGCTTCTGCAGTCTGGGCTGGCCATACATACACATCGTCTTAGGGAAATGGTGCATGTAGGATTGAAGTGATGATGCATGCTCAGCACTTACAGTAATTTTAGCTCGGTGGAGCTGGTGTCCTATTAAGCACCTGGGGACTGTTCAAGCTCTTTTAAGTATACTGGTGTAAGTTACTCCTTGTTATTACAAGCATTTTGTTCAGAAACTGTAAGAATTTAATCACCAGCACAGTGCTCTTTCCTTTCTGCCGTGGCTGTATGATTCAGTTAAGGAAAGAAGGACAAAGAAGTGTTTTCTATCACTGAAATGTATTTTTTAGAAAACAAACACAATTAACAGTCCACATTTAAAAATAAACATGTTCTTTCCTTAAGGGAAGAAGCCTGCCTTGTTAGAAACTATTACTCTGACAAATATTTGAAGAACTCTCAATAAAAAGAGTATGACAAACTGTTCCTCAACTTAACCTCTGGCAGCACACACAGTTGCTGGGTAGAACAATATTGTTTGCTATTTTGACACCAGCAATTAGTGGACATACCTGGTGTATGCAGTCCTGTTCTAATCTAGCAGCCCAGTGACTTACCTTGCTACTAGCACAAAGGAATATTAACTATTTTGGTTATTTGGGTTTTCATAGATAAGTTATCTGTGGAAGAGGAAGAAATTTCCATGTTAGCACTATTTTTACTCAGTGAATAACTTTAACTTGAAGGCTGCTGTGTTCTTTGCAGCTTAGTCAAAAGAGGATTTAATGAAATTACTTGATTACCCAAATTACTTGAATTATTTGATCTAAATCATTAAACACTTGATTTACAAGAGAAGTTATTTGTTTTGCCATTAAGTGAAATAAACCATCCAGAAATAAGCAAGAACTTGGAAGCTGTTTTTTAAACATGACCTCTTTTGAAACCTGTCTCACAGAATTTTACTCTCAAATTTAAACTTGTATAGTATTCATAGTTACTTTCTCCTACATAGGGACAAGCCTCATATTTTTATATGAAGTGAAAAGGCAGACCTGTAGACGAGGGAAACAGCTGCAGTGGTTCTTTGGAAAAGTATTTAGTAATAGCAGCTAACACAAACTGATGTCAGCATATCCATGCTTTATGTAGACCTTTTTTTAGCCTTTGCAGTCATGAATGTTAAATAGTGAGATAAGGTCTGTGGGTGTGTTTTTTTTCCTGATACTCAAGCTTCCCACTCAAGAAAAAAGGCAGATTCTTCATTCAGATCCTTCTTGTTGTGGCTCATCTGGCTTGGAGCAGGAAACACGAGTAGGAAAAAATGTCAAGATTATAGGTTTGATTATTGCTTCATTCATGATTGGTCCTGCAGCATGGATGTCTCAAATCATACCACTGTGAGGAGCTAACTACATGATTTCTATCTACTTGTAACTTTAATAAATGTCAAACATTTCCTGTGAAACTTACTTCAGCTGGAGTCATTTGGTATTCCTGCCTCTGTGTACCACCAGTAACATAAATTTCCATGTACTACAGAAACCTGTACTGCTTATCTCCTAAAATACTCTTTCCTAGTTTAAGAGGGTTCTTTACAGAACAGAAATTAGATGTGCTCCCAAGTAAACATCTCAGGAGAAGCTAATGTGTGCATAGAACAAATTTTAAGCTATTTTTTCTCAGTAGTCCTTAAAAAATTACATACTCTGTTCAGCCTTGGACCATACAAGCGGAAGATGTGGCCACCAGCTCCATTTTGCTTACAGAGGAGATAGGGAAGGAAAACTATTATTGAGAGTTTACTTAGAAAAAAGATCACCTTAAATACAGCATTGAAAGGAAATCAAGTACCTTAAGAAAGAGAAGTTTTATGAGTGCTATACATAATATTCCAGAAAGTTGTTCTTTTTCCTGAATTTCATTAACTTTTCTGCTCCAAATGTGTCTTTCTTCCAGGACAGGAGTAGACGGGGTGTTTTCTGTGTTTAGCCAGCACACCTCTTCTCTCCTAGCTCCAGCTCCTGTGCCAGAAGAAATTTTGCAGTGGCACAGCATAATCCCGGCCGACCCAATGTTTGTGGTTGCCATAGTGGCTGGAGCCCAGCAGCCACCCAGCCGGGCTCGGGAGGAACTGGGCCGAGGATGGGCCGCACCGAGACGGGGCATTGGTTCCGAGCCTGAGCACAAGAGAAGTGACGAAGGAACTGTTGCAGAGGACTGGGGGCAGGGACGCGAGTAGGAAAAAAAAGTCAAGAAAAGTGAAATAAAACCACAGGCACGGTTAGGGGTACTGTGAGTGAAACCAGAGCCGGGGCAAAGGGTGTGGAGGGCAGGGAGGGAAGCAGAGGGACCGAGCTGCTCTTGTCCCGGCATCTGTGCTTCGGTCATTTTGCGTGAAAAGAGTTCAAAACAAAGCCCGGACCTCTCACATCTTCTAAAACCAGTGGAAATGCCCCCCCCTAACCTCGTCCCTAGCCGGGACAACGCTGCTGAAGAGCGTGGAGCCGTCCCTACCCCCACCCCCTCCCCTACCCCCGGCTCTGTCGATGGCTGCACCTCGAGTCCTGTGTCCAGTTCTGGGCCCCTCAGTTAAGGAAGGAGATTGAGGTCCTGGAGCAGGTCCAAAGGAGGGCAACCAGGCTGGTGAAGGGACTCCAGCACAAGTCCTGTGAGGAGAGGCTGAGGGAGCTGGGGGTGTTCAGCCTGGAGAAGAGGAGGCTCAGGGGAGACCTCATCGCTCTCTACAACTCCCTGAAAGGAGGCTGGAGCCGGGGGGGGTTGGGCTCTTTTCCCAGGCAACTTTCAACAAGACAAGAGGGCATGGTTTTAAGTTGTGCCAGGGGAAGTTTAGGTTGAATATTAGAAAGAATTTCTTCACAGAGAGGGTGATCAGACATTGGAATGGGCTGCCCAGGGAAGTAGTGGATTCTCCATCCCTGGAGATATTTAAAAAGAGACTGGATGTGGCACTCAGTGCCATGGGCTGGTAACCACAGGGGCAGTGGTCAAGGGTTGGACTTGATGATCTCTGAGGTCCCTTCCAACCCAGCCAATTCTATGATTCTATGACAGACGGGCCGGTGAGGAGAGGCGGGAAGGCGGACCGGGACCAGAGCTCCCTCCCGCTGGCCCCGGGACCAGACTCCCTCTTGCTGTCCCGCCGGAGGGAGGCGGTGGCCCGCAGGGTATTCCCGGCCAGGGCAGTGCGATGCGGGGGGCGGCAGGTGCCGGGGGCCGGGACGGAGGTGGCCGGCCCTGAAAGGTGCGATTGTCCCCAGCTATTCGTGGTATGCGGCGGGGCGGGAGCTGCCGGGGGCGGCCTCCACCGGGCAGAAGGGCGAGGGGGGGGGAAGCCGCGGCCCGGCGGGACGGACGGAGCCACCGCCGCCACCGCCGCCACGGGGGGTGCAGCCCCTCCCGGGCGTCCGGCTGCCCCCCCCGATCCCATCTGGGGGAGAGGAAGAGGAGGAGGGGGGCGCGGAGTTGCTTTCCAGCCATCGGCTCCTTCAAATTCTTGCGGTCGCGGAGCTCCCGGGAGGGGCAACTCCGCGGGGAGGAGGCGGAGGGGGAGGGAGGAGGAGACGGCGCGGGGAGCGTTAAAAGGAGGCAGCTGAATGACAGCGCCTGCTCCCCGCACCCCCAGCCCGCCGGAGGACCGGCTGCTCCTCGCCCCGCTCAATCACTCCCTCCTCTGAACTGACTGACCGACCGACCGACCGACGGACTGCCGGCCATGGAAGGGAGAGAGGAGGCGGAGTGCGACTGCCAGGCGGCGTTCGCCGAGGCTCGGCGATGGGTAGAGGTGAGGTGCCCCGCCGCTCGGTCCTCTTCTGTGTCACCCCTCCGTCCCCCTTCCCCTAGGAACTGGGGGGACCCTTCCCTCTCCCCTCTTCCCCCGCTGAGGCCGGGGGATGGCTGCACCCCCTGCGCGGCCCAGGGGTGCCCCTCGCCGTCGGGCGGGAGCTGCCGGGGACGCGGCTCCCGAACTTTGTTTCTTTGTCAGCAGCTACGGGGCTGCTGTTTTTAGAAGGTATCGTGAAGGCTTGTAGAGGTCTCTGTCTTTGCAGTATCGCCGCCGCCCCCCTCCCCAAAATCCAAATTAAAGGCTGGTAGAGCTGCCCTCCTGTAATTAAGGCTTGTAATTTCTTGCCATCTTGTAAATTGCTTCTTTAGCGCTTGCTCTGAGACAGTCTGAATTAAAGGCACTCTTCTTCTTCCTGTCTCGAAAGAGTTCGAGACAGAGAGTAACCTGGAATTAGGCTCATTTGCTTTTCTATTTTTAAACATCAGTGTCTGACTAGACATCGTGCTTGATGTAAATACCTGTTTTCAGTAGTCGTAGCATGGAAACCCACTGGCGGGGTGTAGGTGAACGCGTGGGGCAAGAGGTTGTGCTCAGTGGTGTGTACCTGGGTGTGTAGGTGTGAAGCCCTGGGCACCCAGGGCTGGTGGCATGGAAGGAGTCTGGAGAAACATTAGAAATACCAAACAGCCTCACTTAAGGGTTCTGAAAAGGAGCCTTGGTGTGCCGCTTCGTATGGATTTGAGCAGAGCTTATTTCTTGGCACCCAGTCACTTGAGACATCATTTCTGACAACGGAAGTAACTTTGGAAAGAGTAAATGTTCAAAGAAGGGTGTCTGATACTTTTTTCTCCTCATCCTTGTAAGCTTGTCAAGAACAGAGTCCAGGCTTCTTTGTTTCTCTGTAAAACAATGACATCTAGTGCTTAAAATCTACTGAGAATTCTGAACCAAGAGAGCAGTAGGTGAGGATATCACAAATTATTTCCACAAGTGTCAATTTTGTAAGTACCATCTATCAATGTGGGTAATTAAAGCAGTCCTGAGTTGCTTAAGTGTCAGTTTGCTAAGAGCTAAACATGAGTTGGCGTAGCAAAAGCATTCGTTCCTCTCATGTATACATTTCTTGCATTGCTTTCTTTAAATTGATGAAGCTTATTTTAAATAGTTTAACTATGGTGATGTTATACTGTCTTTCAAATCCTGTTGTAAGGTTTGGGCGATTTTTTTTCTGGTAATTATTACTTTTCATTTGGTACCAGCTGGTTGTACCATTCCTACAAGGGGCTCCTTCTTTGCCTGTCTTTGCTCCTGCACATGGGAGCACTACCAAAGCAATGCAAAGTATACATTTTATAGTGGAAAAATCATATATACGTTCGGTTTCCCCCCTTCCCTATCTAATTTGTGTGGCTATATTTTGTTTCTTATATGTGAAAGCAACTTTCATTTTAAAGTAACTTTTAAACTTACCCTTTGAAGAAACTTTTTATTTTAAATCCTGTAACTTAAAAACTTGAAGGTATTGATAAACAGGATGTTAAGCATTCTGTAATGCTGAAGGGAAATGTAAATATTTATTTCCCTGTGAAATGAGGTTTGCATTTCAGAGAGTCCATTGTGTTTCTCTGCTCTTTAAAACCAGATGGATTAAAAAGCAAAGACCAACCGTTTCTGTTGTTGTATGAAAAGAAAAAAGGTATTTTTGGAGTAATGAGACACGTCTCAAACTTTTGTTGATCTTGATGAAATGCAGCAGTGTGTACGTTACTGAGAGTGAAGCTTGGTGAGCCCTAATGATTAAGCAATTAGTTTTGAAAATGTGGCAAATGCCCAAATATTTATGAACTTGAAGTTCTTATGTTTTGGTAAGGTTTTGTGTGCCAGCATCCCCTAACATTAGAGGAAGATGAAAGCATACCAACATTAGCTACTATATATTTAAAAGAACAAGATTTAAACTGCTAATATTTTGCTTTGTTAATGAAATCTGTGTTAATATATTTCTATATTTCAATACAGAGCCTTTTGGAGTCTGTGATTTTTAAAAAAAACAAACAACTTTTCAGACAGCCTGAGCTCAAACCTCAAGCTGAGGACTTTTAGTAATGGGAGAGGGCAGCTGTATTTATCAAATCTCAGAGAGAAAAAACCCAAACCACTCTAAAACATTGAAACCTTTCACTTTGACTGCCATCTGCCCTTAAAGCTTTTGGTGAAAGCAAACTGTGTCTTAGTCAAGTCCCTCTTCTGCCTGTTCCCAGCTGGAGCCTCCATGTTGTACAGCAGCTACTGGCTGGTGGGAGCCAAAACATTTGATTTTAGTTCTTATGCTATAAAAATGCAACAACCAACAACTTGATTAAAAGTAATAATAAAAAATTGCATCTGGTATCTGGTGTTAGTTAATGAAGACTTTGTTCTGTAGTTCAGATTCATGTTGAGGCGTATTTTATGATAATGCAGGCAAGGCAGGTCTGTAGTGTTTACCATGCAAAGACCTCTACAAGAGTACTCCTCAGACTCTTGTAAAATAGATTTTGTGTGCTATGGTGAACTGAGCAAGGAGAGATGCTGATTGTCGCTGTATAGTTTACTCCTGAAGATCACTCTGGAAGAACGGGCTGTTGAGGCTGCTTCTTTTGGGGAAAGAATAGCTACTTTCTGTGCAAAACTCAGACTCTAGCAGGTTTCCTTATAGAAAGCCCAGCACTGGTTTGTGGTCTTGAGTCCTTGCATCTAGGACTTCTGGCCTCTTATGCTCTCTGCCAGTAACAACTTGTGCTGGCCAAACTCACGTGCAGTTCAGCCTTTACTTAGCACCTCATCTGGGCAGATGCTGTGTACTGAGACTAGAATAAAACACTGAAACAGCACAACTTAGAAATAGTTTCTCTAAGGTGGAGCTGTGTTGCCAAAGCTAGAAATAGCTGGGTTAAAATTATTTTACTGCGCTCTGTTCCATATTATAACATAAGCAAGCCAAAAGCTGTTCCTCAAAACCAAAGCATTCTTCCCCCAGCTATTAAATATCCCAGACTGCTGTGTCTGTTTTCCTGCTTCAAGATGTGGGAGGCCGGTCTGCCTCTTCCCCTCTGCAGTCCACCATGAAATTCATCCTTGTGAGTGAAGGGGAGACATGGTCCCTCTCCTCCAAAACACCTTTTCCCTATTTTAGTGGTGATGCCCCTCCAAAAGTTCAAGAGGAGAGTGTGTGCTGTTTTCTTATAAAACCTCTCTGCTTTTGATTCATGTTCTGTGTCTTAAATGAACCCTAATCCTCAGGTAAATGTCTTTGGTTTGAAATTGTTACAGCAACTTGAAACCTGACCCACAAAGTCTGTAAATCTTTAGTTAGAGTGCCCTGAGGCAAATAAGGCTTGGATATTTCCCCCCCCCCCCCTTCTCCAAAGCAGTTGAATGTACAGATCCTGTCTGAGGGAGGGTGGGCGGGCGGGCAGGGAGCGTGTGCCTGAATGAATTGTTGGAGTGAAGCTTTCAAGCTGTAGGAAAGCACATGGAGCAACCTTGACAAATCCACTGAAGTGAAAAATCGGTGTTGGGCCAAGTAATTCTTGATATTTCAAGTGATTACAGGGCCTCTGGGGACCTGAATTTCTTCCCTGGGTGATTTAGTGTTGTTGAAGTCAAATATTCTGAAAGCTAATAATTTCATTTTATACTGACGTCAAGGCCGACGGTCTCGGTTTTGCAAGCGGGGCCCTGTAATCCCGGGACTGTTCCTTGTGCAGAGACACCACGTGCAAGGCGGGAAGGCCTTCCTAATGCCAACTCTACCCAGTGTTGATGGAGAGAGGCATTTCACTCTTAGGATTTCTGTAGCAAGATAAAGTTTACGTTGGTTTCGATAGGCAGCAATAGAGGAATGCATGGTGTCCAGGATGGCTGGAGGGCAACTAAAGATACCTCTGCTGCTCCTGTCTGCCACAGGCATTAAATATGTAGTGCAATAGCCTCGTTTGTCTGCGTGCTCTTGTGTGTGCTTATGACTTAATTTATTATTGTGTTACAGTGTGCTTTTCAGAGCTGAAACATTTTGGATGGTGGAAAATTATTTGGTGGCTTTTGGTTTTGTCTCCAGAAAAAGCATATGTGCATATACCCACACACAGGCACCCCCACCCCCCACCTCTTCTGACTGCTCAGAAGATTAAAAAAGCAGATTTGCGGAGTAGCTTGGTTGAAAGAGTCGTTTTGAGGATAAAACTTGAGAGCCTTCAGGACTACTTATTGAAATCTTTTGGTTTAGACCAACAGTACAGATATCAAATGCAGTAAATGGTCTCTGACATGTGGTCACCAAATGTTTCTATTTGTTGAGACTGTTTGAAATCTGCATTTCTACTGTATATTTCTATGGCTTCTGCAAATGCAGCAAGAGGTCTAGGAGCAGTGTTTTCCATCTATTTGCATAGAGATCTTACCTCAGTGATTATTTTGTTTTGTTTTTCCCCCAAGCATGAATCTAATGCATACAGTCTGTTATGGCAGATGGGAGTAATAGCTGTAGAGATGGAAAGCTCATCTTAGAGTTCAAATCCCCTTTTGGTAGGTACCTTTATTTCAGTTTAACTAATAATTACAAAAAAGTTTTTTCTTAGTTTTGGCCAAGGTATTCTTGGATGGTTTGGAGGGAGCCAGCTGATGTCCTGGATTGTGTCAGAATGAAAACTGTGTGAATGAAAAGGCAAAATCTATATATTGCGTTTCCTAAACCATGTCTAATACTGGGTAATTATGCCAAGCAATAAAACCTGGGTGGGCTGGTGTCTGGAGAACTTCTTACAGCGTTACTGCCAAAGTCCTGGCTCACATAAGAGATATATTTAACCCGCCTTTAGGTGTATACATCAGTATTTCATGATTGTGTGTAGCTGTGAGCCCTTCCATAGAGTAAATCTAAGTGTATCCAATTAATACAGAAATATTAATCCATACATAAATTTACACACTGGTAAATAAATACTGTGAGAATGTAAATCCTAGAAATAATGTTCTCCACATGCTGTAGACTATGAAAGGGCCATGGTAAAATGTCACTAGCAATAGTGATACAAGCAATGGCCATCTTGGAGGGAGAGGGTGACAGTAATAACTTTTATCTGGCTGAACATTATTCAGGACCTCAGGAAAGTTATCTGTGATGCATTTGGTGACATGTTTGAGAGAAAAAAGGGATTGATTTTTGCTTGAGAGTAAAATCTGTTTCCTGGTTTCTGCAAGGTGGGTTTATATATTTTTAAGATAAGTCTATATTTGGATTTCTCAGAGATGCCTGAAGTCTGTCTTCATTCGGCCCTGTGTGATGGGCACGCATAGCTTTGAGCTGAGTTCACAGTGTAGTTTCCATTGTGGATGGTTTTTCTTTGTAGTCTTGAGCGTTGTTTTAGAATTCCGCATGAAAGCAGCATCTGCAGGCACTTTCAGAGGAAGAATTAACTTGTAGGCTATAGAAATGGGTACGTTTTCTACTCTGGGGAAATGCATTGCAGCTTAAGGAGATCTACAAACAAGTCAGATTTTACTTTTTTCTTCTGTATGTTATGGTTACCAACTACAGTTAGTCATAATGTTACTTTTGTTCTTTTCTTCCTGTCTTTTAGTTTGGGTTGCTTGGTTGGTTGGGATTAAGGTTTTTTTGTGTGGCTTTTTTTTTTTGTTTGTTTGTTTGTTTTTTTAATGACCTGATCCTTTCTTCAGTTTTCTGAAGTTGATGTATTATTTTCCTCTACCTTTTTCTTTTTTTTCTCTCTTTTTTTTTTTCTTTTTCTTTTCTTTTCTTTTTTCTTTTTTCTTTTTTTTTCTCTCCTCAGTTTTTAAAGATTTTAATGAGCACTTGAGTGTAATAAGTTAGATGGTGACGTTGCTGAGCTTTG
Source organism: Phaethornis superciliosus (assembly GCA_023637945.1). Classification (NCBI taxonomy): domain Eukaryota; kingdom Metazoa; phylum Chordata; class Aves; order Apodiformes; family Trochilidae; genus Phaethornis; species Phaethornis superciliosus. Next base: position 155,524,524 of record JAJQWJ010000001.1, on the reverse strand, counting down.
GAAAACACTTGGGGTTTATTGTATTGTAAGAAACAGATATGTTCCAGCTGTTTCTTGTACCTACCACTCCCCTTTAGATTTCTTTGTTCACTCCTGGAGGAAGGTTTGTTTGGTTTTTTGGAAGAGTGATATTTTTTTGTTGTTTTCTGTGGTGGTTTTTGTTTGTTTGGTGTTTTTTTTAAACAAAATAAAAACCCCAACCATTTTTGTTTAAAGAGACTGACATAACTCTTAACTATAATGTTTTTAATGGGCTTTCCAATTTCAGCAATTTAATGAAAAACAGCACATGATCTTAGACCCTGTGTACTAGAAATGTTTCTGCTGGTCGAGGTGTTCTTGACACACCTAACATATTATCCAAATAACCATAGGAGGAGTGTTTTGGTTTTGCTGTTTTTCACATATCTGAATACTGTCAATCCAAGTGAAAATCTAAAGTGTAGTGAATAAGCTACTTTAAAGTGGGTAATTTAGTTCCCTATATTGTGAGCTTCTGCAAACAGTTGTGAATTTATTGTTTATGAATAGTGGTAAATATTTGTTTTGTTTTGTTTTCTTTTCCATGAAATGGAAATGAAAGCTACATGGATCTGACTCACAGTGTGCTAGCTTCATGTTGGTTATTTAGCTGAAAAACTTAAATTTGTGTTTCTCTGGGCAGAGAAACATAATTTTAACAGTGTTTTGCATTTGTGGTACAAAACATCTGGGAAGATCGTATGCAGGCATGAGGATAATAAAACTTGATTTATATTTTCACCAGTGCTGGGTGTGTTGGCACATTTTTTTTTTTTACACCAGCTCATGTGAAAGTCCCAACTCTGTTTCTGGATGTGATTCAGCATGGAATCATTACTATTATAAGAAAAGAAACTTTATATACTAACTCTGATAAATAGTTATTACTTTGTTGGCAAAAAAGTCAAAATAATTGTCATGTAATACAGCTTTAAAGGTGTTTCTGGGTTGGGGTTGATTAAATTAGCATAGACAGTGATATTATTATTTGTTGGGCCAAGCTGCCTTCCTAGGGCACAATTATGTGGTTCTGTGTTACTTCTGGACTTTTATCACAGCAAGGTGTCATTGAAACCCCTGTGCTTGGCATGAGCTTCTCCTGCTGCCTTTGTGGTGGCAGTGACTTTTGTCTGACCCTCCACTGATTTGGAAAAAAGGGTTTTATCTGATGATGGAGACTCAGCCTGTTTTGTGGTCTTATGTACTCAGTTGGCTCCTGAAAGGTGAGATGAGCACCAGTGCTCGTTCCAGGACAGAGGTGATGGTGGCAGAGTTGGCCTTTTGGTGGCGGCTAACTGTTGGGTTGCAACTGAGCTAGTGAAGACACTTGAATGTAGACAAGACATCTCCATCCCTGGAAGCCTCTCAACTCACCTGTGTGCTCATTGCCTACCTTTCTCTCTTATATGACTTGGGAGCCATTTGTTTGATACCCAGGGTTGGGGTATGAACTGGACACCTGAATTATGCCTGGCTTCCAGTCACAAGTAATTTCAGGATGAGTTTCATAAGGTTTATAAATACAATTGGAGACGCTTTAAATAGAAACTCATTCAGGAGTTTCTGGGCCAAAGCATTTGAAAATATTTGATATGCTTATGCACTGATTTCTGCTATGGCAGAAACAGCCCTTGTGTCTTGTTGGAGTTTTCATTTGTTGGGAGATGGTCCTTTGGAGGTTTTGGGTGATCTGGCCCAACAGTTCTGCAGTGATCATCACCTGTGCTTCAGGCTAATTCTAGATCTAATCTCCAGTGTTATTTGCAAATTCTGTCTTGGAAAGAATATTTCTATTTCACTGTTTCTTATTTGTGTATTATTTTTCCCTCAGGAAGGAATTTGAAAAATCTAGCTTGTGGAGTTTGATCTGAGAGTTTATTTGTGGTCAAATGACCATGTCAGCTAGTAAATCACAATGTGATAAAGAACAGAAGCAAATGAAGCCACATGTCAAAGCGGCTGTGGAGAAGATGGAAAAAAAAAAAAAACCAAAACAAAAACAAAACAAAGATCCAGGTTTGATGCTACAGGAGTGGTTTGGTTTGTGGGGTTTTTTTGTAGAGCTGCTAGCATTACCCGTTGCACTGACTTGAAGTGCTTCAGATAGTATTTCAGGTCAAGTGAAGCTGGGGAGAAAGCTAGCCATTACTACATTTCCACTCTAGGAAAAAAAAATCTTTTCCCCCTTGTCTCATCATGCTCTGCTTGCCTAAATTCTGCCACTGGCAAAATGTACCTATTTTGATGCACCTGAAAATATAATCCTGGGCAAAAAGGGGCCATACACTTGATTGTATTCTTTTGCCCATATGAAACTGTTGTAACAAAGTAATATGGATTGTCTTAACAATATGGATTTGTCTTAACAAACTACAAAGCTCTCTATCTTTGTGTATTAAAAACAAAACAAAAACTAGGTGGGCATCCTCTTTGAAAGTTTTTGGTGTTCAATAAAAAGGTTGTGTAGCATTGCTCTTATTTGGGCTCACTGAAAATAGAGTGAGGAGGGTGTTGTGAGCTCCAGATGGATATCTTTCACAGACATTTGCCTGCTGCTGTGGAGGGAAAAAAAAAACCTGATATAATAAACATCAACTCAATGGTTATTCAGGAAGGCATTGCTTCACAGCTACAAGTCTTACGTGTCAGTTTTTTTCAAAGGCAAATCCCCATTAAAATGCACAGACTAGGTTGCTCACTAAAGACCTGGCTTTCATGCACCTGATAAGATCCAAAAGTCCTCTGTGACGTTAGGGTAGGTCTTGCAGACATGGGCTGTAATCTCATTTGAGAGCATGGTTAAAGACTCCAGGAAGTTCTGCATGTCAAGTGTCAGGAGAAGGGGCTGGGAGCTGCGTGGAGTCATGACAGAGGAGAGCGCCTTGGAGAGGGGAGAGGAGAAATGTGCTCCTAAGGGTATCTGTTAATAACTACTTTTTTCTTCTTACTGGAGTGAACTTCTTACCTTGTGAGTATTTAAATTATGAAGTTTTGTAGAATTCAATGTATATATTTTTTGCATTTGTTTTGCACTTTTCTAATTTAAAAGATTGAGGGGATACAGTCTCAGGCTCTTCTAAATTTCTGAATGTGTTACTACGTTACTTTTAATTATTCACTTGCGTATTTGTAAAATCAGTATCTCACCTGCTTACCTACCATAGGTCATGGAAGTTTACTGTTAGACTTGGCTGAAAAATGCATGAATGTGGGTACCTATGGTTCCTTTTTTGTTTTCTTCCCTTTCTTAGCTAAGAATTCCTAAATTTTTCTTATTTTTATTTTTAACATGACAAGTAAAATCTCGTGGCATTCCATTTTTCAGTGCTACCTTTGATGTTTTCTTACAAAAACTATCTCTCCTTGAAAATTATGGAGGAAAAAAAAAAAGGTGAATGGTCTTCTAAACTTGTTTGGATATGTCACAACTAAGAATAATGTCAACAAATCATGCCTAGCTCTCATCATAATGGTTGATTTTGTGAGAATACAAAGTACTTGGTGCTCACATTTTGGCAAGAAGCTTTGGTCTTTGCATGTGGGCAAGCCTTTTAGAAGCACCCTACCTGCTGGTCACAGTAACAACATGTAAGATGGGAGCAGCATTTTCCAGCATGGTCGGGAGGCTGGCAGTAATTTGGTTTCCTGTGTCTGGTGTAGAGCTGGGTTAGATGGGATCCATCCATACAGATTTCCAGCCATGATTCATCTAATTGCTTCCTTTTTCCTGTGTGATCAGTCTAAGAGGGTAGGATAGAGGAGAGCATCTCTCACATGTTAGAAGACATCTCTACTATCACACTGCCTTTCAGGTATGGGTGAGACAAATATGGAAAGGATGTTGTTCTGTCTTGGCTGTTTTTTAAGGTATGCCAGCCTTCCTCACCTTGGTCTTAATTTTTAAATTTTAAAAAATTTTTGTTCCTTGGAGTGTTATCCCTAACCCAGCTGTGCTGCAACAGTAGCTGGCCACATCTTATCTTTACTCCTGAGCTGTCGTGCTATTGTACAGTCTGGGAATGGACTGTGCATTCCCACCACTGAACATGGTGCAGGCTCAATTTAACAGATGTTGCTCCTGGGTGGAGAGGATATGAAGAAGAGATCTGGATCCCCAGATCCTTCTTATCCCAACCTCAGCATGTGCTTTTTCACTTGAGTAAAGATTGTGTGTCTTCATTTCTTCTTGAGGCAAGGATTACGTATTCCCCTTTGGGAAGGAGCACCCATCTGCAGACTGGAGGTAGATGTGACATGAACTGATTTTTAACCATTTTAACTATTTTTTTAATCTGCTGATGCGTATCATATTGCTTGGATTGCACATAATGTTTTTTATTTTTGACAGAGATGCTCATTAAGACCTTTAAGTGTTTTGGCTCTGTCTACTTACATGATGTAAGCTGGGAATTGGAACCAGTGTGGCTGCTGTCAGAGAAATCCATGTGAACCAGTTTAGGGCTGGCAGGAGTGCCCGCATATTCTACAGCATTATACAGCATAAACATCCTTTGAGATTAGGATGCTACAAGACAATTGCAGCCAGACACAGCTCATCATTTTCTTTATCTAAAGAGCATGGATACTGCTCACCTTTCTATTTCGTGGGAGAAGAATTGAAGTATGAAACTTGCTGCCATGACAGACTTCTTCAGTCTGTCAGGCAGACTGTTTCCCAGAGTACTAATAAGATAGATGTTCTTCAACTGTTGTAAAAGTATAAGACAGTTCATCTTTCTGAGACCTTGATAGCCTTGGTTATAGAATGCAGCATTTTACCATGAGAATTGTCTGTCAGAGAAGCTTCTCTTGTGAATCTTGAGAAATCCTCTCATGTCTAGAGGTAAGTATGTGGATTTCATCTGTCTTTTTCTGTCCTGTAATAGGTGTGTAATGCTGTGATACAAGAATTAAAGTATCTGTGTAAATGTTAGCATTATATATCCCCTCCCTTCTACTTTAAAAATATTTTTAATCCTGTGATTCAGAAGGGAAATAGGTGACATAAGGGAGATGCAGATAAAGTTCCATCCTGTGACTGGGTCAATCTGATAGGTAGCATGATGTATTGAGGATCATAACATACAATAAAAAGGATTCTGGGGCTTGACTGTTACTGTAACACCAGCAATCAGGTATCAAATATTGTTGAGCATTGCATGTGTGGTGTTGTCACACTGCTCAACATAGTAAGAGAAGTTGTGACTACCTTCTTAAATTCTTTGAGCAGCTGTTGTTTACTGGTCCAGATTACATGATTATCTTTTATTTTAGCATAGGTTTTGTAACAGAAATACTCTGTGGTTTTCTGCTGAGAAAATCTGGATTTAATTTTGAATTTGAAGCTACAGTTTTTTTGGGATGCACTCGGAAGCAAGCATGAGCAGTCTTAAAGCATGAACTAAAGGTTTGATTGTTTCCTGAATATAAGTGCCAGGACTCTTTTTCTACTTTACACTGAATTTGACCAGGGTCTGTTGCAGCAACTCCCAATGGTCATTAAAACATCACTTTTGCTGCTGATAGTTTGTTTCTGCATAGAATTAGACTGACGTTTTGGAATATTTATATAGTGCACTTCTCTCTGTTAAACTTTTGGCATAATTAGGCTGTAATACTGTCGTGAAAACATGGTTTTGGTTAAACACCACAATGAAGTGAAGTCATTAATGACCCTCTGGAACATCGTGTTAGCACTGTTAAATCATAGCTGTCAGGCTGGAGTTGTGAAAAATCTCTGCAGCAGCTGCTAGTTTCAGGGGGAGAGTTCTCCAGCAGTCAAAGAAATTGGTATAATGCTATTTTAGATCCCAAAGGACCTTTCTTCTATTTATATGTAGTGTCAGTGGCTGCTTGTTGATGATCCTTGATGCAGATAGCACTTGCTCCAGTCTCAGACAATGGGGAAACTGCTGCATGAAGCAAACAAGCAGCTCATGTTCTCCCTCTGCATAGATTCATTACTCTAACCAAGTTACTCACATAGATGCAGTCTGGAAATACGAGAGGCCTTTGATCTTTAAAACTTAATGTTTGAAAATGTAAATGATGCACTACTTTGATCTGCTTCTTAAATTAAATGTTAATGGTGAAAATTACATTAGGCAGCTTTCCACTTAGAGGTTTGCACTTTTCATTTCACACTACGTTAATTTAAGCCATATGTCATTGCTGAGTTTTCATCAGTGAGGGGGAGATCCTACATGGCCTAATAGTCAGCAGTGTGTGCATTTAGGGATTAGACCTTAACATGCAATGCTGCTAATGCTGACTGTAGGGATAATCAGTTTTTCCTGCCTATTCATGGCTGGGGGAATAGGAATCATTAGCACTGAGCAGTAGAAAACCAAGAGAGTTTGAGCTTTATGTGTCCAGGGTGAGATTAGTTCACTTAAAGTTGTTACTAAATTCTTGGGCATGGGTTCCACTGGAGTCTGGTGGTGTGTCCTCCCACACATCTGCTGATAGCAAAGTAGCAGAACGTTTTTATCTAGGTTCTTGTGTGCTCCTGGACTATTTGCTACTGACTTTCCAAATTACTGTCATCTTCTAATTCAGGGCTCCTAAAATGCTGATGAAGCTCATGCAAAGTTCAGACTTTTCCTTATGTCAGCTTTATAGTATGCACTGGATTTGTCTATCTTATTTATCATAAATGATGATAAAGACCTCTCTGCCTTTTGTACCGTTTTCTTAAAAAAGGGTCCTTTGAAGTCTGAGGGCCACATCAAACTGCCAACTAGTAACTCACAAAGTTATTCAGAATCTTATCCATGTGTAATAGTCCTTTTAAACTCCTGTTGGTTTAATGCCAACTAAAAATCAGCTGCTAAACTGAAATGAAGTTGTTAATTACCCTCTCAAGTAAAATCACTTTGTGTGCTTTTCAATTATTAATATTTGTTTAGCAGAGATTAAGTTTGTGGGGAGAAGGTTCAAGGTGGTTAGTACTGTATGTCTGCCCCAACAACATCAAGAGGTACTTGTGGCTGGAGGAGATTTTGTGGGGGTTGTTTTGGTGTTTTGCTTTGTTCTTTTTCAGGAGCGGGTAAATATTCTTTGTTCCAGATAAGAAAAACAAACAAACAAACAGAAGCAATCTGTGGACTGTTTTTTTTTTCTGTTTTGAATATCATCATGTGGACTTTCTACTGTAACTCATGCTTCAGTCTCAGAAGTTTGTCTTGCTTTCCATCTCCTGTTGGTTTACTTTAGAGATGTTTGTATTAAATTCAGAATTGTGCTGAATTACAATATTGCTGCTTTTTGCTCATTTCCATTTGTCTATTTGCTGGTGGATCTGAATAATTTGCAAAGGAAATTAAACAATCTGATTGCTTTAGTGGCTCTCATCATAGAAGATTGCCCAGCTGAGGTGAACAGGAACATCTCTGCTCAAAGCTGCTACAATAGTCTGCCTGTGTATTTGAATTTTATTTTTAAACTTTTTTTTAAAGCTCAAAAGACAGAAAAGATGTTTGCAGCTGGGGATAAGAGCAGTTGATAGGGAAGAGAAACTTCAAGTATTTTACCTGAAGTTAGGGAAATGATCTAGCATGGTTTCAGTGTGATACCTTCTGTGTTATAATTTCTTTGAGGTGAGTAAGGACTTGCAAAATTTCCAGAAAACTGCTCAAAATAAAAAATGAGTTCTTTTAATTCTTTTTATTTTTTTTTTTAAAAAAGATAGGAATTGAATGCTTACATTTTATTTCTATTTATCAAATGTGGAGAAATCTAGATCATCCTTTCTCAAAACTTATATTGCTTGGTATGTTCCTTTGGTTTCTGCATCCTGTTGAATAAAAATGCAGAGTAATTGTAGAATTATTAAAAACATGCTTTTTGTATACATATGACTTAAAATTATCTGACGGAAATGTTTGGGGTGGGGGTGGTGGGAGCCACAGAAGCCCTGTGTCCTCTCTGTCAGTGAGGACAGATACCTCCATCAGAGGGGGCTGGGGGCTAGACAGAAGGGAACTGTGGAGCAGGACCACTCACCACTACTTGTCAGCCTCCAGCCCCTCTTCTTACCAAGTCTCAGAATTGTGTTAATGTGGCCACTACTTATTTTTTTCCTTCTTGAAACCTAGTAGGAAGTTCCTGTGGCTTAAACTGGGGATGCTTAAACACTGAGGTACCATTTTAAAATATCAGATGATGCTGATTTTTTTTTTTTTTTCAGCTGTTCCCTCATAGTGATTAAACTCATTTAAAGTCAAGTTAGAGCAAAGCATTAATTACAGTAGGGAATTTTTGAAGTCCAGATTTTTTCTCAAACCTGAAGAACTTGAAACAAGTGTAGTCCAGAGGTGCCTAAAAGCAGGTAATTTGTATTAACTGATGAATGATGTTGCCAATTTTAAACCTCCCTTACTGCACCTTAAAGGCTAGCCCAGAACTAAATAAAATAAAATAAAAGGCCTTAAGCTTCAGACTAAAGCTTTGACTTCGAATTAATTGCTCATGATGAAAAAAAGGAGTGGTAGGTGTGTTCTCTTTCATGGATTTAAAAAACAAACAAACACAAAGTAGTGTCTGCTGCCCCATTCAAAGTGTCTTTCTGTCAGGAGAGCTCCTCTCCTAAAGTCAAACTTTGGTAATATTTCTGGATCTCCTCACTTTTCCCCATATAATTTCATTTCTACCTTTGTTTGGGCAGCCTTGTGACCCCTTGAGAGTTTAAGGATTTTCCAGAGACTAGAGCCACAAAGCTTCTGTAGTTATGTAGCCTTTTGTGCAGCCACCTGTGATGGAACAAAAAAATAGATATTTAAAAAGCATTGTGCTTAATCATATTCTTTCCCTTCTTCTCTACTGTCACTACAGGAAAAGGGTTTGACAGTGGCATCTCAACTTAAACTTTTGCTCCTCAGGGACTTCATTCCCAGCAGAAACATAGCTGCTTGTTTGAAGTCTTAGAAAATGGAAAGGGTCAGGATTTAGGCTTAAAAAAATACTAAAAAAATTTGATAAATTGTTTTCCTGATAATGAATAAAGCATTAAAACATCAGGCTTCATTTTCAATTGTACAATAAATAGTATATGCCAGGTTTTGGCACTGGAACATGAAACTGTCTAAATTAAATGCTAGCAGTCAGGTGAAATGGGCTTAGACAGACTTTACTTTGTTTTGGTGCTTTAGAGCTAATCATTTACAAATTGCTGAGCTAAGGGGCACAAATTAATGACATTCCATCATCTTAAAATTGCCCTCACAGTGTTATTCTGAAAAGTGTGTATTTGGCATTCAAATGCTATGAATTTCACAAATATTTCACTTATGTGAAAACACACAAAAGCAGTCGAGCTGATGTTTTTTGCCAGTTATTTTCTGAACACTGCAGTAAGTTTTTCAAGTAGCACATCAGTCTTTACAGGTTTGCAAAGTTACTTTACTTTAAAAAGCTACAAAGATTTTTCTGCCAGAGGACTTTTTTTTTTTTTTAATTTTTAGCAGAAATGTTGGTATCACAAATTTGCTCAACTTTTAATTAGCCAGCAAAATGTTTACTGCTTAGTCCAGTTTCACCTTGTCCAAAGTTTTCAGAATTGCAGCATACTGTGACTTCCCATCAATACAGAAGTTATTTTGCAGGGTTTCTCGGCTTACCAGTGCAGTGTTTATGAAGGCAATTCCACTATAAGAAGTTTTTCAAATTATGCTGAATGCAAGCTTCAGAATTGTTTTATTGTACTTTTTTAAAGGTGTTTGGGCTTGCTGGCAGGGGATGAGGCAGACAGAAAAAGTAATTGTTTTTTGGGTTTTGTTTGTTTGCTTGTGTGTTTTTTGGTGCCCCCCCCCCCCCCCCCCGTGTTTCTTCTGTTACTTCCTCTGTCAGCGAACTTGAAAGATATTTTGTATCTTTTTCCTTGAGGTGGCAAAAACCTGACTTTTTTTTAAAAAAAAAAAAAAAAAAAAAAGTGTGTGACAAAAATGATGCCTTGAGCAGGTGGATTCATGTAGCTCTTTTGACCTGTAATGAAGTCCAGACCTGTTTTTACTTTGAACATTCCCTTCTAAAAACTATGTTCCTGTTATTTTTTTTATGTGGTTTCTGGACGTTCTTCAAAGCAAACATTCAGTAGCTGTACGAATTCTCTCTGCTGGTGCCTGCCTCATTCCCACGTAACTCTGTCATTGAGGATGTTTGGGGGGAGCTCCCTGTCCTTCAGTTTAGAGATCAGTTATATTTTGTCAGATTAAGACAACCCTTCACCACAGAAAGGAAACCAGAATTTTATTTATTTTGTTGTTGTCTGAAAGAGTCACATAGCCTCTGTGGAGATATAGAAATTACCACCATGGGCATCCTCAGCACCACCACACTGAGTTTTTCCCATTGCATTCCCAGGCATCTCCAATGGTTCCAGGGCAGCAGGCCAGTTGAGGAGCAAAGTTGGACCACCAAGAACTTCTCTAAACTATGTATTATTAATAACACTGTAAAGAACAGTCAGTTCCTTCTCCCACCACTCCCACCAAGTGATGAGAATTAACAGGCCATAAAGAGGAATTTATTTTGAGCTCAGAATTTATTAGACTGCATAAACTGGATGCAACCAGTACCTTAGCCTTTAAATTCTAATAAATCATAGTTCCATATGGAACTTTGACTGTAACATTAGAGTCTGATGTTTGAGTTATACATGGTAGTCTAAGTGTCACTTAAACTGTGCATCTTTAAAGATGGTAATTATCCAGATCCGAATAATTACATTTACTTTGTAGGGAGCACTTGTTTCTGTCCCCCCAACCATGATTATACAGTTCTTTTTCGTTGGTTTAACAATGTCAGGTCATAATAGGCATTTGAATTTCTGACTTGACACTTAGAGTACATATCCTAAAATAAACTGAGTTGTGTGTGGACATTTTTGTGTCTAGGTTATCTTGTGTTTTGAGCAGTTGCTGTGAAGTACCTCCTTTCCAAAACAACACCAAAACTCCCCCTGAAACTCACTTTGTTCTGTCTTATGCCCTAAATCCTGCAGATGCATACATGCTTAACTAAGAAGGGTTTTCTCTTGGTTTGGTATTCAGATGATGAGACTGAATGAGTAACAAGCTCTTTCATGTGGAAATTGCATATGTGGCTGGAAGGAGCTCCAAGGTCACGTAGTTCATGACTACTCTTTCATAAGACCGGATATTCTTAAACCTGTACCATTCCTGGCATATATATTTTTTTACCTCTTAAAAACTGGTGAAGTGGTCTATGGTACATAAATCTTATGGCTAATCTCTCTTCTCAAATTGTTCCCTGATTTTCTTTGCTGTAAATTAAACAAACTACCAACATTTTTGCTGTGATAAACATGTAAAAGGAGTTTCCTCTCAGTCTCATCTATTCCTTATAATAATAATTTCTTTCATCCAGTTAGTCCTTATTAAAGCCTCTTTTCTGCATTGTCTAGAAGTGTGATACATGCAATAGCAAGTACCAAACTAAGAGCAGGACAACTATTGCACCAGTACAAACTGGTGAATAACCACTTAAGGCAGTGGGGCTGCATAAGAAAATGTGGGGATGACTGACTACAAGCAGATGCCAAGTCTGTTGTAAAAAAAAAAAAAAAAAAAAAAAAAAAGTTGCGTTGAGATGTACAAAAATATCCTATTTTTGTGTTTGGTTATCCTACTTTTAAGATAAGATTTTGTAACTAAGCACTGAATTTTTTTCTGTTCATCTTTATATGACTGTTCAAATTCAGTACTAGAATAGCAAATTCTCACCTCCCCCCCCATAAGCCTCATGCAACATCTCAGCTTGTGTTGATAAATAACACAGTTGTAGTCCGTGACCTAGGAATATGCTAGAGAGTCCTGGAATTTGAGGTAACTTCTCTTGGGTCCAGTTTAGTACAATTTAGTCTGTGTTGCATTTCAGAAATTTGTTCTTTACATGTGCGGTCGTCCTTGTGCTGCTGTGTAATGCCCTTTTAATCTCCTTACCTAGACAGTATTTCCACCCTCTATCTCTGTCTGAATCAAAAAGATTTTTGCCAGCTGCAGAACTTAAGTGCATCTGTATCCCACTTACTGCTTTTCTTGTGTATCTGACCAGTTACTTTGCCAGTGCAGGAACCCCCACCCACCACATTTATATGGGACTTTTCAAACCAAAGTGTTGTCTCCCTTCCAAACAGCTCTGCCTTGCTGCAGGATAATCAGCAATATTTAATAACCTCCTAGAAACTAAAGTTTGGGAGATTAGTCTAAATGTTTTTCTCAATCTTCTTCTGGTTTCTTCTTGTGGGATCACACCTCTAAATGGCATTTTTCTTTTATCTGTTCAGTTAGTGAGACTTATCCAGCCCTCTGAGTAGAGGATAATTGCTAATGGCTTAGAGCATGTTCTAGAACCCCAAATAACTTTAATGAAGCAAATTCTTCCACACTTTCCCATATTCAATACTTCTACTCTCAGTGGTTCTTTTTTTCCCAGTCCTACACCTCTTTGAAGAATTGGAGACATCTTGTCATTAACTGTTTATTCACTTTCATCATACCAAATCTGCCCTGGCTTTTTCTTCTAGCATGGCCATAAAATTTCTTCTACATTTTGCCTTCAGTTTCTTTTTCACTTTAACTTGCCTGACTCTTTTTATTGTGCTAGCTGTGTGAATTATTTCACTTCTGGTTTTGCTAATTGGTTCCTCAAGGAGTTTCTGCTTAATCATACTATTGTTTGATTTAGGCTACTCAGTTTCTTACCACGTTTTTTATAGAATACAAACCAAAACTGATTCGATTTAGCACCTACCAGATTCTGTAATAGCCTTTAAAATAACAAATACAGTTTTGAGCCCAGTTGCAAGTGTTGAATAGTCTCTATACATAGACAGCAGAAGTAAGATTTCCTCCTTGCATCATGCAAAACTGTTGTCTTTATTAAAAAAAAAAAAAAAGAGTAGGAAATTGAGCTGTCTTCACATGCCTTATTTAAAGTGGTTCCACTTTTTAAAATACCAATTGTAATGTTAAAACCTACAGGACACTTGGTACTTTGTATAACCCATTGCTTGGCATCCTTCCTGACAGAGTAACTAGGTGTTCATTACTAGGTGTGCATTAATGTTTTTTGGGGGTCTTTCTGTTTTAGTTCCCCGCAGATAATGATTGAGACTGGAGGCAAAAAAAAAACATGTGATCATAGTTATTGGAGTGGTGTTTATGTGTGTAGCAGGCTGTTACCTGGATATCTGTGCAATGGTATGAGGTGCTGTGCTGCTCTAGTGACTGTGTGGTTGGAAGTTGTAGTTGCGGATCCTTTTAAGATTCAGTGATTTTATTCCTCTTAGACTGTTGCATTTCCTGCTTTCATTCCAATAAAGGTATTATGGCAAACTTCCATATGTTTCTGCCAACAGTGTCATCTTAAATGATTAAGAGAAGTAAATCACTAAGCTATATGCATGAAGCTGAAAACACAGTAGTTACATGCATAGCAATTTAAAACAAAACAAAATACAACACATTAATTTTAGTACTGCCAAAGAACTGAACAAGATTATTTCCCGCATCTAGCTCTAAAAGAGGTAGGCAACGGGTGATTTGATATTAGGGTCTTTCCTAACATGAGAATAAAAAGAGCATTTGGTGCTAAAAACACTTGTTGGGCACTGTGCTGCTGTCTTTCTGTTCCTTAGCCAAAAGTGTTAGTTAACTGGGAATACAGTCTTAGATTCGTAGTGTTTATAAATATTTGATCAAACACTTTATTATCATCTCTCAAGCCATGGGAAATCAGGAAGGCTGGCAGAAATAATGCAAGCTGTAGATGCAGTTTTATTTTGAAATGTGTCAGGCATTATGATGGGAAAGGAAGAGCAAAGGCTCTTTGAGCATTTGTGATAAGTACAGTAAAGGTCCATGCCTTAATCTTAAGGATCAAGGTCTGAGTGGAGACTTCTTATCCAAGAGGGAAAGAGAAGTTTAGGAGCAGAGAATCATAATGGACATCCCCTTGTTTCTTCCTCCTTCCCCCCCTGCCTCCTTCCCTCTCTGAGTCTGTCTGTGACTTAAAAAATGGTGGTTCGCTGCCTTTAAAATCTTGCCAGCCAATGTTGTCATATTTCCTTTAGATTTACTTTCACTGATGTTAATGTATGGGGTATTTGGGATATTTTTTTCCTTACTAACCAGTGCTATCAAAATTCACTACAGAGTCCTAGACTTGTACATTACTAAGAGGGTTTTCAAGTCTACTGTAAAATGTTTTGTTGTGAAAATGTAACGGAGTAAAAAAAAAAAAAAGCCCTACCTAAACCTAAATCTAGTTGTTTGAGGAGTTTCAACTTAGTGATAGTCCATATATTGGTGTGCTCAGCGGTTCTGCTTGTATTTGTCATAAAAAGCCTAAAAGTGCATTCACGGTCAATAAATATGTTGGCATAGTTTGGCAGAACATGTACAATCCAGATGCTAGAAGAACAGGGTATCTGTATTTATGTAATAGTGAACTATGCAGCTCACAATAAAGGACAAGGTGATAAGATCTTGAAGAGTGGAAGCTGGGCAGGGAGAGAAGCTTGGACACTATGTACTTCATGTGTAAAATAAAAATTATTTTCGTGTCAGTTCTTTACCCTGAATAATTGCAGATAATGGAAATTCTTATTCAGGTGAAGACAGTGTTTTAAAGAAAAAAATGTCAAAATAAATTCCACTTTATAACAGCAGAGGTCACAATATGTCAGGAGATAGGCGAGATTGGTTTTGCAGTAACTCTCAGGTTCTGTGTGAATTCACACCTGATATTAATGCGAGCTCTGGAACTGAGGCACCAGTCCTGGAGGACATTGGATGGCATAAGTTGCATGGGTGTTTATTAGTGTATTTATGGTTAAATGCCTTCGTTAAGAAGGCATTGTACAGACTTAGCACTTCGAATTTAACTTGTTATAATTGTATCCAGCTTTTCTGGTTGCATGGTTATCTTAATGTATATCACAAAGAAATATCTAAGTAAACAAATACTAAAGAAAAAAAAAAAGTGTATGGGGGCAGAAGGAAGTGGTGGGTGTTATTTCTCTTCTCACATGATTTCTGATGCAAGAGAACTGCCTGTGAAAAGATTTACTGCTCTCCCTTTGTTTTTACCATTTAATTATAGAGAAGGCTGGAACTCCTCTACTCTAAATGTGAAAGTGCTGGTATCCTCCCTCCCCACCCTGTCAACACACTGCAATACCTGGTACAGGTCACTGTCAGACTCAGGATGCTGGGTGAGGTGGACAACTGAGTTTTAACTCAGTGGGATAATTCCTATATTTTGTCTCTAAATGCTGTACAAGTAGTGTATGAGTGCTTCAAGCTGAAATAACATCCAACTTTTTTTGTCTGAACAGAAAATATTTAACAGGATGCGTGTCCAATAATATACATAGTTTTGTGGTGCTCCCAAACAAAATTCAATCTTGCATAGGAATAACATCGATGATGCAAAGTACCATTCCTTTCTCTCTGGAATTTCAAATAAAAAAGCCCCGAAGCCATAATTCTCCTTTGATAAAGCAGTGACCTAATGTTAAAAGCTCTTCCCAGTTTTTTTTTTTTTGTTATGGTAGGAAAAATGTCTTAAGATGCTATAATAAGGTGTAAATAAAATGGTAAAAAATTTCATGTGGAAATGGTAATCGTGTATCAGATCAAGCAGCAGAGATCACGGTAACTTCGTGCAATATGTATGGAGGAAATTTTTGAAATTGGAGGCAGTCTGTGCTTTGTCTTGGTTGCTAAGCAAAACTTCAGACATTCTTGAAGTCTGCATGCCCAGGAAGGCAGCTGATCATAGAAAACATTGTGGCTGGAACCTGAAATGCCAGAGGCATCTTGCCTATAGTGGAAGAAAACTCTCAGTCTTCCAGGACATAGCTATACATATTATCTGCTTATGAGAAACTATGGGTTGCTGATAATATTACTCCATTTGATGCATTATTATTTTAAAGACAATAGGAAGTTAAGTAAGAGACAAAAATGTCCAAAGTATACACATCTGTTTTATAATTCAAAAAGTACATCTTTTCTGAGGTTACAAAGTACAAGTGTAATCCTGCTAAATGAGTGGATCAGAGTAGTCTTCCAAGACTGCTTTTTATAGCTCTGGATAGAACATTTTTCTGGTACAATTTGTTTGCTTGCATATCACTGCTTTTCTTGTGGGCACTTTGTGTGGCTGTTTATAATCACTGTGGCTGTATCATTAGGGGAGGTTATGTGAGTATATGTGAACCAGCCCACTAAAGCTTGGAACCTCTTTGTTTTTCCTTTACAGCACTTAAGGTCAGTATCTCTATGAGTAAAGATTTATCAGTCATATGCAGATATATTGTTTTATATACCATTGTCTTTATTTTTTTGAGGAAAATAATTTTTTTTTCAGCAGCGTAGAATTTTCTAATGGCATCAAAAGAACAGTGGGTATTGAGGATTTTAATTTTAAATGCTTAGAGGGTTGAATATGGAAACCATAGGGTAAATGTCTGCATCTCCCTTGCAGAGTATGGACTTGTTTACAAAGAGTCATGAACATTTTCTGCAAGAATGTCATAAGAAATATAAGCAAACTATAATTGTCTTCTGTAATAAGGGGGAGATTGGCTGCTTTTGACTAGTAATTAAATCCTACCTCTGGGCAGCCTACATAGCAACTCTGTGTAGCTGCTATGACAGTCAATCTTATCTTGGGCTGCTCTAAACACACCCAGGTGAGGAGGCAAGCAACTCTGTCAAACCAGTTTGGCTCCTTGAATAGTTAAATAAATAAAGCTGCATTTACAGAGGAGCAATAAAGTGCCTGGAGGAAGTGTCAGGTTGGAGGTGGTTGGGTAAGGCTTGGGTTGTACCAATGCTCAGCCTGGATCATACATGGGGTGGCGAGTGATGGGGTTGAAGCGGGAAGATAGGAAGGGGGAAGTAAGTGTTGGAAGAGTTTAGGAGTACAGCAATTGTCACTCCTGGCTTCTCTTCAGGACCATAATCTCTTCTCTGTACACTTCACCTTGATTCTTTAACTGAAGTATAGCAGTTATCCCTGTGCAAGGCCACCTGCAACTCTGACAGCTGCTAATGCTTCTTCAGTCTGTGGTTTTGCAAACAAAGCGGAATTGTTCCGTAGGGAGTAGGAGTTTGCTAAGTGGTGTATTTGGCTTAATAAATACTCATGGATAGAGTGAAACATTCAGGAAGGAAAGTCAGATGACAGGGCAGTGGGATGCATAAAGAAGGGTCTTTTGATGTCATCTTTAAATAGGATGCAGTCTTAAAATTAAGATCAATGATACCCTGATCCCTAATTTCTCTTGGCAGCAATATTTCATTTTTCTAAAGGCAAATACATGACAAGCAATAAGGAAGTTATCTTGGGGAGGAAAAAATTCTATATAATGAGGAGTGATGGGCGAGTTGCATAGGCTACTGTTTAGAGTAATATCACATGAGCTGTGACATGATGGGAAGGTCTTGAAGGAGGCATAGAGCTTGAAGAGCTCAAAGCTGAAGGTCTTGAAGGAGGCATAGAGCTTCTCAAAGCTGAAAGCCATGTCATCAGGCACAAAACCATGTTCACTTCACAGTTCTCTGAGTATCATTAAGATGCTTCAGTAACTTGCTTTGTGTTCATCAAATATTCCTTTTGTCTTTAAATCCTTTTTTATTTAAAAGGGCAGCATTCATATTTTAGAACTCCTCAAAGACATAATCAAGAGACGAGAGCTGGTCAGGAAAACTTCCTGAGCCTAAATTATAATTATTCCTTTTCCCAGGCTGATATCCTGGCTCCTTTGGTTGTGCTCCTGTCATCTTTTCAGATGCACGCCATCCATTTTTCGGCTCCCTTGGATTTCAATTTCCTCCATAGCTATCCTTCCTCCTCTGACTGCAATTATTTTATTTCTTTGCCAGAGGCGATTTCTTTCATCTCCTGCCAAGGAGAGGGGCTGTATATGAGCACAAAGCCTCTGGTCATATGTCGTACCTGGCGTCTCTCATTAGATGGTGCTGCGTGGCAGCAGCAACGTCCTCTGCCATCCAGCAGCGTAATACGCAGGGTATCGCGAAGAGCCTCGGGAAATGGAGCCTCCAGAAGTCTCACTCCCAGCTTAGGAACTTGGTGCATGCACAGTATATTTCCCCATATAATTATCTGCATATATTTATACTCCTTTAAGTTTCAGAGTTGAAAAATTCCTGAAAAACGAACAAACAAACCAACCCTCAAAATACTATTTTCCCCGACTTCGCAGTTCTATACAGTTTTTCCTACTGCTTGCTCTCTCTTGTTTCTTAAAAGTGAAATGTATCTTAAAAAATCCCCAACTACTACCTGTAGCAGAGCTTTACTGTGTTTATAGTCAAGAGCTTTACAGTGTTGCTTTTACTTTAATTTGAAAAGATCATATTACTAGAGTTCTCTTAAGCTAATCCTGCCTCCTGAATGACTCCAGCTCTGGAGAAGAGCATAATATTTCTACAGCTGAAGTCAACATTGATTTCACTGACTTCCCCGTTATGGTTCATTTGTACAGGACTCTTGCTAGATAACACTGAAATTTCTAAACACTCTCATTGAAATGCCATGATTATTGCCAAATGCCATAGCTTACTGGGAAGTGGTAGTGTGACTCTTTTTTCCAGGCTCTGAACATGACAGTAATTGCCTTTAAGGCGTCTTCTGACCCTGTTAAAGTGTTCATTTCCCCACAGTTTCTTTGCTCCCTGTCCATCTGTTGCTGTGTTAATGAGCCAAGTAAACCTGGTGAAATGCATTGAAAATCTGTGGGTGTAGGAGACAGAAAAGTCAGGGGATGTAGGGACAGGAGGGAAGACATGGTAAGATGGTTGTTGGCTTCCCAAACCTTCTGTGTGTGCATGTGTGTCTATATGTGAGAGAGAAGGAAGGGGGTTTGGGCAATGTTTTTGGCTGAAGCTGACTCAATTCATGTCCCAGTGTGTATGCTGCTCGAAGTACTGCTTCCAGTAAAGGCTAAAAAATTTGAAAAGATTGACAGATCTCCAGTAATAACAAGCAATGACTTCCATGCATGAATAACCTCCCTAAACACATGAAAGCAATTGTATCTGAAGCATTTCCTACTTGTGTGCATATTCTTTTATCTGATGCTGTTCTCCTTCTGCTGAAAATAGTTTCATGACCTTGGGGTTAGATCCCTGCTTCACTCATGGCACTGTTGCTGCCCTCTGGAGAACCACACATGTTTAAAATGTATGAAAAATCAAAGTGTTAGAGACACCAGCATCAAGGCTGTTGATGTGTAAGAGAGAACTGCAATCTATGGCAGAAGTGCTGTTTTTGGCCATTTCACTCAGTGTCTCTGTATTGCTCAGCCGCTTCCATAAATAATCACAACAGGGACTTGCTTGCAAATAGCCCTGGAGCTTTAGCATGTTTTTCTTCATCAGTGTAAGCAAAGGGCATTCCTATAAAAATAAATGCTAATGAACTGACAACCTGTATTGATTTTGCAGCATATACTCTCTAACCTGGAATTAAAGTAGTAGTAAAAATGAGTTATAAACTTAGGAAATGCAAATATCAGAAGGCTTTTTGTAACTTGCACTTATCTTTTGTTCTAAATATACAAAACCAAAATATTTAAAGATTCAGTTACAGTTAAGTGGAGACATTACTTAAAATACTAAATATAAAATAATAGGCTAACATGCTAGACACATGATTTTAGTACTTCTATAGCAAAAAAAGTCCAAGTGTGCATTTTCTTTAATCCTTTCTTTACATTTAACCTAAAAAAATGTGATTTTTATTATCACTGACATTTTATCTTGTAATGTTTCAGGTAATGCATGTTTTAACTGCAGCTTATAAGAACTTTCTTTACCTGTTTATGTGAAACTGAAGTGCTGCAGTTGTCAAACTTTGTTTTCCTCCTTTAGCAAAAGCAATGATATAGGCAGATTTTGCATAGAGGTTTTTGAGTTTGGCTTTTTGTTTATTTGTTTGTTTTACTTTGTTTTGGGGTTGTTTTGGGGAATTTTTTTGTTGTTGTTTTGTTTTGGTTTTGAAGTTTTTTAAAAAATTCATAAGGGCACAAAGAACCCTGTTGGTTATGTACCTCCTGGCTGCCAGGGTGTTGAATACTGGATCTTTGACAGATGGACTTGATGATCCTGAAGGTCCTTTCCAACCATGATGATTATATGATTTAGGAATGTTAAGCCTCTCAAGAATCTACTCAAAGTCCAAATATTATCCCAGTTTCATCTCCAGTGTGCTGTGCCATTTGAACCCCTGGCTCAAATGCTGTAGTTGTTTTGGGGTCGGTGAGGGGCATTGAGATGTGTGTGGAGTTTTGTGGGGAATGCTTTGTTTACCATGTTAAAGAACAAAGTCATCTGGGACATTTTCAACATTTAAACCCTTCCCATGAGCATGAGGAAGACAGTGGGGAAAAAAGGAAATCAGGGTAGCAGGAAAATCATGGTTTTTTTCTGTAACTGAACTGCTCAGTGAGCCCTACAAAACCTGTCAGTGGTATGTAAGTGTTCTTGGAAATCCTCTTTTCTGATATTCTTTTGGTCTCTCTATTTCAACATCCTAAAGAAATGTTGAAAATTTATTGATCTTCTATCCAAGGCAAGCTTTTTGTATGCCCCAGATAGAAATAACCTAGGAGTCAGCTGTGCATGGATTCGTTTCTCTCTTGATCACTTTTTTCTCCTGCTTGGGAAACTGGTCAGCAACTTAAGGTCAAGTAACAAGTAAAGCAGTGCTAAAGATGTTTAAAAAAAAAAAAAAAAAAAAAAGAGTAAAAAATGGCATACAGAGTCACTGGCTTTCATAATGATCAAGTTAAAAGTCAGCTAGCATGAGAGCACATACATGATGAAACAGCATTAAAAAAACCTAATCAATGGAACTGGAATCTCTGTGCTCTCCACTTCTTCTGTTACCTCAGTCAATTGCTTTTCTAGCAATCATTCTTTCACATGCCTCATTCCTTCAGTATGTTTGGCTTTTCTTAAAAAAAAACTTTTTCTTTCCTCTGGCAGAAACAAACACCTAACTGTTGTATACCGTCACTATACTGTGATTTACTTGAAATAGACAACTTTCAAACAGCCATGTTTTTGCATGTTTAAGGAATGCAGTGGTTAGTTCGTTTTGCTTCAGGAGTGAAGCGAGTATCTGTATGTTTGTTTTCCTCATGATGATTTTGTCCTTTTCTCTGCTTCAGTAGGAACACTTACGATTAAGGCACTCACTGCCACCCTTTTTTTACCACCGAACCATTGAACTAGGATGGAGCTCAGCTGGCAAGTCTTAAGATAATAATGTTACTCTTGTATTATTTTGGGAAAGTGCATTAATATTTACTTTTATGTAACAGTAGTTAATTGAAAATACATGCTAGAAGGTAAATACTTGGTTAAAGTCGGCATCAGTGTGTATCAGTTAGGATGGCAGCTTTAGAACTTGTGCACATATAAACTGTTTATGGAATAAATAGTTTCCAAGTAAGTCAGATGTACCTATGCCCTACAAAAAATGTCAGGTTTTTTAATTTTTTTAAAATTTTTATTTTAATTTTTTCCCCCCCAGAGATTCCTAGTCATTCAGATTTCACTTTGCAAATTTTCCATCCTACGGAAACACCTACCTCCACCTAGTTTATGCCGTGCATCTCTGCATATACAGTTTTTGTCACACAAACTAATTATGTTGTTTTTCCTAGTTTGACACCTGTGATCACAGTCATCAGTATAAATAACAGTAAGCTTTATTTATCCTGCTGTTTTGCAGGAAGATCTTGTTTGTGGGAGGAAAAAAGCTTGACTGTATTGATTGATCCCAAATGTTACTTTGCTCTTTCTGCAGTACTGTTCCTTTAAGTCAGGAATTCCCCTATATATTGGACGAACTTCACTTCCATCCTTCAGGTTGTATTCTTACATGCAACTTGACAGAAGAGCTGAACAAACAGTGTAAGCTGCTGATAAGCAGAGATCTATGCTTCCTGCACCTTCCATACCAGTAATCACATGCCTTCTTGCTTGGCCTTATTCATTGTTTTTCTTCATCTTTTGTAAAAAATGTAGTTGTGTGTGTTATTTCAGGAGTCTTGGCTTGTCTGTCCAGAAGGCATACCACAAAAAGACCCCATCATTATGTTGATGATAGAAAATAACAGTAAGACTTTTTCAATAATCAGTCACTTCCTTTCAAAAATGTGTGTTCTGGTTTGTTATCAAAGACAGCTTTGGCTGAAGATTGAAACATTTCCACATCCTTTGAAATAAAATAATGCCCAGGGATTTGGGGTGTGGGGTTAAACAGGAGTGTACAGCTTTGCATTGAGCAACAGAGCAGGAATAATTACAATGGAAGAACAGAAGTCTTAAGGACACAAAGGGGAACATTCACAAGGACCATGGATCAGCATAACTGATCAATGGCAAAAATACTAGTCTCCATCTTTCTTTTTTTTGCTGGAAGTTAGATTTTACAGCAGATTTCTTAGTAGATATTTTTCTTACTATTTCTAAACACCCCAGCTTGTTTTTCCTAGCGGAGTCATGCCTGTCATGGATTTTAGCAATGAATTGTAAGGACTTGAACTGAGGAGCTTCCTTTTTTAGAAAACTAGTCCTTGCCCTTGAGTCCTGTGCAGCTGTTAGGCTGGACAGTGGTGTAGACTGGTTGCTGCACAGCCGATCAGGAAAGCCTTTGTGGGTGCCAGCTTCTTTAGCACTTGTTGACCTCTCAGGAGTATGTTGAACTATGAATTCACTTGTGATGAGTAGGGAAGAGAGCAGCATGGTTTCCTCTATGACCTTGGCTGCTTCAGACCTGGGATCCTTCCTGCTACCAGAGGTGAAAGATGGAAGGAAGATACAGGTGGAAGATACAAATACCCACTCTTTCTGTACATCTTCCTGGGACCCAAAATTCAAGGAGATAGATCCTGCTTGATTCAAAAATGATCTGTGTTTTTCTACTACTGTACCTTGAGAATAGTAGTAACCACTCTTCTCAGGCTCTCTGCTGTTACACTGGGGACTTTCTACCAAAATGGTTTATTTTGCCACTTTTATGTTAAAGATGGTGTTTAGCAACCGTCTGAATATGGTCCCTACCATTTGCCCTTTGAGGAGGGATTTGAATAAATTTGACTACTGGAGAAAATTGTGACAATGGTAGTATTTTGTAGTGTTTGTTTTGCTTAAGTTTTTTTAACAAAATAAATTCAGAGCAGAAGAGCCAGAGGGGAGGAAAAAGCTGGATGGAGAGTCTGCAGAGGCCAAGCATGGAAAGCTCCTTATTTCAAAGCATCATGGCAGCATTTTCATTGCTGGCCACTACGTACACCATTCTCACGTACAATACAAGCTCGTATTCTGCATGGCATTTGAAAAGAACTACAAATATATGGGAATGAGGAGGTAGGACCCTTTGCAGGAGCTTGGGTGGTGCATGTGGATTGTTCCATAAAGGAGTTGTCATCAACATGCTATGCCTCAGCCTGACTCTAAAAGATAAAATCTGTCAGGCTGAGGTATAGCATGTTAGTGACAACTGTATATAAAATGCAGTGGACTTGAAATACTTCATAAAACTTCCAGACCCTGCCAATCCATATCAATGCCAGAACATGAGGAGTTGCTTGCCCGCTGGCTTGTTGGCTGTGGGTGTAGCCTATATATCATCTTGTGAATCTTACAGTAACAGTACTGCTCTGGAGTGATATATTGGATGAGGGTGGTTAGAGACAAACAAGTGCTGTAAATGGAAATATGTAATGCTGGGATTATGTAAGGATGGAGCCATTTGTTTTGTCACCTGATCCAGATGGTAACCGAGGTGGGGGGCAGAGAGGCTGTTAGCAAGGTAGTATTCAGACATTGATGCATACATGAGGTGATCTGTCGAGGCAGGCACTATGACAGGAACCAGCAGGCATAGCTGAAATTCTGTGGTGGTGATGGTACTGCAGCATCAGATTTGTATTGCTGTCCCAGTTCTCTACAGCACATGAGCAGTCAGTCCTCTCTGCAGCACAGTAAACTCTGTTGTTCTGTCTGCAAGCTGATCTCAGGACCTGAAGTTCATAAATCAGTGTAGTACCCTTGAGGTACCCGTCTGATTAACTGCTTGGCCCAGTAAGATCCTTGCATGAGACTCTGTTAAAGCTGTTGCTGACATGCATAGTTCAGTATCTTCGCATCTTCCATACATTACCAGTGACCCTACATCAGGGAGCTGTGTGCTTCATGTTGATGCAGTTAGCATTTCTTTCAAATAGGTGCATGGGGTCCTTGCATGGTTTGTGGCAGTGTAGTCCATGTGGCGCAGTGGCAGAGGAGTGAGTTGAAGAGAGCGTGGCTGACCAGTATGAACTGTGGAGCCAGATAGATGGCAAGTGCCTGGCTCCTGCAGAAATGCAGAAGCACATCATTCAGGCTGGGCATGATGCAGTGCTGCATCCTTTTTTTTTGAGCAGCTAATGCTTTTGTGAGGGAGAACTGGTTAGCCAGCCTGCCTATCTATGTGGGGAGAGTCTTGCACTGGATGGGAACAGTCTAGCTTTGTTTCCAGCACAGGAACATCAAACTGAGAAATCTGCTAGTCCCTTGCACTTCAGGTTGCATGTGGTGGTATGTGTGGGAAACCAGCCCACCTGAAAACATCTACTGTCCTGCTAAAACCATTCAAACCTTTGTAAACCATGGAAGCAGCTTGACATGAACTCCCTTCAGTATTTTTTACTAACATTGAAAAAATCTTTTGACTTTGAATAGCTTTTGAGGCAAAGAAGGCCTATTACGGTCAACTATATTTGGCCTGTAATAGGACAAGCCAAAGAAATGTACTCAATGTGAATTTTTGTACTGAGGCATATAATTATTGTATTCTTCTATGCCATGTGTTTTTTGTTCAGTCCATTATGATTTTGATGTTGTGCCATCTTCAGAATGGTTGATCTTTGGTTATTTCTTCTTGATTTGCCTACTCCTACAGGAATCACAACAAACCTGAAATTAAACTAGCCCTTTGTGTGTGTGTAAGCATTTTTAAAATGTCTAAATTTAAGTAAAGACTTGATTTGCATACCGTTTGAAGTAAATTGCTGCGACCTGACAATTGCAATTTACCAAAGTATTAAGAGACGCTGTCTTTCAAAAATAAAATCAAACTGTTTTGTAGTAGCAATTAAATGTAATTTTATTATATAGCCTTTAATTATATCATTGCAGTCATTCTATCAAAAAGGCATACAAAGAAGCAGAATATGTTCATCTGACTGAAGGAGAGAAAAGAGCTATAATTTGAAAAGAGGTGTTGTTCAAACATGGATAAAAATCGCTTTTGCAAGATATTTCCTTTATTATTTGGTGGCTCACATGGCCTAAGTGGTTGAAAAATAATGCAAAATCTATTATGCTTGTTACATAAGAGTACCACACCCAGCGTAACCAGTTTTAATGAATAAACAATGACTCACAAATCACAGACTTTGAAGATGTAACATCTCAGGGTGGGATTCACGTTGTCTTACTCTGGTTCTTAAAAGTCAGGGAACTCTGAGCCAATCCATGGTTTTCCACTTTTTTGAATGATACCTACTTCCTATGTAGACCATAATAGCTGCAGCTGGGCTCAATGCCTTGCATTGGATGTAAACTGGTTGAAAGTCCATGGTGAGGAAACTCCATGCTGAGAAATGTCCTTCATCTTTCTACGAAAGCAGGGTTTTAAATAGAGTACATATTTTTGTGACAGCAACAAAACCAAATTCAAGGTGTTATGCAACTTGGAAAATCTTTGTTTCAAGCCACCAGTGTTAAATTGTTCCTTGAGAATACCTCTTAATTACTTCATTATTAGTTATCCTTTTGAAGTCAATATTCATGAAAGCTAACTGGGCAGTGCTGACACTTTTATTTTAATGTCAACAAACCATGTGGTTGTCAAAATGTGTGGGTCACAAGATCAGTCTGACAGCTTCATCTTGTATATCAAGGGAGTGTTGCTTGCCACAGTGCCTGCATAAATAGCTTCATTAAAATGCTTTGAGTATAGTGTCCCTTAATGTAATTTTAAGAGGTCTGCAAGTCTTAACAGTAGCATTTGCAACCTTGTACTGAAGTTGGACTCTCCTGTTGTTCAAGGATGGCTTCTGGTTGCCTGAGGTTATGTGCCTGAAGGTGACTTGCTTGTGGTAGTCAGAAAAGTTCCACACACTATTTTGGAGACTGAGGTGTTGGATTTTTTGGTTTGTTGGTTTGGGTTTTTTTGTTGGCTTTTTGTTTGTTTGGTTGGTTGCTTGCTTTTTTGTTGTTGTTGTTTTTTCTTTTTAATCTGTGGAAAAGACCACAAGATGCACCATAAAAACGTGGCACTCATGTTCTGGAGGGGCCACACTGAAGTTCAATATGTCTTCAGTGGCACTTCTTCCTTGACTTCTGGAGAATAATTTTTGAGGAGCTACCTCACTGGCTACATTCTGCAGTTCTAGGATTATTTTCTTTTTAAAAAGAATTTCAGCATGAAGGTTGTTT
Source organism: Phaethornis superciliosus (assembly GCA_023637945.1). NCBI lineage: Eukaryota > Metazoa > Chordata > Aves > Apodiformes > Trochilidae > Phaethornis > Phaethornis superciliosus. Next base: position 155,497,954 of record JAJQWJ010000001.1, on the reverse strand, counting down.
GTGGATATGAAAGACGCTAAAGTTTTGGGATGGGCTCAGCTCTAGGAAACATCTCACCATCTATTGCATGCATGGCTTGCCAGTAAACTGTCCATATAAAACAAAACATTTGGACTGTGTAGTCCTGTAGATGTCAGTGACAACTCCAGAATGAGAATAACTTTTGTACTCTTAAGGACTGATTAGAACTTGAAACATAACAAAGCTAGATCCTGTCGTACTGCCCCTGTCACAGTAGAGGTCTGCTGTATGACATACAAACTTCCAAGTTTCTATCTTGCAGAATGAAGGGTTTAATTTATAAACCATATTCCTTATTACCTAGGGAACACAAATATTTATACTTAAATTTTCAGTGCAGTGATGTTACATTGCCTGTTTCCTAAAAATTTTTATGACTGAATATATGCATTTGGAAGCAAAAGGTCATATTTTATTAAGAGAGAGTAGTTTTCAAATGGTGTGTTTTTAAGGGATTTTTGAAACTTACATTGCTAAAACACGTCATCTACTCTTTTGTAACAACAGACTGTAGTTCTAGGAATACTGTATAAAATGCAGTTCTCCCAGTGGAATCACTGTCATCCTTCATTGCTTTTAAAAGTTGTGGGGTTTTTTTTTCTTCCTCAGAATTTTGATTTTTTTCATACCTTGAGTTGCTGTGCGATCATTCTTTCACTCTAATTACTTGCTAAGTCCTAGGAAAAAAAAAATTAAACCTAAAAGGAAATTTTTGTAGCATCTATTAATTTCCTCAGGGAGACTGAACCTACAACTTTTGATTTAAAAGATAACATATTAAAACTAATTACTCAAGGTGTAGGATTTATGGTGTTAGTACACATTTCTTTTGCAATTTAGAAAAAAAAAATAACAGGGTGATAATGCACCATCTTTAAAAAGCTGTGTATTCTTCTTTGCTCCTCTACCAAGCACAGCTTCTTGTTTCACTACTAATTTCCTTAATTACTGTGGTAATCAGTAGCTTTGGTCTGGGTGCACACAGGTTCCACAGCACATTTAATTGTGTGCCTGAAGTCCTATGCAGTTTCAAGGACGGACAGGATCCCCAAAGGGAGGTTTGTAATTAGCTGGTGATGGCACCTGGTGACCACTAAGCTCAAATAAATAACCTTTCAAGTATTTGATTTATATACCCAACTGGGATAAAACCCTCATTCTGAGCTGGGTTAGGAATGTTGACTGCTATCATGACTTGTATGTAGGTTGTTTATCTGAATATTTAGAAGAAATTTTCCATATTTTGTAATTTGCTAAATTTGGTTCCTTCAAGGGACAGGGGCAGGGGTAATCTAGTAGGAAGAATCCAAGAGAGTTTAGGCATGAGCAGTGTGCTCATTTGATGGTCTCATTTGAGATGGAGACAGTTAATGCAAGGAGCAAATCTTTCTTGTTGTTTGGGTTTTTTGGGAGGTTTTTTGTTTGTTTTAAGTGGGGTTTTTTTGTAGGGTTGTTTTGTTTTGGTTTGGTTTTTTTGGTGTAAAACAACTTTGCTGAAAAACCTGTAGATAATTCTTCTGGCATTGGATATCTTAAGTCATGATAAGACATTGTTCTTGCTCACTGCTTTTCACTCTGACTATAAAAAGTAGTCCCATTAGTATAGCCCTACTGCTTGCAAGCAATAGGAATTGATCTGCAGGAGGCATTACAGACTTGCCAGAGTTGTTCTTTAGTCACACTGCCTTATGTACAAGCTACGGGGAAAAAAAAACCAACCTATTAAAATACTTTGTGCCAGGTATCGTGAGTATACGCACTGTAAAAGTACATAGGAAATAAGGCTTTTTCCCTTTTCTGCACCTCTGTTTGAAATTTTTTAACATGTTTCAGTGTGACTGGCATTGATTTAGAAAATAATAATTATTGCCACAGAATTCAGATGAAGATGGGCTTACACTAGAGGAAAATATTTGAAGATACTGGATCTGACTTCATTTGAGGCATAAAGACCTTTTAAGAAAAACTTAGTTCTTTTGAGATTAATATAAGAAAATAATAGTATGAACTAAGTGTTGAACCAAAAAGTGGGTTTTGAGTTTGGTTTTTTTTTTTAATGCTGCTTAGGTGCTCTTGCTAGTCCCGATTTTGTGTATGTGTCCAATTAACTCTCAGTTCTTATTTTTATAGACAGCTACTGGGAAAAGTTTTGGAACCAAAGACTTCCGAGCAGCTCTGGAAAATGGAGTCCTGTTATGCGAGTGAGTATTAACTTACCTATACAAACATCCTTTAGGTTAACATTGGGTGGCCTCTTTTCTTGCTGACCTCTTGTTTAAAATTTTTTTGAAGTATCAAAATATTTCATAATAAGTGATTTCCCCCCTTTTTTTAGACAAGTTGTCACGGAAAGGTAGAACCACCTTTAAACATAATCCCTTAAGATCTGTGTCTCATGTGTTGTACTACATACCCTCTCCTGTGTTAGCAGGAGGATAGTGCTGATCACTTGGACAGTTGATCAATTTTATTGGTTCATGGTATCACTGGGCTTCCTTTTCAGCCTGTGAAAAGCAATATAGCTGTGTCTGAGCTCAAAGCACTCAGTTACCCCTCTACCTCCTTCTGTTTGGGGTTTTGTCCCTTATCCCCACCTGCCTGCAAGAAGTTATTGCAGACTCTGTGCTGGTTGTTCTCTAAATCCGAAAAGCTCCCTGTTCTACCCAGATAAGCTTTCTTTTTAAAAGTAGCTCATTTCTGAAGCTAATATTACAAAACTATAAAAGAAAGCTAACAGACCAGCCTTTGATGTCATGTTCTGTACTGAAGAGCAGTATTAGTAACTAATATGCACATGACATTATTACATTCTAGTATCTCAATAATGTAGAATTTGTTGGGTGATATTTGACATACTTAATAAAAATATATCTTTTTTTTTTTTCTTTTTTTCTTTAAACAAGCACTTTAGATGTTGAAATTAAATGGATTTAGTCTCACTGTAATGTAGAAATACATAGCCATGTACATGCATGTGCAGTCCAGGTTTCAGTGCTTTCTGGACTAAGTTACTGCTTTCAAAAACAAACTCTGAGCTCATCTGTTTCTGGAGTGCTTCCTCTAAGAAGCTTCCTTGTGCTTATATATTATAGGCTTGGCATCAATGGGACTTGTCTGGTTTCGTTGGCTGGATTGAGTCAGAGGTGTAAAATGTCCACTCATCAGGTCTCTTCCTCATGTGTAGTTGGTTTTATACTTATTGGAACAGGTTTGCAGGACTGGAAGCAGTGCCAATCCTTGGTGTTTTAAGGAATGACAGGTGTAATTGTCATTAGAATGCCAGCAAGAGAACAATCTCATTACATTACTACATGGGACATTTTTAGAAGTATCTCAAATATCAGAGTCACTCCTAAATCTGTTCAGCCAAACTAACTTTCAGAAAATATTTATTAAGGTTCAATCCTCTGATTTTTATTTTTTTAAACTGTATATAAAAACTCACCAAAGTAAATGCAAAAATGGCAACATTCCTGCATTTCACCCTATGAATATTACTGTGTTTTCTGCCCTTACCTTTATTTTTTTTCTTTGGGCCCTTTGCCCATCAGAGTGTCTTGCTAGTTGCTTTGCAGTTACCTTTGTGATCTGGAGGAGCTGATTTATTTTTGAAGATTGAATGGCATTGTAGAGATGGACACTATTTTCCTAACTTAGATGATCAAATGTTAAGAAGGCTAACTAGGGCTATAAAATAGTTTATACTTTTAATAAGAAAGTATTTCTTCAGGTATGTGTTTAGTGGGATGTGTGTATTGTATTCTTAGATAGCGGCTTTAAGAATTAGCAGCAAACTGATCCTCTAGTCCTCTGGTATCTTCATTGTTGACACTTATTTGGCAAAAGTGTAGGTGCCTCCATTTGCCAAATGCAAATCAGTTAAATTTATCTATAATTAATAGCCATATGCAAGGAAAACATCCTGTAATTTCTTCCACTGAGCAGCTTGCCTTAGGATGTATGCAACTTCCTTTAAAGCAAAAAATGTCTCATTATGTTGCACTAAATCATATAGCTGTCCTTCTATGTCATAACTTTAAATCTGAGTGATTTTCATAGAAATTCTTTGGTAGCAGAAAGGAGCAAGATAGGAAAAGATTTTTAGCTGTTCAGTTTTCACCAAAGTCTTTAGAGTGCAAAGATCTTAAATAGTGGAGAAACTAGATATGGCATTACCCATTTCCTTGGTTTGCCTATGAGGTGGCTACTTTAATGTCCTCAGCTGGACTGTCTCTAGACATGGTCTATTTGACATAAATAGACCCATGCTTTCAGCACATACTCTTACAGCATGACAATTGGCTTGTCTGGCCTACTTAATGACCAAGTGTACATGTTGACTGGCTAATCAATAGCTGACAAAATAAATCCTTTTACATTATACTAAATCTCATGTTTATACACTAGAGGAAGAAAGACACTAAAATTTCCCTGGTCACATGCACTATGCATTTGTAATATTAAAAAAAAAAAAAAAAAAAGGGGGGGGGGGGGGGAGCCCCAAGTATTACTTTTTGAATTCAACTTTTTGTGGAAAGGTCATCAAATGTATTTGGTTTACTAAATAACACAGTTGAGAAATCTGAGGACCTGCTCCATTATTTCTTCTGCAAGCACTTAAAAATCCATCTTCCAATGTGTATACATAAACTCTGTTCACTTTGTTTATTTTCCAAACATATTTGCTGCTTGAACAAAAAAATGCCTTTTTCCACATAGAGTTTTAAACTCTGTGTACTGTCTCTGCATTGGTGTGGGTAGATCACAAAGCCTTACTGATTCTTTGTGGGGTAAAGACAAGAAGCAACAAGAAGAGGGAGCAAGTCCAAAATCCTCAAAGGGATATAGGCAGATGAAGTCTTCAGGGTATCCTCAGGTCCCTGTTCTCTGCTGATCCTGTGGTCTAGTGTGCAATTTGGTGAACCACAGTATTTCCCTACCTCTGTGACTGAAAACCTGGGTACAAAGTTGGCAGGAATCTTGTACCTCATCCCCATGGCGGGACAAGTTGTGCACTTGGGTTTGTGTATGCAGCAGTGATGTATGAGTCTGTCCTAGTTTTTGAGTTTTATTATGAATTTTATGTGAAGAAAGAGTGATATGAAGTGCAATCTCTTCTGGCTGAGACTGAAAATGTGGCTTTCACATGTAAACTTATATGTACAAAAAAAGATCATTTCACATATTGTACTCAGCTTGATAGCTTATGAAAAATGAGTCCATTTCCTACATTTACAGGAACCTCAGAACTTTCACACTGAAAAAGAATATTCTGATATAATTTTGATATATTCTACTTCAGAACTTTTATCTGAAGGGTTTCTTTAAATGGGGAATTTGAGTCTAGTTAACATCACCACCTATGTAGTAGAAAGAGATCCATTTCTGCCTATGCTGCCCAGGCTTTTGCTTTTCTTCTTTCTTTCTGCGCCAATCTATGAAAAAAAAGTATTTTTTTTTTCATTTACTTCTGTGTGTGTGACTTCTTGGAAGACTGTTTTTAAAAAAGAAAAAAACTGTGGTGTGTTAGTAGGTTCAAACTTACTTGGTTCCAGCCATGCAAGTTAAGACTGTGCAAAGTAATTTTTAGTAAGCATTGATGATCATGCTTTAAAAAAATAAAAAAATAAAAAAAATTATCTAACAAAAAAAATCATATGGCTTCTTTTTAGTTTGATTAACAAGATCAAACCTGGCATCATTAAGAAGATCAATCGTCTGTCAACTCCCATAGCTGGCTTGGTAAGTAATGACAAGTCTAGTATCTGGGATGTGACTCCCAAATTCTGTTTAGTTTTAATGAGCCTATTCTTTCTATATGGTGTCGCTACAAAAAGCTGCTAAGGTTTACAAGATTTTTAGTTCCATTTAAATTTTTGTCTAAAATTTTGACACTTATATGTTGACTTAGACTGCAAATGTCACCTGTTCTGTTTTAAATAGGTGATTTTAATGCATCCTTAAAACTTGTCACTGCATGAGGCTACATCATCCCCAATCTAGTGCTGATAGCTCCTGTTCATAAACTTAGATACCATTGCTTGTTTTTATTTAGAGGCCACCATTCTATTTTGTATTCACAAGCTCTTTCAGACATCCTTGTATTAAGGAAGGGGCAGACTAGGAAATGTTGTGTAACCTCAGTATTTTTAGAAAATTCTTTCCCCACCCACAAAGCTTAGGTTGCTCTAAAATAACTCTGCAAAGATCTGTCTTCAGGCTTCAGCTGAGCGATTTGCCAATGTTTTGGCTGTAAATCATTTTGTCTGTATAGTGGTGGGGGACAAATAGATGTAGTCATTTTCACAGGAAATTTAGAAGATTTCCTGTATGCTGTTTACCCCGTTTGCTGTTCAGAGACTGTAGGATAAACATTGTAGCCATTTAGCATCAGAAACCCTTTTGTTGGTAAATGAACTCAAATATTATTATTTTTTTCTTCATCATGTTTTCCTGGGAAAGTAGTGTTGTTGGCTGTTTGTGTCACCAGGTTATCTAGGACACTTAGTCCTATGACCAGAACTCTTTGTCTCATTTTAAAAGATCCAAGGTAAAGAGGGACATACACATGATTCCTGGAACAAATAGAAGATCCCACCTTGTGGTAAACATGTAGTCTCAACATTACGGAAGATTACCTGAATTCTTAACAGGAGTAGAATGCAAAACATCTCTAGATACTTGTATTTATATTTTTTTAATGGTCTGAGCCAACAAAATGTGTTTTTGCTGGTCAGCTGTATCTTGTTAGAGAAGAAATGTAGTGAACTTGGGTGGAGGTCATAAGACTGGGTTAACTTGCCATATATTATTGTACAAGCTGAGAATGTGCATTTCCACCTCAAACAAAGGTAGAAAGTATTAGTTGCCTTTCTCCCAGACGAGCTCAAGGTATGAGGTTTGTGAGTAATGAGTGCTGCACATTCTTTTCCCGTGAGGCATCCAAAAAAGAATTCAAACAAAACCAAAATCATTCTGGGGAGAACAGCACAGTTATTCTATCAGCAGTTTGATTGCCTACATGGCCTCTCAAGTAACCAGTTGATCCAAACTAGAAAACCATAGGCTAGATTTCATTTTTTGTGGTGACTTAAGTGTAGTCTTGAATCATAACTGTAAGAACTCATGTTTTTACATGTACTTTTTTTTGTTTGTTTCCAGATGCAAAAATCCAGACTATTTATTAGGCGTGTAGTTTATATCTTACTTGTTCCTTCAGGTTGTTTCTAGTTTCTACAAGTCTTCAAATATAAAAAGGTTGAATGATTCTCCCAAAGCAAGATCATCCAGTGGTACTGTTGTTAAAATACCACTTGAAGATAGTAATTGAGACAGCTGATGTTTTGTGTTGACCGCTGGAAAAGGCTTTACATAAATACTTCAGTTGCAGAAGATTATAATTATGAGGGTGATAATGGGAGGGTTTCAGAAGATGGTACTTCTGCTGGCACTAGTGGGAAGAGAGAAATATTTTCCCAGACTTGAGAGGAATGTGCTGCAGCTATACCATCTTTGAAGAGTCCACCTTTCATCCTGGCATATAGAACTCAAAGTGAAAACAATGGTTATGGTTTTCTACATTTATACAATAGCAAGCATTGGTATTTGACAGGCCCAGGATACTGTGGCTGATGAGCCATGATTTAGAGATGTAAAAAGCTGGCTAAGGAATTAGCTGTTAGGCTTGCTTGCAATAGTCTCTAAGTATGTTCATTGCTTGTAAGTTCTTTGTCCCACAAATCTGAATCTGTTTCTAGGCTGTGTTTTGTGTGGCTTCATATATTTTTCTTTGGCTCCCATTTACTCTGTTTTCAGTCTTGGATTAATTGTTCTCCAACAAGCCTCTGAAATACAGAAATCACTGATGGTAGGAGGATCCTTTCTAATTTTTTCTTTTCCTAAAAAAAAAAGAAAAAAATTGAAAAATTGATGTTGTTTTGTTGATTTCTAAAGGATTAACAGATGCTGCAATTTGAATTTGGGTCTTGTAGATCCTGTAATCCGAAGATCTACTGATCCTCTCTGTCATCCTCTAGACTCATGTTCTCAAGTCCATTTCCAAAACATCTTACACATTCAACGTTGGAGAACTGGCATCCATTTCTCTTCTGGCTTTTCTGATTAAAAGAAAACAAAAAACTTATTTTGTTTTTTTTCTCCAGGAATTCAGGTTTCATGGTGTTCTATAGGTTGTTAATATATTATATTTCCATATAAGTGTTTTTTTTTAAGCTTTGTGTTCACTTCAGATACTTGACAGATTTTTTCAGCAGTGCAGAAATACAACATTCAATGGGTATCTTTGGTTGAATCTCCAGATGGGTGTCATTATGTTATTTCTTTGATTTTATTGGTTATTTTGCAAACAGATTTTTTGAGTAAAATAGGAAGTGAAATCCTATAATGAATAATGAAAAATACTGTTTTATATAGAATATTGTGTGCTATACATTTTTAGTAGAGAGTAAGGGAACCAGGGTGCTTTTTAAAAAGAACTAAATGCTTTATTGATTTGATATGTCATATTTGCTTTAGTGACACTTGAATTCTTGTAAAATCTAATAGAGACTTTATATTAGCAGGATTGCCTGCATTCCATCCACATTTTAGACAACTGTAAATAAGCCTGGGTTTTTACCTGTAGTTTGATGGTATTTCTCACTAGTGTTTTTGGGTGTGGATATCCATGGTTCACGTGTAATCATGATGGAATGGGTAAATAAATGTTTTGATGATGAAACACTGAAGTGAAACTTGGCATTCAGTTAACAAAGCGTGCTCAATTGGTACCTGGCAAACTTTAAAAAAAAAATTAAAAATTGATAAAACTTACCCCCAGTTTGATATGGTGCAGGAAAGCTGGGCTGACTCTTGCCTGGAAAGGTTTTTTAAAACTCTTTGGGAGGGTGAACTGGCTATGACTTGATCTTCATCTTGCAGCTTAGTGCTGCATCCCTGTTGCTGTTTCTTTTCTGAAATATGTACCTCCCATGTTTTGGTTGAGATCTAGCCATCATCTTAGCCATGTTTATTCACTTATATTCCAGTTTAGAAAACCGTACTACCTTATTAGGGGTAAGGCAAGTACTGGAACTATTGGAGGAAAGCTGTGGTCCAAGACAAGTGACCAAAGAAATGTCCATGCAGTTCTTGAGGTGGTATCATGGCCCAAACCAGAACTGGTCTCCTGGAGTCAGTGTCAGATGAGAGCTGGATGCAGGAACACATGGATTCAGGAGGACACAGATGGGGATTGAAGGCAGATGAACAGACAGAGTTCTCCCAAGATGCCACCAATGGACGAATTAAAAACCTGACCCTTGTGATCCCTCAAATTTATACAGAGCATGGCACATCTGTGGCATGGAAATACTCTGGTCAATTTTGTTCACCTGTGAGTCTGCTCCTCCCTAAAGGAGGGTTGCAAATGTGACCCCTTTACTGCCTTTTCCTTTCTGGAGCATTCTGCAGACCATTCTTTAACCATACCTATTAAAACTGAGCATCATCAGTCCACCAAGCACAGCTACTTAGAAGAGGCTTGACTGAAAGTACAATTGCAAGGAAGAAAATTAGTTCTATCCTGGCCCAAACCAGGACAGGTAATTTCCAGGCAATGAGGTGTGCTGTCTGCAGGGTGCAAAGGATTAATTCGAGTGGTATTCCTAGAAGAATGACTCTTCTGCACAAGGATGTGGCAGGTTGATTTTTAACAGCACACAGCAGGTTTGGGAGGCTGTGATGTTCCTTTTGGTTTCTTTAAGAGACTGAGCTGGGATATAGCTCTTGGATTGTTTGCTTTAATTTTGTCCATTTCTTAAAATGTCATTTGTATAAAACTTTTGTACTAAAATAGTTCCTGGAAAATTAAAATAAAAGTTCAAATTACCTTTTCAAACTATGTAAAATACAGAGTTTGTGTAAAGAGCAATGCATGTATTTTCCATAGTACATCAGAGCAGCCAAGGAAGTCAACAAAAGAGTATTTGGCAGTTCCTGGAGCCCTCTTTCATTTTGGAAAACATGGAAAGGGTAACTGAAAGGTCAGAGAGTTGTGGAAGCCAGAGTTCCTTTATGCACAGTAGTGAAGGTGCAGCCTGCCTTAAAAATCCACTTTTTCTGGTCCATATTTATGTAAAACAGAGATGGGATTTAAAGAAAATTATTCAAATGGGCAAAGCTTGCTGGATTCAGATCCTGCAAAATTACTTTGATCAGAATTCTTTGGGAGTGATGGAAATAAAATGAATGCTTAGCAAAAGCAAACCCCCCAAAAAACCCTTCTTAATAAATACAGGCTTTTCAGCTTGAATCCCAGCATGTGAGAGGGTTTGGATATAAACACAGGAAGGGGGCGGACTGTGGTCTGACAACACATTTCCAACAAGGCTCTGCAGAGTGCTTTGAGGTGCATCTCTGGCTGCAGTGCCTTTGTTCCCCAGAAACCTCATGTTTCCAACTTGGTTGGCTGAGGACAGAGAGGATATTGAGCTGGTATTGAAGTCATAAGACATCATGAGACAGGAAGATGACTGAGTTTTATGTAGTATATGCAAGCTCAACATATCTGTCGGAATAAAATGATGATGAATAGCTCAGGATGAATAGCTGTCTGCTCTGTAGCTAGGAAAAATTTTTGTTAACGTGAGTTTCCAGCTGCAACAAGGTGATGAAGCAAATTCAGAGTCAATATCTCTTTTGGAGATTGGTAGCTTGTAGGAATCTTGCTTTGCAACATACCGGTTGGGTTGTTTGAAACCAACTATCTTTCCTTGCAGCTCCTGTAAGATGGAAGTGCAACACTTTGTGGTTGGGAAGCTGTTTCATCACACCAGAGGTGTCAGGGCTGTGGTCAACCACAGGGCAATGTAGAAAGCTCTTGGGTTTTTAGAACTGTAAATGAAATTCCATTAGAACTTTTTTTTAAGTTGGTCCTTCATTTTAAATGAGATGTTGCTAACTGGCTCTTCCACTGTTATTACTGGATGAATATTAGCACCAAGTGTCATCTTCATGAAGTCTTCACCTTTGGCAGGAGGAAAAAAATCACACAAGCAAATAGAACTGCTCATCTTTTGGCAGTCTCAGATCTGAACATGGCATAGGGTGGGATTATTTTTTTTAGTTCTTTTAATGGGGAACTAGGGTTCCTTAAAGGTGAAGTTCATGTTGATAATTTTCCAGGCAAGATTTTTCAAACACTGTCGTTCCCAGTTCACCGAGGCCCAACATGTCTTTCTGACAAGTGCTACTCAAATATCAGTCTCTCTTTTCTTTAGTGTAGTATAATGTAACACCACTACATTCTATAATTTACTTATTTAAAATACCAGAAGGTATTAATTCCACTTGCACCGCCTCAAATAGTGGGGGAGAGCCACTTTGTTATGGAGATCTTTGGCCTGTACTTCCTAAACCCGGAAACTATGAAATAATATAGGTAAGAAGGGAGAAAGAACAAAGCAACCTATAGCAAAATGAAAGAGCAATAAAATTCGGGTGGAGAAGATAGAAATGCTGCCACTAAAAAATATTTTTCTGAGCCTTTGTGCCTAATGCTTTGCAAACCATGGAACCACCCTGGTACTTCCTTATCTCTTGGCATCAAGTACAGCTGGCCAAAAAATTCTGTGGGAAAGCTTTCTTGACAGGTTCTTATGTGTGTGTTGCTGGAGAATGTCATGCAGATGACATTTCTCCTTTATTATAGGACGTTTTAAAACATTTTCAGGTAAAATCCACACTTAAAACTGAAATAATCCTAATTGCTTAGAATCAAACTAATTATGTGTTCCACTTTAAATAACTGAAGGTAATATAATATTATTGAGATTTTCTATTTGAATTTATAAAAATCTTTTTTGTGTGTTTTTTTTTTTTTTCCTTTTTTTCTCCCACAAAGCAGCTCTTCATTCCTGCATGCTGAAAATCCTATTTATTTACTCTTGCTGTTCACTGCCTGGTGTTTGGTAATATCCTTTATATTAGTCCATGCTTTCGGTCTGCTTGCATTTTGTATTTTTAAAAATAACTGGAATTTTTAAATACCCAGCTCCTACTCTGTGAAGTTGACTAGTATGGCCTACATTAGTGATATTAATAGTAGCTTGTCTGGCATGAGAAAATGAGAGGACTTCTTTCTTCCTTGTGGAAAATGAGGAGAAGCAAATACACAAATAGATGAACTAAATTACATAAAAGCTGCTATTGCTTATTTTGTTTTGCTACCAAACACACACACAAAAAAAAAAATCTCAAACCCAGATGGAATTGCTGGTTGTGCAGCAACCAAATGTCTAAAAATCCTCATAAGAAAGAGCCTCATAAATTGTGGTCTAGAACTGACTAATGAGCTGATGACCAGGTGATGTACTCTGTTTGCCTGATATTTCTTTTTGCAGCAACAGTAATACCCAGCAATGCAGAGCATTGCTTTTCCTTCTGAAGGTTTTAGGTTCCTTTTTGACATGGACCAGAATACATCACTCCTAAAATAGCGGCTGTGGGCTCTGCCTTCTTCACCTTGTGGCTGATCTGGGTCTTGGGATTTTGATTTGTCTGTGGTCTGTAAATTCAGAGGTACAGGGTGAGTAGCATTCTGCAAAGAGTGAAGTTGCTTAAGTCTTATTTGATGTCTCTCACCTGGAAGCTGATTTTTCTGATTTTGTTTTTCGTAAGGCAAGGCACAAGATGGTATCTGTCTTTTACAAAAAGGTTGGTAATTTCAGTGTGGAAACAAAGTTAAAGAGGCTTCATCACCTGTTTTTCATATGAAGATGCTCAGCAAGCTGTTGGGGAATTCAGAAAAAACAAGTCTTTTAAGAGACTTCTAGATACTTGGCATAATCTTTGCATGTGTGAGTGGAGATTTTGGTTTTACAAGAGCAATTGGTGTTTCTTGTGATTTTTATTCTTAATTTCAGTATGTCTGATTGTTAGGTGGGGGGATAAAGTGGAAGTGGATACAATCTGACAGAACTCAGGCCCTTCATCCAATGTCTGTTATCCTTTATAAGGCAGCCTGTATGTTGAATGCAAGCTCAGGAGCAGTTCGGATGACAGAGATGAGGTCACACTCATCTATATAGCACTCCTCTTTTCATCTGATATCCATTCTTGTGTTGCAGGTAACAAAACTTCCAATAAATATTATTTTCATTTTTCTTGTGGGAAGCAAGAGAATTTTTTTCAATAAGGAAGTGGTAATTGCCAGAGAGGGCAGCTTAACTCTAAGTAATTGTGTATACTTAAACAAGTAGTTTGAAGCACCATATTCTATCTTCTCAATGGCTTTGTTTGTTTGTTTTTTTCCCCTGCAGATACTTCAGCCTGTTACTATATTTCTTTTGAAACTTGTGATACAGTTTTATTAAATACTGAAAAGTATTTTAATGTGTAGCGCTGTGCTTACTGAATCTGTATTTTTTTAAGTGCAGTAAAATCGTTAGATTTTAAAGGTGCTTAAACCAGACGACGAGTCCTACATGGCTGCTACCAAAGAGGTGACTAGGATACTCCTTTACTATCTAATTTTGTTCTGACGAGTGCAATTACATGGGAGGGGAAACTTTTTTCTTTGATCAGTGGTCCAGCTGAAGTGTTCAAGCAAGTTTCCTGGACATAAAAGAATTTATACTACCCTGAGAAAACATATTTTCACCTGGGAAGTGACACAGCATGGTATTTCAAATGTAACCATCAAACAATGTGTTAAATTTCTTAGTGAATGAATTTTAGTGAGATTTTTTCAGGAATGCAAAAAGTGTAATTGGAAATTAGCATTTGTGGGTTTGCTGTAAAAAATCAGAAGTTTCTGTTACCATTTCTTCCAACTCCAAACAGATGCTTCAAATCTGGGAGAACGATGAGCATAAAAACTGTGAGGGGTGAAAGTATCGATTTTAAAAAAAAAAAGAAAGTTATGATTTTATTTTTTTTATGAAGCACTTTAGAAACTTGATATTTATGCATAACAGTTTAATTCTAAAGTCTTACTTCTTATGTAACTGTTATTAAAATGTTAAACCTCAGAGTATTCTGCAAAGGGCTCTTTACCTTGTTTCAGTTCTACACCTGAAGAAATCAGAGCATGGGCAAGAAGGAGCTTTTCTTGCTTTCTGGAGGTCAGTGTTTAGAGCAGCGTAGAAGTGAAATTTTGACTTAGTCCAGTCCTCTTAGACTATACTGTGGACCAAAAATAAAAAACTAAAAAGAAGTCTGACTAGGGTTCTGAGAACCTAAAACTAAACATTAGCAAATGTCAAGAGTGATGATAGGAGTGTATGTGGAACCATAAATCACTTGGGGTATTCTTTCTACTGTCTTATGGGAAAGAAGAATGTGACTTTTATGGAAATACCTCTGTTAGACAATCATGAAAAGAGGTTTGTGTGCTAGAAAGGAAGTATGGTTCTTAATAGTTAGAGATGACATTGTTCTGTAGTCTTTCAATGCCTGATAGTGGGAGTATGTAATCTTGGCAGTGGTTTACTGATGCTTTGTGCCCTTCTGTTTGAAAACATATGGTACATTTCAGCCTTAGCTCTGAATTTCCTTTAATTGTTTTCTGTTGCTGCCTAAACACTTTGAAATGTAGGGTGTGGGGAAAGGGGAGGTTGATGCAAACTCATTGTGACATTTTTAGTTGCTGCTCAAATCTTCGATCAAGCAGAATGAGACCCAGATGCAGGATTGAACTTGACAGGTTTTGGGTGGGTGATGGTGAAGTGAAATAAGTAGGGAGGAATTATATGGGTGCAAACCCCAAGAAATGGTGGTTCAACTACTAGCACTGGTCTAGAGTCAGGAGACAGTAAGTTCTTTGTCATTTAATTAACCTTTCTATGATTCTATGAATCTCTGCATATCAAAAGTAGTATTTTGGGGATGCTTTAAATGAGATCACGTGTTCCAAACCAATGCCCCAAGCATGTTAGTGGGAAGAGATGTCAAAAATTTTCTAATGTGTAAATTTTCCATCTTTCCTTCTGCTGTAAACCAAAGCTCTGAAAAAGTATGACCTATTTTGCCTCAACTTGCCAGAACTTAAAAAAATACATAAATATGGTTGCCAAATGAACTGCAAAAAAATTTCTATTTATCAAATCAGTCAGCTGTAGTCTGTGGTATTCTATGTCATTTGCATGCTGTTTTTATTTCCTTAAATAACTGATGACTGTTTCTGTGTTTGTAATGAAACATTCCTTTCTAACTGGAAAAAAAAATAAAAAGTCAACCACCTAGAAGAGGTACACACCTTAAATCATACTTGTGACATTTATAATCAGATTCCTCCAGCCTGTGCCAAGGAAGTGCGGTTTTGAGATTTCTTGCGGCAGTCTGTGTCTGTTTGTGTTAAATCTTTATAAGCTGGACACTACACTGCTTTTCTCTCTGGTTTGTCAAATATTTATTGATGTATGGTGTTTAAAAGTAATGGCAATTTCCAAAGAAACTTGATGTTAATTGCAGCAGTGATAACTTTTTCTGTGTTATCAGTACAGCTATGCTATTTGCTCTTCAGCTTGGTACAAAATCCTCATACCACATCTTTTAACGCCTGTCTGAACACCTCCACACCTGTGTGCCTGTGCTGAATCACCCTCCTCTGGTAATGTATGTAAAAGATGTGTTAAATACTATGCCAACACCAAATGCTGCCAAATGTGGGGTGCTGAGGTGTTGCAGCTGTGGTGACTGAGCTTGTTTTCTGGGTGGTGTGAGGATGAGGGGAGACAGGAGAAGCTTAACCCTAAGGCAGATCATCTCCAAACCCTCTTATTGATCTGGGTTTGCAATGGGAGCTTTTCCACACCATGAGATGAGCCCATGTAGGGCAGCAAGGGTTAAAGAGGGTAGTGGGATGCTACTCCTCTTGAGTAGCAAAAGGTGTCTGGCTGCTGAAGGAAGCAAAGTTAGAAGAAGCTTCCAAATTCTCTTCTAAGAAGGATGAAGTATTGTAAATCATAGTCTAAAAATCAGGGGCTTTGTGAATCTGAGATGCGTTGCAGTTTTTCAAGCCCCGTGTACTTGAGTATACACATTTTTTTAAAAAGGGAAGGGGGGCAGAGGGGTGGAAAGCAAACTCTGCCAAAACTTTCAGTCTTTCAAGAAGAAGAGATCTTTACTTCTTTTTATTACTCATTAGGCTTCAGGGGAGTTTCACCTTTAAGTGGATTACTGTCATTCCAGTTTTTGTCTAGTGGGGTGACTTGGCACTGGAGTACTTTACACACTTCACTTGTAAAGTCTGTTTTGTATAAACCATTTGGGGTGAAAGGCACATCACTTGATTTTCTTTTCTTTTTTCTTTTTTTTTTTTTTTCTTTCTTTCCCCTTGACTGGAATACAAGTAACTGATGGGAAAGTTAAGGCTTGTCTAATCACAGAAAGAGCCTGGCTTTCTGAGCATATGCTTTCTTTACAGTAAGAAAGCCTAGGAGTGGGTAAGGTATATTACCTTTGCCTCATCCAAAAAGGGTTAAAGCTGTGAAGTGCAGAGAGCTCTCTCGGTTAGCAAGGCCTGTCTGCCCAGGGTGCCCATGCACTGTACTTTTGCCCATCTCTTTTCCATCAGGCCTTACTTGGTAGCAGAGACATCCCAGAAACACACCTGCAGTTTACAACCTGATATTCACTCTTTCTTATCAATAAAAGGCTCATTTGGTACACATTGCTGCTGAAATGTCCTAGCTGAAGGTTACACGGTACCATGATAAGGGCCTCGGCCTGTGAGGCATTTTAAGAGACTGGGGATTTTTGGTCCCTTTTGGTGTACAGGCACCTTGAAAGCCATAAATTCTCAAGCCCTGCCTCAGACAAATAAACCCCAAACCATTAATTTCTATTGTGTGCTTTCCTCGGTCCCATTGCTGCTATTGGAAAGACACTGTGGGGTTCAGTGCTGCGAGAGGTTGTGGGCAATAAGGCGAATTAAACAAAGAGGTCTCCTGCTGGACATTATACAAGACAGTGGGTAGTGCCAGGAGCTGAGGAACAACTCTGGAGAAGATCCTTAAACACACAAACACCTTGGACTTGGAGAGGTTCATGACCAGCTGCTGCCATTGCAGATAGTGTTGAGGTTCGGGGGATGGAGAGGCCTTTTTGTCCAAAACCACAGTGCTTCTTATCTAAGGCTGCTTCAGAACCTGGCTTCTGTAATGTTTGAACTCTGGTGAGATGTATAAATTGCAACAGTAAAGAGGAACGTTTCTTTATGCCTATGATTTACAATTGTTGATGCTGGGAGCACCAAGGTAACGAGAGTTTACGGAGAAATTTTCATTCCTTCATTCTGGCAGCAGAGGCACCTGCTTTTTGAGAGGAAGGCTAGAAAGCGATCACTGAAGGGCTGTTGCCTGTAATTGTCTGTAGAGCCAGGGCAGGGAATCCTTGTGTCAAGGATCTTTGTAATTTATTGTTTTACACAATGTGAGAAAACAACGAAGGGCACACCAAGGGGAGTGGTAAAGCAATTATCACCATTTCTGATCTTTGGCCAATAGAGTGCTCTGTGCACAACTGTTATAGGTGGGATAATTTACTGAACAGAAGCCTTGAGGTCACTGTAAGTCAATTTATGCCTGCAGGATGATTTTTTTAATTATTATTTTTAGTTTTGGACCCAGAAAGGGGGAGAGTAAAAAAGTACTTTAGCTATTCCACCCACTCCTCTTCTTCCTCCTTTCAGTTCAAGGCTGAACCCTTTAGCAGCCTTCAGGGAAACATGAAGAGGAGATGCAGGAGCTGGGATCACATTCTAGGATATCAGATGAGATGAGCAGGTGACGGGCACTGAGCATTCCCAATGTGTAAGGTCAAGGTGGTAACTGGGAGTTCCTGGCTCCTAGGCCTGTGGTCAGACCACAAGGTTGGTTCAGCCCCGTTGCCTGCTCTCCCCCCTCACCCCTTCTGCCCCCACCCCCAGCCAGCTCTAATCACCGAAAGTACCTCTGAGGAAGAGTAAGTCACCCAACTTGTTCTACGAGCTCCTGCTCTTGTAGGTTCCTTCCCTTACCTCACCTCTGAATATAAACAACACATAGCTGTGCAGTGATGCTGCTGCAAAATGCAGCTGTAAATTCTGTGTTAAACTGATTTGAAGCCAGCTTTAGTGCTGTGGCTATGAAAAAAAAAATTCTACTTTTTAAAAAATACATCATTTTGCAATGGAAATATGGTTGTGCTTAAAGTAGCATGGGTTCCAATAAAGAAGGGTTTGTCTTGAATGCAGGGCTGACAGAGACACTGTTTAAGCTTTCAAGATGACTCCAAATGTAAATGTAGCAAGAAAAAAACATGCCTGCTAGAAATTATCTATTCAGATGATACTCAGAATTCTGTAGCAAAAAAAAAAAACAAAACAAAAAAAAAAAAGCATCAGTGGATCTTCATAAAATGTAGCAAGCTTTCGTTGCTAGGCACTGTAGATACTGAGTGGTTTTCTCTTCCTTTTTTTGGGGAAATTGAAAACAAGTTCTGGCACCAACTCAATCTGAATGATGCCATAATACTTATGTGCAGATATGCTTCATGGTCCTAGGAGCATTGGGTGGCATTATGAAATTATGTTCCCAATTTTCCCCTTCATACTCTGGAAAAAACCCGACCAAACCTAACAGAAAAAAAAACCCAAAACCCAAACAAAAAGCAACACAAAACAACAAAAACATAAAAATAAAAAATAAAAATACAATAACATTAAAAAAACCCAATCTACAAAACAAAACAGAGCTTGAATAGCAATAGAAGTAGAGGCTTTAAACTCAAATGGTGGGTATTTGCATAGGAGACAGCATACTGTCTTCATCTATTGGCTGATGCAGACAGGAAAACCAGAAAAAACACTGTGTTAATTAAATTGTTTTTCTACCAGATGCCAGCTGAAAGATGTGCCATAACTTGTATGCCATAACAAGATCTATCTCTGTTTTTTTGTGTGCGTAGGGTTTCGGAGAAACAGTTAACTAGGGAGCAGACAGGCTTTCCACACAGCGTGGCTGCACCCTGAAGAAAGCAAATGTATTTACACACTTGTTTAAATTAATATTTCTGCTCCACCCAGATAATAATGATAATGAGGGATTTGGTTTTTAATTAAATTGCAGCTCAAACGTACGAGCTGAATTTAGTGTGATGTTGCATTGTACATTAGTCAAAATAAGATGGCATTTACACATTTTTATATGGAGACCTCTTATTTACTATCTTTCATTTCATTCTCTTTCATTTTAGACTCATTGGTGCTATATGGCTGTCTTCCTTTTCATAGTGCTGCATCATCTTTGTCTCAGGTTCTTACTGTGGTGAAATATATTAGGAGCTGGGTTACAGGTGCAAACACAGAACCACTGCCAGTTGCAATCTCCCAACTTTTTAATGACTTGTTTTAATTAATCTTTTATTCTCTGCCCCTAGGAACAGAAGCAGTGCTGAGCTTTAACAAGGAAGGACAGGGAAAACCCATCTCGTGCAACGTCATGGGCATGAGGAGAGGAAAGAGTGAGAAAGGCACGCCTGCTGTGCTGGGATATTTTAGTGAGGGCATGGACCATGGTATCACTTTCAATGTGGGCTTGTCTCCTCCTCGACATTTTTTACAGGGAGATGCCTTAGCAGTAGGTGGAGGGCAGGTTTTGTGGCTAGCAATGCCCCAAGGGGACCAGGAGGGCAGGTGCATGTCTGGAAACGTGCCGTATCGGTTGTCATTGCGCTGAACAGCAGTCTTTAAATACCTGCTTGTGGGTGACCTTCTTCCCAATGCCAGCTCCAGCTCCTCCATTATGATTTTGCAGGGGTTTTGGGTGAGGTTTACTTTGAAGTTTGAGGCAAAAATGAAATGCTGAATGGAAACAGCTCTACCTTGTCAGCGCTATGCGCTGTGTGTTTAATGTCAGTCTGTACAGCTTGTGAGGGACTTGGTTTGTGCTGGCAGCATCTGATGTGCTCTGCTCTTTCATCATCATCCACAAGCTTTTCTTAAGCATGCTGCTTGGTTACCTTGTGGTCACCTGGAGATAGGTCTGATGTGTTGTTCTGTTTTTTTGGTGGAAAAAAACATTCTCTCTCCAGTCTCCTTCCAACCTTCTCACTCTCTCCCACCAAAAGACTTTGAAGTAGTAATAACATACCAAAAAATGAATTGCACTGGAATTTTGCACTGAAAACTGCAGCTGTGTGATGCTAATTCCAACTTCAGATGCTTATGACAATGCATTGATCAAGCTCTGTATTAAAATCATCTAGTTGATTTTGTGACAATTAGGTCAGTAGTTTTCTTTTTTTTTAATGGACATAAACCTTATGTTTTCTGCATAAACATATTCAATCTGATAGACCATGTATTGGTGGTTTTGGACCAGGCAGCTCTTTTTGCTCCTTCTGGTATTGCTCTCTTGGTACTAGTAGGTGGCATTGCCTCTCATGTTTCATTTTATTGGCATAACAGAACCAAATTCTCGTGTTCTCATGATATAGGTGTCTTGTCTTTGCTTCATCATACTAATTTTTATCTGCACCTCTGCCAGTTTGAACCTTAAATTTAAATGGCCTGCACTTGTTTAGAGAGATTGAGCACACTTCAGTGGTGGAGGAGAGTTGTGGACACGGGCATTAAACACTTTTTTTTTTCAAGCATGCTCCTTGGTTAACTTGTGGTCACCACAAAAGAGTTCTGGTGTGTTGTTCTTCTCCAGGCTTTTGAGTTCCGAATGTTTAAAAATCCTTTTTGTGGAGTATGATGAAACTCAGATTGAAGTATATCCTTTGGAGCTGAAGCAGTAACAGCCATTAGTCCTATTAAAGTACAGTTATATTGGTAAAAGGAATAGCATGATGGCTTCTATATTTGAGCACATTAATCACTGAATAATGTTCCTGTTCGCATTCACATTTATAATGATAAATTTAATTGCAAGCTTGATAGCTTGACATTTTATTTCATTCTTCTTTCTATGGTGCTATTTAAAATTCATTTTCAGATTCATTATTCTAGTAGAGTTTAGTGCTAGCTATTTTGAGACCTGTAGCTTCAGCAGTTTACAGTGATG
Source organism: Phaethornis superciliosus (assembly GCA_023637945.1). NCBI lineage: Eukaryota > Metazoa > Chordata > Aves > Apodiformes > Trochilidae > Phaethornis > Phaethornis superciliosus. Next base: position 155,476,883 of record JAJQWJ010000001.1, on the reverse strand, counting down.
ATTAGGGGTGGTCAAGAATAACTTGGCAAGGACAGTATTTAGAAGAGCTGATCTATTGAAATTACACCTTTTTTCTGTCAGTATCCAAACCCTAGCAATGAGCCTTTTGGATAACCTCTCTTGATGCTCTGGGGGCAAGTTCCAGGCCCTGTTGGGAGAAGAGCTGGTGTTGGGTCAGTCACCTGTGAGATGGCAGATGGGATCAAACTGTTGGTTTGGGAGGCAATATTTTGAGCCACATTTTATCCTTCACACCAGTGAGTGCTGTGAGTAGCTCTGTTCTGCCTCCTGTGTTATCTCTTCCTGCCTCAGACCCATCTCTTAAGGTCTGGACTCATGTCTGTGATGATGTTCTTTGGGGCAGCCTGTGTTATTATTTATCAGGGGACTGACATAAGTTTAATTGCTGTGACACCTTCAAAATTTAATTGTCTTGTGTGCCAATAGCTTGGTGCTTGTGCAGCTGAGCATGCACTGATGAGCAACTCTTCTGCTTTGTTTTCATTGTGCTTGGGGTGTAGGCAGCATATATTTCTCTAAATCTGTGATTGTTCTTCCTTGTTTACCTGCACAATGTGCTCATTCTCCTCAGCTCAGTTGTTGTAACACATTGGTTTGTGAGTTTACTCTGAGTTTTGGTGATAGGTCAGCCCAATGAGGGAATGTTGTCTTGGTTTTGTTGTCAGTTCTGTTCATTACCTTGTGACTACTTACTTCTTCTCCTCTGTTGCTTTCTTCTTTTTCCTTACCTGCCTGTTTCTTGGACTCCCCAGGCCCCTGAACACTGCCATGATAGTGCCATGTCTTTTGTTGTTTAAGAAGCAGTTCCTCCTTTTCTCACAATGAAACTGTAATCTGTGGCCTTTTGCATGCAGAGGAAACGATGCCTTTTCAAATCCTTGAGTTTTGCCGCTAAATTGACATTCAGATATTAACTGAATAAAACTGACACATCTAGCCAGCTTTCCCTAGGTTGAATGGAAAGGAAAAAGGGGTGTTGCAAGGAAAGGAAAAATAAATGCTCCCCCTAAGGCTACAGCTCCAGAGTGAAGTTCTACCTTGGCCACTTGTGCCCTTTGGATACTGCAGGAGTGGGTGAAGAGGTGAGGTTGCCAGTCCTCCATCCTTCATCTGCCACCACGTCCTGTCCCCCATCATTGTTGTCATGTCACATCAACCTGCAGCAGAACAGCCCCCACTGTGACATATCACATGTCAGGCTTCAGGGTATAACCTTCATGGTGTGAGACACTTGGGATCTTTCAAATGTGCTAGCGTAGGGCCCACAGCCTGCATGGGGAATACCTTGTTCAAATATTTTCTTTGAATGAAGTCATGTTTACAGACTGATAAGGAATACTAGAATCCTTCAAAACAGAAGGTTCTGGGGATTCTTGGGTTTGTTTTACTTTTTCAAAAGGGGTTTACCTTTAAAAGTATGTATCGGAAACAGCTGTTGTTTTCTTTGTGGATTTTTTTTTTCTAATAAATATAAAAAGATGGAATAATTGTTACATCCAGGGAATATATGTTCTTGGTGGGGTTTTTTTTGTTTTTGTTTTTTTTAAAAAAAAAGAAGTTTAAAGTGGGTTAAATTGCTTTTCCATGCTGTCAGACTCAGATATCAGTACCTTGACTTGCAAAGCCTTTGAATGACAGGGCTGTACGTAGCTTATGAATTAAGTAACTTTGTGTACCTTTTCCTGTAGCTTCCAGCTGAAGGGAGCAAGTGCACAAGAGGGCACATTCTTTTGTTGTTGATAGCATTCCGCCTTAACAAGAAGGAATTTCTTGCCTATTGTTTATGAAGTGGAAAGAGATCAAGTTGTATAATCTCTCTCTGTATCACTGGATATTTTTTTTTTTTTTTTTACCCTTATTCTTGCTATTCGGTTTATCTGCAGCAGGTTCAGGAGTGGGTGCTGTAGCACACCTTTATTTTGCTGTATATTGGTGTGAGCTGGCAGGGAAAGGGGAGTGGAGAGGAAGGGGTGGAATGCAAAGGAGAGAAAACCCCCCAAGTAAGGAAGCAGCAAAGCTGAATACGGTTTGGTTTCTGTCTCTCTGGAGCTTTGCTCAGCAACCAAACCCAGACTCCAGGTGCAGTATTCCCTGATCGGTCTGTGAGCATAGAAACGGCGCGTCCCTCCTCTTCTTCCTCCCCTGCCAAGAGTTTCTGGGTGGTGAATGTCAGTAGCTGGAGTTATTTTTAAAGGCAAGAGGTGAGGCTTGTCGTGCAAAGCTAGGCAGAGGGCGTTTGTTTGCTGAGCAGAACTGACATCAAATTGGAGATTGCTGCCTACTGGCTCGCCACTGCCTTATGCCAGGTAATCTTTAACGTACCCTCAGTCACCAAGATCACAAGCCAGCCTGCCTGTGTGCATGAGAAACAACCTGTCCTTATGAGCCAGAAGACTGCTTTTTCAGTATTAGTTCTGTGAGCTGGACTTTGACATTTAGAGGCTCACACTAATCATCTTGCAAAACCTGCTTAGTGCTTTTAACTAAGCAACTGCTTTCTACTTCTCTTCGCAGGATAATATAAATGTTTTTCTGAAAGCGTGTGAAAATATTGGACTGAAAGAAGCTCAGCTTTTTCACCCAGGAGATCTTCAGGATTTATCCAATCGAGTTACAGTCAAGTGAGTTTTGTGGTTTTCTTTTTTTTCCTTCCCTTCTCCCTCTAAGCTATTTCACAGACAGTTTTTGTTTTCTTATTAAATATTTGCCTATGGAAAATTTTTCTTTTAATCTGGTGTGAGCAGTTCTGAATACTGTGGTGAGGGTTTAAGCATTGTTAAGGCTGGCAGATAAGATTTGTACAAATTTCATTTAAAATATGAAGTAGTATTGTGCCTTACAAGCCAAGCTAATTATTAATGAATATTTATAACATTTAATAAAAAGACAGAAACTATTCAGGTTATTTTAAACTTGTAGGAAAATTAACTGTTAGATGCTATCCAAAGCATCTCTTCCCTCTTGACATTACTGCTGTAGACTCTCACAGGCTGATGTGGTACTTCTGATATACTTACCTGAATGGCTCAGGGGCTTGGATACTGTGTGCCTAGAGGACCACTGGTCTTGCCACTCTGAATTTTAATCGTTTGACACCAAATGTCACATCTCCTGTCAAGGTTTGTGTGTGTGCTGGAGTGTGAGTAAATACAAAGTACCAAATGGCACAGCCGGTAGTTGCCAGGTTTACAGAGAAAAGAGTTTTCCTGTGACCTAGCAGTGGTTTGGTTCTGAAATGTAATTTGTGGATTCTCAAATTTCAGGACTGCGGTCTCTCCTAATATGAGATTCATTACTAGCTTCTGAGAGAGTCAGGTAGAGCTTTAGTATATAGACACTTAAAAGTTGTTTTAAGATTAATGTTTCGTGGAAATATATCATCTTGGGGCATCTTGCTTTGCCACAGTATCAGCTGGTTTTATTGTGTCGGGTGAATTTATTGTTGAGTCTCCAAAAAAGAAAGAGAATCTTGAGTAAGTTTTGCTGGTAACCTGTTGGGTTAAATCTTAAGAATAGATTCCTGTCTTAAATTATCAGTTTTATCAAAGAGGAATAGACAGCAATCCTTCTGTAAATACAAGGGAAACAAATATACGGTGACATGACACATAACTGCTTTAATTAGAAAGAACTCTCTTGTAGGTGGATCGGGTGGTAGTGTGTTGACATGCTCTCTGCCTGGTTTCAGAATGCAAGTTCAAGCTGTTGTGAGGTCTGATACTTGAGATGGATGCATTTTCCAATCTTTGACTCATACCTGGAATGTAATTTCTCCCTAATGCGATGTTTGGGGACTTGGCGTCTTTCCAGGGGACTGGTATTCTCCCTGCTGGTTCCTAAGCCATGCCAAAAGCTGGAGGGTTGGTAAACTCTGCCACGCTATAATTATCCACAAAAGCCTTGCTGAGGTTAACTTTGGAGGTTTGCTCCAAGGGTATAGCTGGGAAGGGTTAGAGGCTGCCAGGAGGTCTTCAGCAGAGTCAATAGTGACAAGGTGAAACCCTGGGGAGGTTGAGTTAGCAAACTCTTGTGCAAGGTATGCTGTCCAACTTGTCCCTGTGTTAACTGCTGTGCCCAGGTGAGGTCAGATGTGAAATTTATCCAGTGGGCTTTCTTTGGGTCTTTTCAGCTCTGCAGGTTCTCTCCCCGGCTTGGGCAGCAGAGAGTAAGGCTGGAATTTGAAGTCATCATATAAGGCAGTGGGGGTTTTACCTCATGCCTATTCAGCAATGGATTAATTAGTCTTTTTCAAAACCCCAGCTTTAGCTGTTGAGCATTTCTTACGGGCAGCAATGCAAAGAGTCTGTGTTAAAGTGAAAAAAGCTGCCAGCAGTATAGCCATGCTTTTTTAATTTCTTTCAATAGAAGTTTGATTTTCCACACATTACGTATCATATGACAGTCCCACGCTGTGTGTAAAATGTTTACAGAGTAATTCAAAACTTTTGTATCTGAGTACAAAGTGGTAACCTAACTATGCTAGCTCATTTTGACATGTTTAGGAGTTTGGGGAGTCTTATTCCAAGAAATGAAGGAAATAAGTCATATGAAGATCACTCTCTCCATTGAAAAATTAACTATGCATTACTCGATTACCCAGAGGGCAAGCTGGTCTTCAGAAGGTTTCCAGAGAGAGAAATGCTGTCTGATCAGGAACTTTATCTGATCTGCTTTTTATTTATTATTAATATTCGATAGATTTAAAAAAAAAAAAAAACCCAAAAGATTATATTCAAATGGAACTGCAAAATTCTTCAAAAGTTGTAAGATGCCAGGCCTCAGAGAAGGGATATTGTTTCATGCATTGCTTTCACATCATTCTATATTAACCCTGGACTCAGAATAAAAAGTAAAGTCTTGTCACAGAAGAAGGAAAACATTTTATTTTATATATATGTGTATATATATGTATATATAGATATAAAAAACATACCGTGTTTGGCTTTCTAACATTCCTAAGCAAATTCATCTTGCCACCATTACCTGAGGCTAATTGCCCACATCTTAAACCAGCTGTGATAGTTTGTACAGGATAACATTAACATGTGCCTGAAGCAGTGTGTATTTTGAGACCTTGGCAGTATTGCCATGTTCTGCTCTTGCACCACTGCTAGTGTGTGCTTTTTATCTGCCCAAAATAGATTAAATAAACTGTTGCTTAAACAGTCAGCTTTTCAGGCTGGGTTGGCTGGGAAGAGTGTGCTGGTAGGATACATGTGTGTACCGCTGGGTGTAAGAAAATGCCCAAGTTTCCTCTTACAGGGAAAACAGTTAAGAGGAAGGTACCATTAAAATGGTGGGTCTGTGGCTTTTGTGAAAGAGGACATGGAGAGCTGTTATGTCAGAGCAAAACCAGTCTCTGACACTAGCTGGGAGGTTGCATCTCTGTCTCTGCCACACTTGACCTTCTGTAGACTTGTCACATTGCTCCTTGGTGCCTCTGGTGCTGGGGAGGTCCTGCAGAGGAATGCCTCCCCCTGAGGATGACAGAGAGGATGTTCCCTTTGTTCCTCTTCACTTTGCTGCCTGGCTGTTGTGTGTGATAACTCTTCCTTCTCACCTTCTGGGGAGCCATGAACCCTCAGGCTGTTGACATCTCAGACCCCTGTCCTGACCCACCTGGGCAGGCTCCCTTGCCAGTAGGAAAAATTTTCTTCTCGTACCTTGATTCTGGAGGTGTTTGCTGCCTTTCACTGTGGCCGTACTGGTAGCACCCTATCTTTCTGTCTCATCAACAATAATGTCAAGCCATTAAGATACACCAAAGTCCTTATTTGTTCATGGTGTAATGTTCTTGTGTCACCTGAGTTAAGGTTAAGCCCCTCTGTTACCCATGGTTTGCCAGAAGTTGTACTAAGAAACATCTTTCTAATCTAGTCATGAAGTTGCAACTTTCACTTGTATTTTTGTTTTTTTGTTTTTGGTTTTTTTAATGCAATTGAAATGATGCATAGGCATGATGTGAAACCCTCCTCTGTAATTACTACTAGTATCTGGGGCAGGAGAGGCAAGAATCTGCTTACAAATCCAGACTCTGGGTTCCAAGTGATTATGTGATTATCTTTTCTGTAAAGAAAAAGCTCCTTAAAATTTTATTGTTTAGAAGTTTCTGTGAAGAGGGCTGGTTAAAGTTACTGGTTGCTGTTCAGAGCCTTGCAAGCTTTATGCTTTGCCAGATCAGCAATGGGATTAGTTGTAGGGTGATGTGGAAAAATATACTGGCATGGATGGTTTCTTTGCTGCCAGTGAAAATGGGAATGTGGATTAATGTCTGAGATTCGTAGTTCAGTCTTTCTGTAAACCAGAAGTTACTGCTCAGTGGTATAGTACAGCAATATGCCATGTTCAAATAAAGATTATCCAGATGGATTTATTCCTCACATACTGTGTGCGGCACTTATGTGCATATCTTCTTGTTTTCTGGCTAGTTATTTGTGTAAATGCGTATTTGCTTCTCTCCGTTACTTTCAATATGGTTGATATTTTTAGCCTTGGATTTTATTATTTTTAATCAGAGGAGAAGGGGAGATGTGATTTTTAAAAAAGCCCATTGGCTTGCTTTTTAAAAAAAATACTAATGGAAGATTCTTTTAATATTTCATTTGATTCTTTTTTAGTTCTATCAAAGTAAGAATGTAATAAGAACTCAGTGACTCCCGGTTGTCAGCACAGTTACTATTTTAAAATGTTAAGCGCTTCCTTACCCAGCTCTTTCGAGGTGACACACCCAGTTGTTCCCAGCTGTGGAGGGGTTCTTAGTAAAACCATGCCATGGAGTTAGAAGTAGAGAATTCTGACATTATTTGTTACCCCAATTATCAATTTTAAGAGAGGAAGCATGAACAATCAGACTGATCGGTCAATCTGGCTTGTCCATCTTCCATCTGAAAAAAAATTCTAATCCTTTAAAATGAGGTATCCCATTAAATTCTAATGATAAATAAAAACAATGGTGGCTTAATGGATGCAAATATTAAGCTAAACAAATAAATTATGACTGCCTTAATTGTAAATAGCAGCCTTTTTTTAAAGCTACCATGAACCCAAATCCTGAAGTAGAATTTGTACTATATTACCTTCATGCTTCAATAAAATATGAAATTAATTTTTTAAAAAAATTCTATTAATATTATTATTACTGGTTTATGTTGTGAAGCTTGGTATTTGGATAAAGGCTTCAATTTTATTGCTGATTTGAACTTTTTCTTGTATTCATCATCAATCCTGTACACTACTTGAAGTGTAAATCTTACAAAGCAAACAGAAAACCCTGTCAGAAGCCTTGCTGAAGTGGTATTGAGCACATACACAAGATTACAAGATTTCAGTCTAGCCCTGATATTTCTATTTTGTGGGTAGTTTTAACTTACCAATTTAATGCTCCTTTAGCTCAATTATTTTTCATAATTTCCTAAAGCAAATAATCAACCCTAAAATATTGGAATGTTGTGCTTTCTGTAGCATAAAGCTCTATATAACTAGAGCCAACTGGAGAGAAGTAACAACTGTTATCTGTCATATTCACCCTTGTGTTCAAGCATTTCAGAAGATGAATTTTTAAGACAGCTCTCTATTTCAGTGCAGCAAGAACACTTCTCTGAATTTAAAATACCCTAAATAAGTTGATCAGAAATTAGATGCATTTAAAATAAAGCTTTATAAAATGGAGTAGTTGCTAAGTAAGTGATGCTGTTGTAAGCATTCTGCAGCTCTTCATCCATCAGGAGCAGGATATGTTTCATGGGGTTGTCTTATGATTAAATAGGAATGAACAGTTACATTGATCATACTAACATAAACTATCTTAACAATACGTACAGAATCACTATCTGCTGTATGCCAGCTATTGTCTCATACTAAACACCTATCTCCTTTTAGGAGCAGTCAAAATAAAGCCTTTTTTAGCACCAAGATAAATACAAAGCATTCTGTAGTACCTACCTTTATCCTGTAATTCAGATAGCAATAACAACACCTCCTTTTGGTAATGAAATTGCCTCACTGGTCTTTTGGGAAGCAGGCACAAAATATGCAGCTACAATAGGCTTCCTGAATATAGCAGTGAAACAGTAGCAGAGGAGCTGAATGCAGACATCACTTCTTCCAGTGCTACCTCCAGTCCTATAGCAACTTCCCCTTCTTCATGTGGTAGGAAAAACATTGTAGACTTTGGTTGCTAATTAGGAAAAAGATTAGTTTTTTCAGAAGTTGTTTTGTTTAAATTGACAATTTCATGTTCTTCCTGTCTAGTCCTGGGGAATATGCTGGGTTTCCTGTTTCCTGCTGGGGATGCTTTCTTCTTCAGGGTCAGTGAAGGCAAAGTGAAATTTCTGTCCTTGTGTGGTGAATGTTACTACCGACAAATAGATCACTAAAGAAAGCAATAGGAAAACTGCATAGAAAACACTGAAAAGAGAGTGAGAACTGGTATTTGCTGTTGGTAATACTGAGCTCATACTTAGGTCTTCTTCCACATCTAATGTATTTGCAAAGTTACCCTGTCTTCTTGAAACTTTTTATTGCTCAGGAATTTCATGCTCATAATAAGAGTGCATGACAGAGCTGAACTAGAATTCGCCATGCTGATTTTTTCCAAGAAACATGCATTTTAATGAGTTGAAAATCCTAGTTCTAATTTGGCTTCAAAAACAGAAAAACAGAACACCCAGAACACACAACACAGAACCACCCTTTCCTGCCTTTTTATTTTGTGTAGAATAGAAACTTGTGGATGGGATAAAAGCCAAGTGCTTCAGTGGTTCTTGCATGAAAGTAGTTAACCCAAAACTTATGCCTGCCTAATGTCTCCAGCTTATACCTATGTGATTGAAGAGTCAATCACCCCAAAGGCTTGGCTATGAATGTCTTAAGAAACTATCTTTACATTCAAGTTGAAATGAAAGGAACAGAAGACAGCATTTTGTGGGTTTTCAAAGCTGAAATTCAAACCATGTAACCAAAATGTAATTAGAAAAATGAATGCTGCTTTTTTCTTATATCCAGGGAAATAGTATTTCTTACACATGTGGTTGTAATAGGCTTTTATTGTGGTAACTGAGTTTCCTAGTGACACATCCCTTGAAATGGAAAAGTGCAGCACTCTCACTTCAGAGTGACTCTAGAAATGTTCCTATGACTTTGTAAGTATGGAAATTTTCTTTTTGCTATGGACATTTTCATAGGTATGGGCAATATTTACATCTTCCTTGGCACTGCACATTGAAATTGCTGTATTTATTTTGCTTAGGATATGACTAATTTGAAGATCATGCATATTGCATGCTAACTTTATTCATACTGATGACAGTTATGCAGAGGTAAAGAAAATAAAAATTAGAAAGTATATTATCAGTCTAGTGAAACTGTTAGTGTAAAATATTCACTGTTATGTCATTCATTTGCATAAGCGTTAAATCATTCCAGTAAAACTGCTGTAGGCAATAAAATATGTTTCAGACTTTGGACCATACCTGCAAGAAATTTACTTCCAGCTCTTCAGTGTAAAGTCTACAAACTGTTGGGTGTGGTGCTATTGTAATCTTTCTTTTTATCTCTGAAGTTTCTGGTCATTAAGATAAATGTTTGAGATTGCTCATTTTTTCTGCTGAGTAATCTAACAGTTAATAATTTACACTTGCTGTATGGCATTAAACTCTTGATAGTGTTTGATTTTTACCATTTTTCTATTTGGTAAGATGATTCTGCTGTACGAATGCAAAGTTTCTGGAGCTGTATGCTTGAACCTGCAAGTGTACAAGAGGCAGCTGAACAAAGTTGGAAAAAAATTACATTAGTGTGTGTATTAATTTTTATTGAGAACAATTCAGGTATCTCTTTTGACAGAGATCTATAGCTTTATATTGGAATGTATATAGTTATGCTACAAAATGCAATGATTTGCTGAAGGTGGTTACAGTAGCTTTTTGCTGAAAGATGTTGGCTGGCTCAAAGATCTATTTTTTAATCCTATTAAATTTTAAAGTTTCTCTGGAATAACTTGGGAGGGAGTACAAAACCATTATTACAAAAAGTCTTTGTAATACTTTTTTAATGCTATTTTGCTCTGAGTTAAGAAAAGTGTCCCAAACATTTAGGATTCCCGTGGGAATCCATCTAAACTTCAGGCACCTGTATGTTCTTTAAGTATGCACCTCAGTCCTCTAAATTCCCAGGATTAAATGCAGTTCATAAAGCAAATGCAGTAGAGCAAGGAAAGCAATTTGGATGAATAGCAGTAAGTTACAGAAGAAAGTGAAGAGAAAATCTGCATTTATTTGTGGTGATTTTTTTTTTCCATAGGAAAAAAAGTGTTTGTGTCTGAGATTGGAAGTTGAAGGACTTTGAAAAATAATCTTTGTGTTACCTGAGTATCAATTATACAGATCATCTATAACAGTTCACTATCCTATTATTTTGAATTGTATTTTACTGGTAAATTGCTGAAGTTTTATTAGCTCAATAGAAACCTCCTGTATTTAAACACTGGAAAGAAACTGACTCTTTGAACTTTCCAGGAATACAGGAGTTTGTTAACCATACTTTATAAATAGGGAAAGTAAAGCTGAACAATATATTGGAAGCTCTGGATCCTACTTCATACAAAACCCAAGTTGTGGCCTTTTCTATTCCTGCACTGTGAGTAATACTTTTGTTACACCACTTTCAGAGATTTCAACTCTTAACTGCTATTACTACTTAATTGCAGCTCTGACAGTGTCCTTCAAAGCACTATGAATTGGTTTTCTACTGTGAGTACTACCAAATGTAATTGATAATGCAATAATAAATTCAAGTATTTTTATAAGCTGCATGTCAAGAGAGTTGCAGGCTTATTTCTGTTATGTCACTGAAACCAGTTAAATGAAACCATATCTTACCATGTGGTTAGAAGATATGAAGGGGGATAGGGGAGGGTGGAATGAAGAGTGCTAGGTAGCAGCCAATCTTAACCACACACAAAGACATGATCTTTTAATGTTTCTTTTACATGATAGGGATCTGATGTCTTTAAGAAACAAAAGATAAAAAAAAACCAACAAGACAACCCAAACGAAAAATAGCAAAAGAAAAACCATCTGGAGATCAAGCTGGAGGGTTAAGCTCAGCATCTCCCAGCCCCAACCATCCTGGTGACCTGCACTCAACTCGCTCCAGTTTACCAATGTCTTTTCTGTACTGGGAAGCACCAAACTGGAGATGGCAGCCTTATAGACATGATATAATGAGTGCTGAGGGACTGGGGATGTTCAGGCCCATCACCCTTTTCTCTCCATTTCATTTTTGACAGCACCAGTTGCTGTCAGCCCATGTTGCTGGGATCTGCTGCTGGCTGACATTCAGCCCAGAAGGGACCCCCAGGCCTGGCTTCCCCCTCTGCTCTGCTATCACAGGAGTCAGGTCCATCCCAGGGGCAGAGCTAGGACTTTGTCCTTTTTGAATGTTGTGAGGTCCTGCAGAGCCAGTCCTCCCAGCAGCACCACTCCAGCACCCTCCTTGCATTCTCATCTGCTAAGGGAGGGAGCACAGGTATCAAAAACTGACTCAGAAAGAAAAATCTTGCAGCAGCCGATTGCTGGGACTGGAGTGAACAGGTTGACTAATGCAAATTATATTTTCTCTTTCCTTTCCTTTTTAGAAAACATGAGCTGCAAATGTAAACACGTACACACCTTTGAACCCAGTATGTACAGATACCCATCAACTGACGTGGATTCCAGTGTGTTATATGATAAAATATTTAACTGGGGCGGGGAAAGGGAGGCTAAGTTCAAAATACTTCTGCTTTTGCAAAGGCTATTAAATTACAGGCAGCCACTTGTGCCCTGTGAATAAATGCTGAAATATGCCTGTCAGATTTATGGTGCAATAATATATTCTCTTTAACTCTCTGACCTGCTGTTTGTAACATGCTCTCAGCTGTGATCATTTTCTGGGGTGAGGGATGCACTTGGTAAAGCTCTAGCTAAAAATGCCCGAGTTAACAGAAGGTACAGTATATTTATGTATGGTTTGAGTTGAAAATGTGATGTATTTACATCACAGATCTGTGCAGTTAGGGAATTAGTGCACAGTTCCATAAACTTATCCTGATCTGTCCAGATTTAACTACGTAGTAAACAGCTTTTAGTAGCGGCTTGCAGGTTAATTTTTTTGGAAGTGTGGGATCCTTTTGTGTATGAAAGAAAAGAAAACCTGGGTTACCTAAGTGAGAACATTAAGATCAGAACAATTTTAATTCTTTATGTAAAACAATGAGTTCTGTAACACTGATAGTGCTCAGGACTGAGGTAATAGGGTTAGGGGTTTTGTGAGAGGTTTTTGAAGCCATCTATTCAGTATTTAGTGTTAGTTTAAGAAGAAAGCAGGGCCACCAATGGCAAAATACCCAAAGCAAAGAAAAAACACCCTCTCCCCTCCCCCCAGAAACCTAACAAAACACCTGGAAACAAAACCCAAACAGTTTTAAGAGGTATTAGAAATAGGAAAAACAATGGCACATTGCTGTACTGCAGCAAGTACTCTGGAGTTTACTGGTGTTGTAAATACTCTCTAGAGCTTTAGACTTGGATCACTTTCCCTTCCCTAACTCTCCCTCTCCACCTTCCTAAAGTCCTCAAAATCAGATCTATGAAACTGGAAGATCTTAATCCTCATGGTATTTTTCTGGGAATAGCTTCTGCTGCAAGCTTAGTTAAACACTAGAAAAGCAGCAAACTTTAAAGTAACCAAAAAAAAAAAAAAAAAAAGTCCTAGCAACAATGGCATGGATGAAGTGGTTCAACTAGTTGCTGTGTCCCATGTTATACAAATAATCAGTGAACCAAATGAAGGGGCACTATGCTTCCTTGTCAACACATGCTGTGGATGATAAAAGCATACTTGAGTTCAGGACTAGTGGAGAAGTTTACAGAAAAGAAATCTCTGACAAGTTACTTAATGCAGGAGAACCACATCTACCTTGAGAAGTCCCTGAGGGACTCTTGTTGGCTCAATTTGCTTTTCCTTAGGCAGGCACTTGAGGATCCAGAGGAGGATGGGCTGGTGGGATAGATAAGAGTTTTGATCTGACCCTGTGTGAATGTTCCTGTGTGTGGTTCTGAAAAGCCCACATCCAATGGAAGTTGCTTTAAACTTCTGTAGATCTGTGATAATCTCCTCTGAGAAGTGAAACTAGGGGAAAAAATCAGACACAATTTTTATGGAAGCAATTAACTTGGTTTGCTAAATCAATCAAACAATCTACCACTGTTAAGCAGCAGCAATTGTAGACCATTATGTGCTGAGGTATCTGAAAAGATGAATTAAAATCAGGGGCAGTCTCTTAAGTTAGACCACTATTTGACTATTTCTGTATGTCACCAGGTTGTGTAATCATGGACAAAAACATTGATATGAATTCTCAGGAATTTAACATCTGAAGGCTTTTCATCAAGTCATGTGAAAATTTAGGAAAAGCTTCATATGAATAATAAGTAATAAAATCTAAAATTCTCCTGAAAGAAGTTGGCACATGAATTTGCATATACTATATTCAGTATCATTACAGAAAACCTACTTTTTGCTCTAAAAAGATCAGTTAATTTAAGAGGTTTTGTTACTGATTTTGGCATAGGTAATGTAACTGTGAGATCACACATCAGATGGTGATGCAGAAGGCACACCCACTCGGATTGAATAAATGCAGAATAAGATGCATCAGTAATGATACTCCTCTGCTATGCTCATCCTTTAAAACACTCACTTTCTCTGTGCAGAACACTTCATTCTTTGAAATCTGAGCTTTCCTCTTGTATTGACTGTTAACTGCTGCTGAAAAATCATACAAAAGTTCCTCAGTAATGGTGATTTACTAGTATTTGCCATTTCATTGTGATGCTTTTATTCCTTCAAAAGGAAAAAGTCCCTCTTGCAGAAGGATACTTTTATAAACAACATTTTGTCTCCCCTCTCCATTTCCCTCTCCCCTCCTCCTAGCTGTGACCAAATTCCTTATTTTAGTCTTCTCTAATACTGTTTGAATTATTTGTGAATTTATTCAACCGGGTAGTTTTTTAAGTTATTAAATAGTCTATAGAGGAATCTCCAGATATCATAGAATCACAGAATGACTTCAGCTGGAAGGGACCTTAGAGAACATTTGCTCCAACCTCTCTGCCATGGGTAGGGACATGTCTCATCTAGACAAGGTTGTTTAAAGATCTCATCCAACCTGGCCTTGAATACCTCCAGGCAGAGGTGGTGTAATGAGTCTGGGGTTGTGGTCATCACCAAAATGATGTGGCTGCATTTGTAAATGACTTCTGTTTTCTGTTCAATATTCTTTTGCATTGATCAGATAGGATTTTAAGTCACGAATACATGGACTGATGGCACCAACTGTGGTACCCAAGCAAGTATGCCCAAGCTGTGATTGCTTGGGTATGGCATGAGCAATGAGTGCATAAAACTGCCCTCACAAAGAAACATCCAGATTGTGACATGGCTTCCCAGCACCACTTTGGAAGACTCTGCTGGTTCAGACCCTCAAAAAACAAATACACAAAGAAGCATGAACTGAGGCAGGTGCTCCATGCTTGTGCCTTGTTAGGTATCTGACAAAGTTGCATGATAAAATTTCTTCCATTATTGAATAGTGTGGGTTTTATCAGCAGAAAAGTTGGACTGAATGAGTGGTGCATTTAAAGTGTATTTACTTTGTGGAGCATTGCAGTGAAAAAGGCAGAGAAGGCAGACTTAGCTGGGCAAGGTAAAAACTAAAAAGAATCTGAATCCAAGAAGGATTCAGAATCCTTTCTCAAACTGGAGCTTAATCCGAGCAGTTCTGAAATTTTCACAGAATTAAATTATAATTGAAAGAGGGTTGAGATAAGAAATATTAATTTTAAGAATTAACTTAGTATATAAAATAACTTCTTTTTTTTTTCCAGTCTTTTTTAAAAATCCTTTCCCAAAGGGTGAATTTTATAGTGAAAAGGTTTAATGGCTTGAAAAATTATATAAATACAAACTGTAGGTGACAACGTATGAGAAGACAACAGTCTTGGTTCCCTCAAGCAGCTCAAGTATGAGCATGTAAGTGATAATGCTCATGTAGAAATAGGTAAAGAAATGGTAAATGCTTTTTCCTAGGTAATGTAGTCTATGAAGAAGAAAGGAGTCCCCAGGTTCAGATAGTATACATCTTCCCTTCATTTTACTTGATCAGAGGTACAATAAGTAAGTTGTGCTGGGTTGGCTTAATATGTGAGCCATGGGAACGGGAGCCTCTTCTGCTAATACTGCAAGCACTGACCCAGAGCTGTGTCCCACTGCAGTGCATCAGGAGCATGTGTTGTAGGCAGCTTTGACTGTGTCCTGATGGACTAACATCACATCACAACTTTCTCCCTCACCAGTCTTTCCCTTTTCATAAGAGATTGGTGTAGCCATCTAACCTGGGCTCTGCCTATATTACTGTGTACCTCTACAGAACTTATTAGTAGGACAGTATAGGCAGAACAAAATAAATTGCAGCAAAGTTTGATTCAAAGCTAATGTAAAAAAAAAAATAAAATCAAACTCTTTATTTCTTTTATGAACTATGATGGAGAAATGGATCTCAGCTGGTTCCTGTTATTTGAGAAGCGTTGCAACTTGTCGTCAGTATCACTGAAATGTGTTGCCTCACTTTGAAGTACAACATTTAATGTGGCAGTATGGTTTGCATTTGTGTACCTACAGACTTTTGGCACTTTTTTTGAGCTCCAAGAGGAGCCTGAATGGAAAAGTTTCGGTATTGGCTTAATTCTGGTTCAGGGGAGGTGGGGAACGGAGAGGTGGTTGTCTCCTGTTGCCTGGGAATGTGTTTGTGTGGTTTCCATCATGTGAAAATGGTGTATTGCTGTCTGATCAGTCAGCAGAGTGAGAGAAGTTTGCTTTATCTCCTGAGGAAGGAATCTTTTTGATGGACATCTACCAAAGACATGCGTACCTTACTTTAAGAAGGAGACTTTGTTTGAAGAATTTTTGTCAGAAAAGCAAATACATTCAATCTGCTATAAACTGATCAAGCTTAATTGCATGTAGGGTTTGGCATACAACATTTAATGAAACGTGCTCCCATTATTTGTGCATCTGTAGCTGTAGGAGAGACTGAGCTCCTTTTACATTGAAATAAGAAGCAGTGGAAACAGTGGAAGAAAACTACTAAATGGTGGGGATGTTACCTTCTCCTGTGAGAGTATTACAGATAATTACTTCAAATTACTGCAGCTCCTGGTACTGTGACTTCTTTGTTAATGCCATATTTTTAATTACGAAGAATTCTCAGTTTCAAAACAAGCATATTAAGGTTCAACTTTATCTGTAAAATATTCTAGAATCTGCTTTCACTGTAGATGAAGAGGGAGTAGCATGTTCTCAGTTCCTAGTTCCTTGGCTGTAGATGATCTGTGTGCCATTGTGGCTGTTGTTTGGAACAGTCTTCTGCTAACTCTCCAGCTAATTTAGGATACCTGGTGAAGATAGTTGCTTGCTGCTTTCATTCTCCATTGCTCAGACACTTCTGCCAGGCAACTCCCAAAACAAACAGCAACACCAGGTAGTCTCAAAGAGTGCACTCTTTCAAGAAGGGGACAGGTGATGGTTATAAGAGGTTAGCCTGTAGTGGTATTACAAAAGGTAGCTGTAGAGGTTTCCATGCATTTGCTTATTAAAGTTTGTAATGCCCTCATCCTTACATATGGAAAATAATTAGGGGGTAATTATTAGAAGTAATTTCTTTGTGCTTTTCTTGGTGGAGAAGGATATAGCAGTTACTTTATAGCCAGAATTTGAAAGTGTGTGTCTCTTTTTTTTTTTTTACGTGATGGTCAACACAGCAAGATACAAAGATAAAGACAAGAGTGTAAGACAAGCTGGATATAGTTTTTGTAGTCCATTCTAATCCTTGTACCTGCAATAAAATGAATTATTTAAGAGTAAATACTGTGATATGGTGTTCATTGGATGGTTATATTTAATTTTTCATAGAGTTACTTTTCAGTTTGACTAAATTTTACTACCATTGGTGGTGCTTCCTAGCCAATCTTCAACTTGTGAAAGCACTTTAGCATGGTTTGGTTGTACCTGTGAAACACAGGATTCTCTCTGCAAGCCAAAAGTAGAAAAATAAAAGTCTTTTTGAAGAAAAACTTTCAAACCAGTTTTTCTTTTTCTAAGTTTCTCTGGAATCATGAGCATGTTAGTGAATATATTTCTGAGGGGAACTGATATGGCACTCAAAATGAGTGCCTTTGAAATTTTACACATTGCAAGTCAGCAGAGAATTAATTTAAATTTGCATTTTAAAATATATTTTAAAAGAGCTGTTTACGTCATCCAATGTGCTGATTTCTGTGCTATTAGCATTCTTCAATGTTAAAATTTCAACACTTAAAGAAGGGATTTGAGAGTGCTTTTGACAGGAGTTTAGTTTTCCTCTGTGCTTTTTATATATTATTCCTTTTTCTGGTGGCTTTCCTTTTTGAAACAGCGTTTTGTTGCTAACTTTACTATTAAAAAAAGTTCAAATATATTAACCTACGTACCTATTCTGTGTCTGTTAGTGTTTTTCCTTCAGGGGCTTGAGTAATAACTGTGTCACTTTTAATAGTAGTACAAATAATTACATACTTGACATTCTGTCCAGAATTCATGCAACATTTCTGGATTTTTTTCCCTTGCAAAAGCTTCCACAGATTCTTTCCTACCTGAAAAAAAGTTGGGGTGTGTATTTCTATAGGGACTCAATGTGCTGGTTTCCAGGTGAAGAGCTTTAAATGCCATGTGGCAGAGGAATTCATGTTCATCTTTTGAGCAATAAATACTTGACTGTTGTGGTGATTCTGAATCAGTGTCTTCCTATAAATTATCATCAAACAGATGGCTGATTTGATTTATTATGAGCTAGTTTTGATGGTACTGATTTATGATATTAAAGATGAAGCTTGCATAACTTACACTGCAGTATAAGCTATTTTTGAGTATCTCATAAAACTGGTACACGTTACTACTCTACCATAAATGTATTTCCTTGATGATGAAGACTGTTGCATGTCTTTGTACCTTCACTTGCTAAAAAAACTATCTACAGCAGGGACTTTTATTAAATTTGTATGAAAATATATAATCTAGCAGATTAGTTGGGCCAATAAGTATAACTTTTTGAGTGTCACACTCAAGTGTAGAGAGGATAATATGTTAAGAACAATCTGGCTATGTTTTTGTAGCCTTCTCCACCTGTCTAATGCTGTGCAGCAAGAAAGTGAAACAAAAAAAAACCCTTTCAGTTGTGTGGCTTATGTGGGCAACAGTTTGCCATCATAAACATGATGATAACGTTCAAGGCTATCTCCCATGTATGTTATCTGTGGGTCAAAGGGTGAAGGTATTCCCATCCCATTCTTTTCAACTGTACTTTATGGTCGTTGCTTTCCTGTCAAGGAGCAGTGGAATTTTGCTGCAGTTTGACAAGCTATTCCTGAATTACTACGAGAGACTGATTTTTCCTCTCCTCCTTGGAGGATGCTGCTGGTTATTCCTCTATTGCATTTAGTTAATAATTTCTTGTAGAAATAATTTCTTGTAGCTCTGCTAGCCTGTTGTTGGAAAGAATGAGGGAGACCTTGGAAGCAATTCATAGAATCATAAAATAATTAGGGTTGGAAGGGACCTCTAGAGGTCATGCAGTCCTATCCCTCTGTAGTAAGAAGCAATATCCTCAACTAGATCAGGTTGCTCAGAGCCTCATCAAGCCTCATCAAGCCTCACCTTGAATATCTCCAGGAATGGAGCCTCAACTACATCCCTGGGCACCTCTTCCAGTTTTCCACTACCCTCATGATAAAGAACTTTTCCCTAACATCCAATCTAAATCTGATCTTCTCTAATTTAAAACCATTGCCCCTCATCCTATCACTACAGGATTGCAAACAGTCCCTCTCCAACCTACCTGTAGGCCCTCTTCAGATACTGGAAGGTCTCTATTAGGTCCCTCCAGCCTTCTTTTCTCTGAGCTCAACAACCACAGCTTCCTCAGCCTGTCTTTGTAGAAGAGGTGTTCTAGACCCCTGATAATTTTTGTGGACCTCCTCTGGACCTACTACATCAGGTCCCTGCTCTTCCTGTATTAAGGGCTCCAGCGCTGGACACAGTACTCCAGGTGAGGTCTATACCAGAGCAGAGTGGCAGAATCTCTTGATCTGCTGGCCACACTTCTTTTAATTCAGAGTCTTGTTGCTGCAGCATCCACTGTGGTGATGAGACCTCTGAGGTGGTTCCCTGTGTGCTTCCTTCCCAATTGTCATTTGTTTCACATAGGCAAACAACTCTAGAATTAAGCATGCTCAAGAGGAGAAATGTCCAATTAGTTTTATTGAACTATCTTTGTGTTTCTCATCCTGTCAAGATGGTTAATCTTAACTGGAACATGATAAGGAATATTTTTTTTTTTTCATTGAGTTGTAAAACAGTGAACATAGTGACAGCACTGTTGCTGTTGCGATTTATGAATCAAATATGTCTAAAAACTTGAGATCAAAAGGGCTGTTTCCATAGACACTTCCAAGGAGCAGATCTGGATTTATAAGTTCCTAATGCAACGTGTGTACTGTGCCTTTGGGAGCTGAGCCACATAACAAACCGGTGGCATTGACATACATTGCAGTTTAATCATTAGTTTGATTCAGTCTTTGCAATCATTAAATGCAATAATGATGGCAATTCACAGGTTTTTCAAGAGCCCCTTAGTCTTCAGAAGGTGTGGATTCCTATATGAGAACCTGAGGTTTCTGTTAAACTTATCCACATAAAAAAGGCTGCTCAGTCTTTGTGTAGAAATTATGAGGGTTGCTGGGGAAAAGATTTATATAATAGCCTCTTCTAGACCACAAGGGTTATTTTTATGTTATCCTGGCTCTGTGGTTTGATTGACTTCTGGGAAAGGATAGCTTGCAACCACCCTGTGTGTTTTAAGGAGCCCACTTCTCCAGTGCTTCATCTGGCTATACAGTTGGTGAAATTCTGCAGATGGCTAATTGTAGTTTCCAAGCGTTGGTGCATGCCGTATCTTCTTTCTCCTGAGAAGGGATATTCTTAATTTAGCATTTACTCATGCACTCATTAAAGATGCTGGGAATATTGCCATGGACTCACTTGGAGCAGAATCAGTTCGTTTTGTTCCATTCCCTCCCTACCACCGGACTTAGTTGTAATAGCTTGTTGGAGCATTTTGGTGGTGTCTTAATTGGTGTATTAAGCTTTTTTTCTTCTTCTTCTTCTTCTTCTTATTTTCCCCTCAGTCATCAGTTTCATGGTACAAATTACATGCTCTATGAGTACCAGTGAAAGTGAGGTGTGAGATCATCTGTAGTTCCCTGGCTGGAATTGTTTTCCCATATCATTAGTTTTGTTAGTTTTTATTCTCAGACTCCTCTAACTTTACAACAGAAACTCTCAAGTGACTAATAGCATGTTTGGTTTCAGTAGGTTACGATAGTCAGAACTGATGTAAATTCTCCAACTTCAGAGGTCAGTCTAGCTTTACTTCCCCTTCCCCCCTCCTTTTTTTTTCCCCCCCCTCTCATCTCTCTTCCCCTTTCTAACATTCTGGCAAAGGAAGTATTTGGACTTTTACCCATTCTCTCACTTTTCAGTAAAGAAGCATTCATTTTTCCAACATTAAAAACTTGGCCAGAAAACCTGGCTCAAAAAGCTTAATGTTTTGAGCAAATGTTTTAAGATAACCTCTGCCTTAGCTGCTCTAAGTAGCCTGTTGTCCACTGAGGTGTTTAAATTCTCTTACCCCAAAAATGTTAAATCAAAAAGCTAATACTTATCCAGTAATACTGATAGCAATTAATTTAATTTAGTAATTTCAGGGGTTACAGAAATAAATCTGAAACCATAAGGAACCTGAATAAGAAGAATTACATCTTTCAGTAGCTCTCTTATGTGGATGTTGCAGGACGTGAGAATTGTGGAAATATGGAAAATAATATGAAAATAATGAAATGTGAAAATAATATCTGCTCCTCTTAGTTGTTGTCTGTTCCCCAAAACAAAAGGACACATTTTTTTAAGTGTCATCATACGCTTTGTGAATTCTACTTGATTTTTGTATCTTGTTTTAAATTGTGCTGTTGTTTCACACCATGTCTTCTGAAAGAGCTTGTTTAAGGGAATACATCTTCTTTTAGCATTCTTTCTGGTAAAGGTTAATAGTATAACATTTGACTCTGCATTAATAAAAGTTCTCTGTCCTGGCTCTGAATATGTCTAAACACAGTTGTATCTGTGTACCTCACTTCTTGTGGGCATAGGTTCATCAACCTAAGTTAATAGAGAAGCCAGGTTCTGTCTGGGTTTCATAGTTTGTGCTCGATGTGGTGAGTGATGATGTTGTGCTCTGAGTTGCTAGGGTAACCCAAAGAAACACAGAGAACATACGGCAAAATTTCAAAAAGGAAGCATTGTAATTTCTTCAGTGCTTCTTATTTGCTTGTGAAATAGTTTGCCAAAATATTACTGAGAAAACCCAGTAGTCCTTTAAAGTTTTTATTGCAAATGTAGAGACTAAACTAAATGATGCTGTCATGCACTAGTGATTTATTTCTACTTAAGGAAAAATTCCAACATCACTTCACCTAGTTTCCAAAATCTTTATCATGGAATAAACTGTGCTTGGCTTGCACCTCTGGTTTGTCCATCTCTCTATATAAAAAAAAATCCTTTCTCTGTGTCACTTTCCTAGATACATTGCTTTTAGTGATTCCTCTTTAAAATGCTAAAGCATTTAATAATGTTGGGAACAGCTCATTAATAATATGAAAAAAGTCAAGAATAAAAAGAGGGACCAAAGGAGACATTGCATCAACTCTGTCCTACTGTGCAGTAGTTCTGGCAGCATTGTGCTGGAATTGCTCTAGGGGAAGAAATGAACCACCAGAAATCTATGCAAGTGTCTCCCAAGAGCTTCATACTGCACTTGTCCCCAAAATGCCAGGAGTCTGCCTCCTCTCAGGGTGGTATATCTAACCTCATGCTAATACCTGGCATTATAGGTCTCAACTCTCCTGCAGAGATGGCAACTGGAGTGGACTGAAGTCCGGAGTGCTTCCCACACATGTGCCATGAACAAGGTACATGCAGTTTCTGCTGTCAACTCTGAGTCACATCTGTGCCAAATTGTTTTCTGTGTGTAGGTTAGAACAACTGCAGCGGATATGCTCGTTGCCAAATATCCAGTATAAATTACACAATATAGGCAGGATTTATTTAGTTTCTCTCTCTCTGGTTGTTTGGGTTTTTTTGGTTTTTTTGTTTTGTTTTGTTTTTTGGTTTTTTGCACACCATGAGAAATTAAATAAACCTCCTGAAGTTGCTATTGAGTGTTATAAGCTATGGTAAACTGTTTTGCTTATCCACAAGACACTTGTACATCACCACCTGTTTGCTTGACGCAAAAATAACAAAGGATTTCATTTGGCAAATCTCTCTCTGGGCAAGGGAGGAGATTGAATGCAGGAGGGTGTTGGTTTCTTTTTTTTCCCCTCTCTGATTAGAGAAGCTATAAAAATCTCTGTCTCTCTGTGCAAGGAAAGCTGTATAACCTGCCAAATCCTAGCTCTTCTCAAGTGATCACCTCCGAATGCTTTATCCAAAATGAACAATTGTATTAATGCTGGGGGCTGAGGGTAAGAGAGTGCATGCAAGCAGTTGCTATGGAGTAGTTGACAGATGGAAAATTTTTTACCCTAGCTTACCTTGCAGTAACTTGCTTACCCATACTCAGAGTTGGTATAGAAATGTCTGAATGATACTTTAGAGGGAATAAATGAGTCAGTATTGAGGGCTATTCTATGAAATTACCTCTGGTATCTGCATGTGGGAAGAGGGAATGTTGAAATACTTTGGTTAGAGGTAAGAGTGGGAGTAAAAAACAGAAGAATTTTGGAAATACTGAATTTAATAATGGCAAAGAGGCATCAGGAGATAAAGTGGATTTTGGTATTGCCTTCAAAAAAATGCTGAGTGAGTTGCCATGGTTGCTGCAGTGTAGCAAAAGCAAATAATACACTTTATACAGAAGATTATTTTTTTATTAAATACTGTTTTACTATTTCCATTCCAGCTAACAGCTGCATCTTTGTGTTGTTTTACATGTGTTTCTAAAAACTTACAGGATCATGCTTAATTGCCTATTTTGATGCTTATTTTTCAGAGTGACTCCCCAGATATTCCAACTACTCCTTTTGGAAAGAGTGCTTGTGCAAGTGTATATTCCCCATAGAGGTTTCTCTTCAAGTTAATATAAAAATTTACACAATATGGTCTAGTTTGGAGCCAGTGGGGAGTGAAGGGAAATTGAGTGGAAAAGAAATTGATGTAGATTATGATTTTGAGGATTAACAGGATGAGCTCAAGTCTGTTTATTTATTTTTTTTTTAAGATGAGAAAGTGTAAAATCTCAATACATATAGGAGGTGCAAGCAAGAAAAAGGGTAGAAGTAGTAATAACATTTGCTGTAACACTCATGCCAGGGTCAACTGAATTTTACACAGCTTTATTTAAAAAAAGGAAGGGGGGGAGGGTGGGCAACAGGGAGGTAAAATAAGGAGAAATTGAGTGATCAAAAAAAGTAATATTTTCCAAGTTCTAAAGACCAATGCTTTGGAGTATAAAAATCTATAAATGTGTAAATAGTGATATGATAGCTATCTATCCCTCTATCTAAATTGCTGTGTTTGTGTTTTGGGTTTTTTCTTGAAAAGCAATTAATTTCACCTCTGAAATTCTAACATCCTCTGGAATGTGAATGAATTCTTTGATTTCATCTGAGCACTCCTAACACTCCACGTGAACTTGGAGTCAATTCCAACTTTTAATTCTTTGTGCAGAGAGTCCATAATTGCTTATAAGTCAATGGAAGTTTTCATGCTTCTTGGCCAGAGTATATCGCTCGTAACTAGTAGCTTTCAGAAATAAAATATTCACTATTTTTTTTTTTGCATAGGTACCAGTCTAGATATGGAATTTAAAGTAACCAATACAAACTGGGGAAAAAATTAAGTTTTCTCTGGGAAAAAAAAAAAAAAAAAAGAAAACAAAAAACAAAGCAATGGAATAAGGTCCCAGTTTTATCATATGTAATTAGTGAAGCTGCTGACTGTTAGGTGATTTTGTGAATGGTGTAAGAAAAAGACACAAGAAGGGACCAGTCACCAGAGCTGCACTGATTATTATAAACACTTTAATTTTCTTCACTATATCTTAAAATTTGATGAGGAAGTTGCAGTATCATATCAGTTTCTTCTTTTTGTCCAAGGTCTTGCTACAGCAATGCTCCATCCCTCTTCCCCTGCCCAACCCTGAGATGAGAGCCAAGGAGGGCTCAGGTTATCAGCCAGACTCCTCTGCATAGTCTTGTTCTTCTGCAGATGGTTTTGAGGGTTTCTTGGGGGTCTGATTTTTTGATTGGGCAGGTATGCCTTCGGCCCTACACTATCTTGAGTATTAGTTTTCTCTTTGGGAGAACCAGTAGATTAGACTGAGTTCTAAGGAAGTTGGCAGTGATGGACCACCCAGGGAGGGGTCGGAAAAGAGCGTGAGGAAATGGATAATATGGCTGTCCTGTGACTTGCTGGGGCTCAGGCACATTTCTAGAAGTGCTTGTTTTTGTTT
The DNA here is from genome assembly GCA_023637945.1 of Phaethornis superciliosus. NCBI lineage: Eukaryota > Metazoa > Chordata > Aves > Apodiformes > Trochilidae > Phaethornis > Phaethornis superciliosus. The sequence continues at coordinate 155,452,162 of JAJQWJ010000001.1, read as the reverse complement.
TGATAAGGGATTTAAGAATAGCATGGGAGCAGAATGAATGGGTGAGATCAGCAAGGAAGCGCCATGCTCAAGAGGCAGTATGGAAGGAGGGGCTCTGAGGCAATGGACAGGGACATGTTCCCACGGAGGGTGTTGTCCAGATGCATTCCCTCTCCACCTTTCCCCTCTTGGGCATCGCTTCTCCACCCCTCAGCCCCTTCATTAGTAGACAAAGGTGCAGGGGGTGGGGTGGAGACAGGCTGCTTAGTCATGAGGGCCAGCAGAGCTCCTTGCTGCTAGTCAGGGTTTTTGTAGGGTCATGGAGGAATGCTTTCTGCTCTGTTTTAGACCTGACTGTGCTGTTACAGCCTAAGTGGCATTGGGTCCAGAGGCTGTGTTGCTATGGAAAATACATGTGCTTTTTATAGTCAGATAAAAAGGTGAATTTCCAAAAGCTGTTCTCCAACTCTGCAGCCATAATCTGACCATTGTATTTCCAGAAAACTCTGCAGTGAACTGTGGCTCTTGGGGTTGAATATCAATTCACTAAGAATCCAAGTGCTGGAGGAATGTCCTCATGTTTCTCTACCCATGCGGCAGCCCCATCTTCCACTGAACACTTTCTATTCTCAGCAGCACGTGGGAATTCAGTGAGATCCGATAACAGCAATATTAATAGCAGTTGAGTAGGTGGCCAAAGAGGTTGAAATTCAGCACAGGCCCACTGCTAGTTGGACAGCTGGCGTTTGTCTCCTGAGCAGCATACTTTGGCCGGAGTGGAGAATCCTTCAAACCCTCTGACAATCTCCTCAGTAGCGTAAGTGAAGTTGGTCAGTGTCAGGATAGAGTGACTGGAGCTTTGGTGCCGGCTTGTTCTACAGCCTCCTGACCTGCTCTGGCTCCCAGGCTGGGGCCTGGCTCTTCCAGGTCCTTCAAAGAGCATCTGGGAAGTCGAACCACTGCCTTGGTGAATGGAGGTTCCAAGGGAGGGCACTGATACTTCTTTTTAAAGAGAAATGTGTTCAAGTCCTGTGTTCGTGACATCTGCAGTACAGAGGAAGGGATGGAAAACAGATAGCTTTGGCAGCTGTTGGGTTTCTGGGCTATTCGTCACCAAGAGAAGGGTTTGGCACTGGGCAGGGTGCATTTGTCACTGGCACATTCCTTTCTATCAGTGGGAGTGTCTCTGTCTCTTCTTTCTCCCCGTAAATGGATTCAGTTTTGTCTTATCTCTTTAGGCACAACCATGTGGCTCCTAAAGGAGCAGAGAACTCTCCTTTAGGAGAGGAGGATTCTCTTATCTAGCTTTTTTTCTTTTTTTTTTTAATCATAGATTGACACAGATATTGATGCAGATATTTTAAATATGTTTCTACACGAGAAGCAGACCCTTAGAAATCTATGCTTTGTGAATGGTATGCTGTAAAATAATCTTCCAGAATTTTGGTTCAACTTCTAGTAGGATTTTGTCTGAAGCTCTACATTGATGTTCTCCCTGGAAAGGCAGAAAGTGAAGTGTCACAGTAGATGTGAAAGCATGAACTGATAGTTGTAATTTATTATGTGTTAAGATGGGGGGGAACCAAATCATATAAAGTGTTAAGAAAACAAAATCTATAGATTGTATTTGTTAAAAGTCTTGAAATAAGTCAGCCTAAATATAGCTACTTAGAATGCACTGCTTTTCTGTGAAGAGGCACGGGGGAGCTGTATTTGTAAGTGTCAGCATTGTCAGTGGATGTATTTTAAAATTGGTTAAAGTCTAGTTTATGATTTCTTGAAGTACTGCAGTCTGTTGGCTATTCTAAGGTATATGACTCTCTTGTATATTTTTTCCCCAACTTTTTAAGTACCTCAATGGACATTAATACTAATGCTAGCAAGCCTTCCTCATCAGTCTGCTCGCCAGCAAGCATCCCTAGATGAAGGGGAAGCACAGAGTGCCTCTGGCTGGAGTTTTGTCACCTGGGGATGCTCACAGTACTGGCGTATGCACCAGGGTCCTCCCTCGCCAAGCCTTCTGCCTTCTCCTCTGCCTCCGTGCTGGTGCAATGGCCTGTATGAGTGTGCTATAAAACAGATCAGCAAGTTAATTTGAGGTTTAAAAATGTATATGAGGAAAAACCCAAACAGAAATGGGCACAGCCCTCTGGTCTTGATGCACAACGTGGAACCACAGCGTGATTCAGAGCCGTGTTGGCATAACCACAGGGGCAGCAAACAGGAGCGGCTGGAAAGGAAAGGGAGACCAGGAAATCCTCAAGCTAGAGCTGCTGCCAAATCTTTTGTGTTGTCAGGCTAGGGCCTTGGTGACTAATTTTACTATTTAACCTTGAGCAAACAGCGGAGCTGAGGATAAATTCCTTGAGCTTTGGCTCAGCCTGCAGATCTGCCTTGTCACTTTGCTTTGTTCTTGTAGAGTGGTCCTCGTCAGAAAAACATCTGTCAGGCTGTGCTGGCTGGGTGTAAGTGATGTTTGTGAATATGCGTTGTGTTCAAACATAACAGAGGTATTTGGACTCTAAGCACTATTGCCTGCTAAAAAATGAGAGCTATTTCTGTCCTATGTGTCCTTTTTTCTGTTTGTTGAAGGATTGACGTAGACTAGATGGTTTACACAAAAGGTATTATTTTTCCACGAGTGGTTATTACACATCTCTTTGCATCAGTTTCCAACTTGGAACCATGTAGATGTGTTTCATAATAATTATAATAACTCCCACATATTATTATCTCATGGCCTTTAGACTTTCATGCTGCATTTGATAGACATTTTCCATGATGGCTAATCTTAAAGTTGTACATAACTTCTATTGAAACCACTGCCAATAATTAAGGTTCATGCTTTGTGAATTCAAGTTTAAAATTTTGGCAGTTTTGAATCAGACTTAGACTATAGAGTTAGGTTAGATAATGCAGATATCTTAACTGCTGTCCCTGTCCTTAACAGCTTCCTTGGCTTAGTTCAGGCATCTTCAGTGTTAGTGAATGGAGATATTAAAACCTCTGGGAAGACAGAGAAGGTAATGTTTGGAATGACATGAAGTGATTTAGGAAGTGGTATAGCATGGTCATTGGGACAAGACTTTGCTCTTTCGCCAGATTGGTTTTTATATGCAGCCTTGGCTGTGCCCTCCTGTGCCCTCCCAGCAGCAGCCTTCTTATAACTTGAAGCACAGTGGCATTAATGTATTCAAGCCAGAAATTACCTCATGTATAATAATTTCATAAAGAATATAGTCTGCAAGAACTGGTCTCTTTGATTTTGGATGAAAACATCAAAGAGCAGACTTCTTTCACAGTTGCCCAGTGTAGGGCTGACATTGTTTGCACTGATGAAGATACTTAAGCAAGTGAGTTACCCCTTCACTTCCTAAAATAGCTTTCATAGGACAAACATCTCTACAAGTAGTGTTGTGTGTGCACTTCAGTGTTAAAGAGTCATGTTCAAAATAAGTTTGCAATGGTCCAGGAATGTTTTCAAAAATTAAAGGCTAAAAAATTGCTGAAGTTCTTGCACTCTATCTCCTAAGTAATGTCTTCAAATACAGTGTGAGAGGCTGAGGTTTTTAGCCCTATGTATTTAGAACCAGACTTGAGAAAGGGAGCAGAGGTGAAAGCAGGAGCTTGCTGTTGTAGTAGCAACAGAGAGGTTAGGGTCAAGCCTCCTTTCACAGCAGCAAAGAACTTGCTATGCTTGAAGCTGATGCTTCTGTCTTGTCCCCTGATATGAACTCTAGTTGTTTTGAGCTATACACAGACCCCCGGTGAATTCTTTGTGTAGTACTGCATATAATTTACATTTTCAGAAGACTTCATTAAGGAGAACTTCTATTTAATATCATAATTTCATTTTGTGTTTTCATTTAATTCTTTACACTAATTTTAGGACAGTACAGTAATCATCTGGAATCTTCCTTTTTCTCCTTTTTTCTCTTCCTTAAGGGCCATCAAAGAAATAATATATGTCTATATAGATAAGGAACTGATTGCTCTGGTTTAGTAGGGGGTTTCTTACTTTGTTATTTCTTCTGGTCAGACTATCTGTCATGAGAAGTAAAGACCAACAGATGTATTTAGGAGGAGGAGAGTAGTAAAGCAAGTGAAGAAAACTTGCTTGTGAAGAGTAAACAACTTAGAATCATAGAATTGGCTGGGTTGGAAGGGACCTCGGAGATCATCAAGTCCAACCCTTGATCCACTACCACTGTGGTTACCAGACCATGGCACTGAGTGCCACATCCAGTCTCTTTTTAAATATCTCCAGGGACGGAGAATCCACTACTTCCCTGGGCAGCCCATTCCAATGTCTGATCACCCTCTGTGTAAAGAAATTCTTTCTAATATCTAACCTAAACCTCCCCTTGCACAACTTGTCCATTTGCTTCCGTTGTTAGCTGAGCAAATATGCAAATGGAGCATGTCTCTAGTCTGAGAGTCTCTCCTTCAAGTGTGTGAAATATTTTCCTGGCTGAATTTTGGGTCTCAACTATTCTCATTCATTTACATGAATGTCATAAGTTTTGTATTGTTTGTAGGCCAAGTATGCAGGCCTAGCATATTTATAGGTTGTTCAACTACAGATAATATATTCAAATCTAAAACCACCTGAACATTCCTTCAGTTGGGAATGATTGACTTAAGTGATCCCTGAGAACTCAGGGAAAGCAGAAGTGGGCACCACTGTGTTCAGTCCTGTGGCTTTGCTCTGCATGAGGCTTGGCAGCTTCTTGGGTACAGGCTCCAGCTGACTTAGGGCAGAGGTTTTCACTGCTTGCTGGACTTCATGGCATCCTTAGCCAAGGGCATGCATGGCCTTTGCTTTTATAATTGCAAATAATGGAAGAAATTCTGCCCTAATGAAAGTCTCTGAGAACTTGGAGCTAAATAATACAAACCTTTACATTGCTTTCTGTCAGGTGTGGGAAGCATAATTCTAATGCACACCACTACAAGATTAATTTTCCATTCTTTAATTGGGAAACCAACCTGTCTCTAGTCAGTGCATTAGGTCGTAGCCATGGTATGTCCTGCAGACAAAGAGAAACTAGAGATGAAGTACCATGCACTAAAGGGAAGAAAGAGGAACACTTTTTCAAAATAGTCTAGAGTGAAAAAAGAACAGCTGTGTGTTTCAAATTTGGGGTTTTTGTGGGTTTTTTTTAAAGAAGAAAATATTTTACATTAAAGGAGAAGTGTTCTTCCTTTTTTGTGAGGAAGAAGTTACTGATTAGAAAGCCAGTAGCACCTCTGGCACGTGATATTAAGGCAGCTGCAGGTTGGGATTGTGGAGGTCGGATCCTGCTGAGGACTTTGTGTTCCTGACAGCCTGATTTCTTTATGATGTAGAGGACATGTATGGCAATTACAACCACACAGGGTTAGAGCAGGCACTTTCATACTTGGAAGCTGAGGAGGGGACTGTCTGCATTCCTGCCCATTGTGACATTGCATCCAATATCTTGTTTCTGTGAAGAGTGCTGCCTACACAAACCAGGCCCTGTCAGAATTTTACTTGCTTGTAACTGTCCCTAGAACAATCTACTCTACCTTTTCCTTGCAACCTTTGACCAACTTTTTCCTGCATGACCAGAAACAGGATAGGTGCCCTGGTATATTTTTGATCTGACCTGTTATGGGACTCTTTGTTGGTCAAATGTTGACTCTCTGCTTTTTTGTTTGAACCCCTTTACTGTGTTCTGTGTGAAGCTTGATACTGAACCAGCCCTAAACCAGCAGCATCTGTGTCAGGCGAGAAGCTGTTTGGGTGTATTTACAGTATTTGTCCCTCTATAAATGCTGGCAGTGTGGGTGGGAGGGTTGTGCATCCCTGTCTGCAGTCCAGCCTGCAATATATACACCTGAGGACTGAGCCTGTGGTACCCCACCTTTGGGAGGCTCCCATCCAACAGGTTTCTTCTTGTTGTTGTTCTTAAAATGAGTAGGAGGAGAAGAGGACCACTGTGAGTGTGAGTTGGTGTGCTTCTGAGGTGTGCCACAAATTGCTGTATGTGTGTGTATATATATATTATTTATTTATTTATTTAGCTTATATCTCACAAAATCAAACCTGAATCTGCTTTCACATGGAATTAAAGATCTTCCTGGCTAATAGAACCTATATTTCCCAAATTCATTAGCTTTGTTTCCATGTTCATTTTGTTGGTAACTAAAAACCTTAGCTAATTAAAAAAGCCTAGAGCCTTTCTGAGTTCTGCTCAAATCAGAAACTGTAATACATCAGCTGATCTCTTGCTTTATATGCAATGACTGAAATTGTACATAATTCTGTCTGTGAATTCAAGCAAATTGCTGTTTATTTCTTTTGGAACAGCTATAATTGCATATTTTATTATACTAGCCTCTAATTATTTGAAAACTTTTAAATCTTGTAAATAATTAAACTTTAACTCAAAGATTTTAAAAGTTTTTCTTTTCTTTTTCTCACTCCCTTCCCTGCTTCAGACCAGAGGAGACAAACAGAAGAGTGAAAAATGTAAGACACACCTACTTTGCTTTCAAAACAATTTCACACTTATTCAGCATAAATATTTTTAAAACATTTCTGTTTATGGCACTATCATGTTTACCTTATTCTCCAGCTTTCCATTTATCTGATGCAAATTAGTGGTATCTTACAATGAAAGCCACACAGCTTACTTTCCCAAATAAATGTAGTAACTAGAAGCAGTACTTGTATCTGCTTACTTGAGGTAGATGAGATGCATCATAGTACTCTTTAATTGGTTTTGGTGGAGATCCTAGCTATGCTGTAGACAAGACTGTGGACAACATCTCTAGCTTCTGAGATGCTTTTATACTGATACATGTTTTGAGATGAAAGCAATGATGTTTATATTCGATTTTTTAAAATTTTGTTTGGTTTTAGGTTTTGATTACACTGTACTGGCTTGGGAGAAAAGCTCAAAGCAACCCTCATTATAATGGTCCATGCCTCAACCTTAAAGCATTTGAGAAGTTATTAGGGCAAGCATTGACAAAGGTAAGGAATCCAAAAGGAACAGTAAACATATAGCCTGAATTTTATAGTTTACTGTACATTACTGTGTCAACTCAAAACAGTCTCTTGGGGGTTTGATTTTGTTTTTAGCTTGGAGAACATATTCATTTGTTTTGTTTGTTTTGCTTCCAATCAAAGCCCATGTGAAAGGGATTAATTTTAGTTTACAGTGCTTCTTCTGCTACCCATGTAATCACAAAATTCAGAATCCACCTGATCTTACTGATGTGGCAGACTGTGAAAAGCCCTGTCTCAATTCCCTTTGGCTAAAATAAGAGAAATTTAAGGCCTGTTGTTGAATCTCCTATCCAAGGTCTATGTATATGTTGTTTTTAAGAATTTGCTGTTGTCTTTGGTAAAGTCTGCTTGTGCACTCAAAATCCATTTTTAAAAATTTTGAGAAAAAAAACTCCTAAGTAGCCTTTGCAACTTACTTTATTGCAAAACTTGCTCTCATAGGCACTTGAAGAATCCAGCCACCTAAACAGAAGTGGCAGGGATAGTGGGTACGGTGATATTTGGTACGCTGACCGGGGAGAGCCCTTTTCCTCTTCTGCTGGCCATAAAAGAGACGATTCCTTTGACAGCTTGGACTCTCTTGGTTCAAGATCCTCTACGAGCTTTTCATCAGATATAACCTTGAAAGGTGGCAGTGAAGGTATGTTTTTTCCTCTTTTGAGTCTTCTGTTGACATACGTCTTACAAGTGTGAGTGAAGACAATGTGTGGACCCTGTACTTTGGGTGCCCAGTAATTACATTGGCTTAAAAAGCAACTGTAGTTTTGCAACTACCAAAGTTGTGTTTTGCTTAGGCAAATATTGACTTTTAACAGTTGGTAGAAACAAAGCAATGCACACATGAATTTTCCTAGGAGAGCTTGCTTGGACTCTTGCTCTCACAGCTTCATTAGGATGTGTGTCTATGCAGGGTATTTTCCTGTAATTTGGGAAGGTCAATTTGGATCCTGATGGGATCACCTGGAATTCAATAGTTGCAAAAGTCTTTTGCCTTGTTCTCAGTGTGGACACATCATAGCTCTGTGTCTACACTTCATTTGCGAATACTCAATATTCATTAGGGTTTTTGCTGCCTTGGTTAAAAACTGAATATTAGTTGTTACTCTTGATCATTTGTCATGGAAAGAAATAACAAGAAGAAAGTCATCGACACTGGATTCCTGCAGCTATACTCTAACTTGTGTTTCTCTGCCTATTTCAAAATTCAATACAAACTTGTAGTCCAACCTAAAGTTATAAAAATTGTAAGCTTTTGGATTTTTTTCCACGTGAGTAACACAAAATCATTGGGTCAAGGCCACATGGAGGATTTCTGATGTAAGCAGAGCAGCATGCAGCCATGTTACATCTGTAACATACCCTGTGCTACTGCTGGGTGTTAATCTGGTGAGATGAGCATGTTGCTATACTATTTACTGATAACTTGGCTTTGTTAGTTAATTACAGTGGCAAATATATGTTTTTCATTATAAACTTGTGTCCTGTTTTACCTCTTTAGTCTTTAGAGGTTAGCACTTTGTTTCCTTCAGGGGAAAAGTGATAGTGAAAGAATGGAACAAATGTAGCAGGAAACTCAAGCAACTCAGCTTAATGAACCTTATCACAGCTTTGCCACAAACTTCTAAAAATACCTCTCCTACTACCCTGTCAGCAGCTCAGCGAGTTTGTAGACGAAACATTTTGAATATAGAGTTAAAAATTAATTTTAGAACACTTTGGCACAAGTTGTAGCTAAAAGCTCGTGTCTTAGGGAATAACATTTGTGCCTTCCCTTTCCTCCCCTTTTTTTCTGAGGTTGCGAGAGTGACACAGACTCAGAACTGCCCTTCAAAATGCATGACTCCCACAAAGATGACAGGTCTTACCGCAGGATCTCCGTGATTGAACCGAAACCTACCGCTGACTTCAATCGCTTCTTACCCAACAAAAACAAGCAGACAGCGTATGTGCCGGCGCCCTTAAGGAAGAAAAAGACAGAAAAAAATGAGGATAATAGGAGGAGCTGGGCAAGTCCTGTCTTCACAGAGTCAGATGGAACATTTTCAAGGTACTGGTGTGCAGTCTTAGTAAAGAAGACTTTGTTTTAAGATACATATTTTAAATAAATTATTTCTTTAATAGTTGAAGAAAAGCTGCTGTTGCTGCAATGCAAAGTGAAGTGTTTGTGTTTAAAGGTGGGGGGGAAGGTGTTTTGGTGTGCTTGTGTGGTTGGTTTTTTGTTTTTTTTTTTTTGTTTTTTTTTACTTTGTTCCATATAACTAGTTATCTGGTGTTTCAGTAATGTTTTGAGGCTGTCCACAATCCAGATAGGGGGCTTTAAATGATCTTAAATGCAAATTCAAGAAAGCTAGACCTACAATTTTAGTTTCCCATTAAAGTCTTCCAGTATATGATGATGAATTTTGGTTCACTGGCTTCTCAGTGCATACACATGAGATTAGTGGGCAGTTCTTGGGTTTCATCATTACCTTCGTGACTTCACTGTCTTCATTCTGTTCCTGTTTTGGTCAACCTCAGTGGACGTGAAAGGAATCCCATAGCTTCCTGCCAAAATAGCAGAGCAGAGTGTGGGCTCACAAATCCAGCTTCACTCCAGATGATCTATGAGTATGAGAGTTCTGATTCAGAAGATGAAAGAAGGCTGCCCGACGTGGTTATGGATGACTTAGCAAAACGTAGATTTCTAGTAAAAAAGAGCCCTGTAAGCTCTGCTGCACCTGGACATCATTTCATGTTGCGCAATGACTCTCCTAAATCTTGCTCACAAGACAGTTATCCAGCTGGTCAACTAGCTGCAATGCTTGAACCACCGAGGTCAGAGATACTAATCCCAGATCCAGTAACTATTACATTACCTAAATTGCAGTCGATAAATAACTCCATAACGTTAGTCTGCTAATCAGCATTTTAACCCAGCTGATAAATTGTTATGCCTTTGCTGTCAAACTTTGTATTTTTGTCAGAGACAGGAAGATGCTGATATAATCATTTAACTTGTCTTGTTGTTTTCATTTTTTTTTAAATTTATTTTGTTGTTTCTGGTGCTGCAGTGATGGAATTGAAAACTAATTTGCTTCATTCATGAGGCTGAACTCTTGAACCAAAAAGCATGTGATTTTACATTCTTTATGTCAAGTTGCTCCTAAAATATTTAACTGATTGGATATTTTGAACAGTAACCAGAGGAGGCAGAGACAGTTGGATACTAAAGAGGAAAACAAACCAAGAGTTAACATTCGTTCAGAATTATCTGGGTATTTTGATGAGGATGAGGAAGAAGAAATAGGCATCCCAAACATTGAGAAAGATGATCTCTATTTTCGCAAGCTAAGTTCTCCAGCGGCAAATACAATGGTTGCTTATGACAAATTTCTTCCTAAGTTTTGGACTCCAGAAGAAGAATTGTTATGGAAAAAAATCAGGAAATCTTCTTTCAAACCCTGGTATAAAGAGATTCAAGGGTTCAGGTGCGTTTTCATGCATGCCCCTGTTTCTCTCCTTTGTGCAAAACTTGCAAATAAAGCATACTGTTATGACTTTATTTTTCATTTTTATTGCCAGTATAGCAGAAGAATGTTTTCTCTTTTCTTTTTCTTTAAATTTTTTTTTAGAAAATAATTAAAATACTCTTTAATTACACTGTTGCACTGTTGCCATTGTGCATTTTACTCATTGAGTACACTTCATGGTTTTTTTCCCCTCATTCTTTGTACTGCCTCACAGTAGAAAGAAATCAGATTCTGAGGATGAGGAATTTGCTTACAAACAAAGCTCTGACATTGTTGCTAATCAACCAAGATCAAGTTTTGACTGGAACAGCAGTTGCAGAAGGGATCAGAGCTATAAGCCAACTGCTGATTATGTGGGAAGCTCATTGTCACAGATTGCAGAAGGAAGGATCTTGGAGGCTCCTGAGCAGCCCAGGTTGATATAACTGCATGAGCTGTACTCTTGCTGCATCAAAAAGAATTGGCTGGATATGCAACAGCTAAATGAAATTAAACTACATCCTGTCATGTTGCGCTTTCTTTTTTTTAGGTTATTGTTGGGGTTTGGGATTTTATTTGGTTTTTGTTTGGTTTTTTTTATTTTAAATGTAGCCATAAGTTGCTGGTCTTCTGAAACATGTAAACGCAGAGGTGTAACATGCTGCATAGGGTTACTGGCTTTGTGTGTGAGCATGTAAGCGTGCTGGTTCTGAGCAGGTTAGTATGCTGTGATACCTTTACATGAGTTGATGTGTGCTGGTGAATGCCAAGTGGTGGTGTAGTTGTTCTGTTCGGGATACTGCAAGTTTAAACCAATTGTATATCGCAATACATTGTGATCTGCTTGTCTTTTGCTAGTTAATGATATTTTCACTTCCCTCCTTTTGTTTCATATGCTTCAGTCAGTTTTCGTTACTTCAGGCCCTGCAAAAATACTCTGACTACTTGTCTTCTGAAGTGCAGACCAGAATTGACCCTACTTCTGGCCCTAGGCTCATAAAATGTAGAAAGAATATTTCCTTTGTACCAGGATCCAAGCAAGGAGATGCAGAAAATGGATATCTGGATCCAGATTTAGAAAATGATGACTTGTTTGTTCGGAAAACTGGGGCTTTCCATGTGAATCAAGTTGTTCTCCAAGACCCCCGGTATTTTAAAAAATTCTCTGAGCAGGAGCCTCTCCTAGAGGGTGAGATAGTTCTGCAACCCAGAGAGGGCCAACCTGTGATTCCAGATTTGGAAAAGGATGACATGATTTTCCGTAAAATCCTCTCTCAGAAAAAAGAGGTGCCTTTATCAGGTGCTCCAGACAAATATCACCCCGCACTTTTTCCTGATCCATGGAGTCTTCCAGAGGAGATCCGGTCCAAATTTCTATGTTTACTTGAAAAAAGCACAACACCAGAGGAAAAGAAGAGCAACGGCAGAGTGTTGTCACCATCTTCCCGCCATAAGAAGGATGACATGTTGACCCGCAAGATTGAGTCTTGGAAGGTGGGAAGCGATATCCAGCCAGTAAATTTCATCCCAGGTCCGTGTAGTGAAGAAGACTGGAAGAAGTGGGAAGCAATCAGGGAGGCCAGCAAAGTTAGACACAAGAAACGGCAGATGGTGGAGAGGTCAGGTTGTGTCCTGCACGGATTGCGCTTGAGTGCAGTTGAACCCCTTCCATTCAGAAAAGCATCGTCTCGTGCTGAACCATGTGTAGAGTGCCAATCTGCTATTTGTTTGTAGCATCCTGGACAAGCTTTTTTTTTTTTGCTTTGAATTAGAAGCTCATGACTGCAATACCATATTTTCAACATTAAAAAAAAAATAATTTACAAACTTTCCTAGTTTTAGGCCACCTTTTAAAAGAAAATAGCTTTTCATTTCTTCAGGCTCAGTGTTTTACATAAGTTTCTTTCCACAGCTGAACAGGAATACTGATTATTGAAAAGACTGTGGAAGATAGAAATATTTGCTCTTTTTCCCCAGCATAAGTGTTAAAAACATTTCTAAAACACATGAATGCTTTAATGGCAAATTCTGGAAATGGGCATTCTGATACTATGGCTTGCACCTAAGTTTGAAAATGCTTATAAACTGTCCTTGGATAGATTTGAGATGATTAGATGAGGTGGAAAAAGATATTACTGTTGTTTTGCCCACTCAAAGTCACAGTGCAAGGTGTGTGTCTGAGTAATATTTCATTTGACTGTGACATATTTCATTCTACCAGTATTTCCCTCCTGCTTTCATACAGTCTTGATCAATACTTTCTCCTAATCATTTTCTGGTATAATCAAAATTTCTCAGACTGAATACTGGTTTTAACTGCTTTCTCGCTCTCCTTTAGATTTTATACTTGCTGGGGGTGAGTGGGATTTTGAATGCTTCCTTATCTCTGAAAATACGGCATTGCAAGTTGCAGTTTTCCCAGCTGTGCATCATTGCTTTGTGACTAAGACATTTCCATTTTCCAGTGGATACTTTGATGTTGCTGCATTTAATTTTTAAGCTTAATACTGTTAACAAAATGTGAGCTTCACTGAGGTAATTTTTGAAGTGCTCAGAAAGATTTCACATTTTATGAAATAATTCAATAGAATAAAATACTCATATTCAAGAATACTAAAAACCCTCTTGAATCACACTGTGTTAATTTGGTTCTCTGCTTACTCTGCTAAACTTCTATATAGGGTCTTTTGTTCTTATCTATTCCGTGTATTGCTTTCCTTTAGCATGAGAAATGGTTGAAGTAACATGAAAATAGCCTCGGTAAGCCAGGCTTCTTGTTGGGACTCAAGTTGGCATTAATTTGGCATTTCTTGAAATGAGTATTTTTTTGGGCATCGTGCTGGTTAGCAGCGCTGAAATAAGTGGTGCAGAGTTAATACAAAGCTTTATTCGTGCAGTATTGCTAAATCGGAAGTGTTGGAAACTTGCAGGCAGACTTGTTCTGTCAGTTTTCTGCCCGACTTACACATCATGCAAGTCCTGATGTGTTTTTTGACTTGTGTAAGATCTCTGATGTGCTTTTTCCATGCTGGCTGGTCCTCAGGCTTTCAGTTTTCCCTTCACTTAGTGAGAGTGCTGGTGTACTGGTGGTGTTAACGATGTTCTGAATATCAAGACACTGAATCTCTTCTTTTCTGGTTTCTGATTTCTCAGACTGTTTCAAAAGCTTTCTGATGAGCAAGGGTAAGTTTTATAAAAGCTTGAAAACTCATAACGCTATTTTTACCTCTTTAAATTGTCATGCATGCACAATAGCTAAAAATGTGTGTCGAAAGCAACTCGTGCATGCTGCTTTGTTGTTCTGTGCAATTTATGTAACAAATGTAAGACTAAAAGCTATGTGTCTGGCAAAAGTTCCTTCTTGAGTCTTGAATAGCTGAGTCATAGTTATTAGGTATTTTGAAAATCAGCTCTGAAATTTTATTCCTGCTGAAGTGAAGTACTTGGTGTTCTGTATTCAAATTAGGCTTTAAAAGTTTCAAATATGTAAAGGTAGACCAGTAAAAGTATATTTTATTTTGAGAGCTGTACAGGTAGAATCTGAAAATAATTTATGACATGGGATTTATCATGGAAATGATGACTGTTCTGTGATTGACTTGTATACTCCAGTTTGTTCCTCAGTGTTAAACTTACTGGTTACTGCCATGTGAACTTAAGCATTGTTTCGGATGTATTGTGACTCAAAGAGAAATATTTTTCCACTTACTTTATGGTGGCATGTTAATTATTTGGTTATGTTACAGTTTTTTAAATGTACATATATTTATTTACTTTTTTATTTCTAACCTGAGGAAAAGCCTGGTAAATGAGTAAACTCTTACAGAAGAAGATGAAGGAAATGTTTCAGAAGCTAGAGGGAAGGGGAAAGAGATGAAGAAAGCTCAAGTCACTTAGATTTTGAAGTTAAGACTAGAATCAAAGCTTACATCCTATTCCTGGGTATGAATAAATTAAAATACCCATATGTAGGGTATATTTTATTTCAATCTATTTTTTTTCCCTATTTTGTTGCAGGCAGATATAGAAAATCCAGAAAAAGAAAAGGAAAACCTAGTCATGGGAGTTTGCTTGAACTCAGCTAGAACAATTGTGATACTTATGTGTAATTCAGTTCCCCAAAATCATTTCTACACAAGATCTAACTTAGCATTAAAAAAAAAAAATGAGGAAAAGAACTGTACGAGGAAATAGTTTCTGCAATAATGACCTGGAGATTTTTGCTAAATTTGGCATTATTCCCATTCAGAAAATAGTGAAACAGGTATAATGAGTTAATGCCCTAGCCTTACTTCTGGAGGCCCAAGTCCGAGGTCTTATTTTACCAACAAAAGTGAATTGGGCCTCTTGGGAGGAAGTGACAGAGTCTGATTTGTTAGTTCAGAGCTCTCTTGGTATGCAACAGATTAGAGCAGGTCCCTGTGCTGAACAAGTTTTGTTTTAATTTTATTTTCCATTGTGTGAGAGAAGTGCAACATCTTCAAGTCCTGTTAGAACATGGTTGCACCCCTCCATCATTCAGATTTTGTTTGGATAAAAGCATACAAAAGAATTTTGGGAAAAAAATAAAGTTTGGAAGCCTAGCTTGCTGTTTGTTCTACAGCATTGAACCTTATGACAAAAAATCTGCATTTTGCTTGGTGCCTGAGAGACTCGTGGTTGTCACTGAACAGAAGTGTTGCCCTATACATAAATAACAAGTCCTGTTTATCACTGCAATGTGAAAGAATAAAAGAGAAAATAGCATTGGAGGAAGGGAAGGAAAAGCATGAAATGTGAGATTTGAGGACACTGGATATAAAGGAACTAGTGAGTAGGAGTTCATGGAGGAAACTTATAGCCATGTTGAACAAATTAGTGAGAAGGTGGCAGTGCCTGACATCCTGACTTTGATGGGTGCATCAGGGTGGCTTGGGGAGGACTGACATAGGCTAGTTGGGATCCATGACATGCATGAACTGAGCATTCAGCAGTGAATTACTTTTATCTTTCAGTAGAATGTGCATCAGTAACTGACTTGATTTTATGATTAGCCTAAGAAAGGAAAGAACAGGAGGTGATTCTGGAGTAGTTATTGGAGAGCAGAAGTGAAAAGATGGGAATTTGGGCCTGAGGAGGAAGGGTCAAAGAAGGGAGTAGGGTCGATAAAGACAGTAACAAGTCTAACCAGAAATAGCAGCCAAGTGAGAGGAGCTCAGTTGTGACTGATCAGCATAGAGCTGCTACAGAGCTGCTTATCCCCTTAACTTGATTTTAATTGCTCCAGTATGCAACTACTGACTTCAGTGCTGGCACTAGAGCATGTTCCAGCCTTGCTCGTTCAGCTGCCCCTGTGTTTCCTGCTCTATTTCAAGTAACACTCAAGAGCGCTCAGTTGCACTAATACAAATCTTACTCTTTCCAAGGTTTCTCTTGCAGGTATGATGGCTAAGTTGTGATAAAGCCCAGTACTCTTTTTTTCTTTTTAGGAGTAAATCACTGAATGATGTCAGCGCAGAGGAGCTGCAGTCATTGCGTAAAATCCGATATGAAGAGCTGCAAAAGATAAAAGAACAGTTACAAGAACAGGATCTAAAGTGGCAAGAAGTAAATATTCCTTTTCACCCCTCTTGAAGTGTCCTGCTGAAGGGCTGCATGCTGCCTGCCTTCAGTGCCCCTAGAAAAGTCTTTGGCTTGTGTAATTTGTGAGGCTGCAGTTTGTGAGGCTGTCTTCTAAAACAATCCATCTCTTGCAACTATTACTGGCTTTAAAGCCAGTAACGTCTGTTTAAAATGTGTTCAGCTCTGCATTAAATATCATCATAAGTACCTGATTAATATTTCAGGATGAGACTTGTATGTATTGTTAAAAAAGTCTTCAGGCTTTTGATTTCTGTGGACATAAAGAAAAGTTAGGCCACACTTTCATGTGTTATTTGCAATTTGTGAATACATTTTTTTGTGAGATGATTAGAATGTCTGAGTATTTGAGCTGTTAGGAGAAGGGAAGGAAATAATATTTCCTTGTGCAAATTCTTGAGGCTACCATCCCCCAGTAATTAAGGTTTAAATCCTGCTTATAAACTGATGTGGTAGCTTTGCATAACATAATATTGGAAGACCTTTTCTTTTTTATTAAAATCTGTGCTTGGCAATGATCACCAACAAGAACCTGAAATTAAGAAGAGAACACCAAGCAAGCAGTTTATAGTTGTTTGTTTATGCATCTCACTTCTAATATTCAGTATGCCTCCATTTCATGGAGAATATTGCCAGTTCCCATTGTGGTTTTAAAGAAATGAAGAAAATAGAGAAGTGTATGGTTTCAATTTTGAGTTTAGGAATGTTTATTCTCAAGCTAAGGTATCAATCAAACATACTGGTGATTTGAAAAAAACATAATATCCCAAATTCCAAAGCCTACAGCAAAGAAATACAAATGGCATTTGCATTAGTTTTTAACTATGTCATTGAATTAAGTGTTCTAGAATAAAACCAGTAATGTCAAGGAGGAAAAAAACAGGACAGAACATACATTTTTCCACTTACAGTGCAGTAATTAAAATTATTAACTTTAACAGGCAATGAGCCTGTAACCCTGACTGCAATGTGAGAAGCCACTTATCATTTAGGGGGAAGGTACATGAAAATGTGGCTGCTCTGCAGATGTGCAAAGAAAAATCAGGGCAGTAGGTAGCACGTGATGGGATGCCTCTGTAGATTTGCAAGGTCTTGATAAATCTGATTTCATCGGTTCATGTTATTCTTACAGGATCTAGCAAAATGGAAGAATCGTAGAAAGAGCTACACATCAGAATTGCAAAAGAAAAAGGAAGAGAGAGAAGAAATAGAAAGGAGAGCCTCTGAGGTGTCTGAAAGAAGCACCAAGTCACTGAAAGACATGCAGCAGGAGAGGTAACAACCCTAATGGGAGTATTGTGTTGAACTTAAATCTGAGCGGATTTGTATTCCCTTGAATTCTTGAGCAGCTTTTACTGACAAGTTGCAGTTGATTCTGCAGACATTTCAACAGTTTTGGTTGCCAAATTATAGTCCAGGAATCTAGGCAATTGAAGGGCATAATATAGTCTGATAATGCATTGTTTTCACAGTATATTATATAGTTTTGCTCTATAAATTATGTTTCACTCTGCTATGCATAAAAAAATGTATTGAGAAGTCAGTATTTGCATCCACTTTAAAGAGGTTAAAACAATAAGTATTGAACTGAATAATTGCCTTTTTTATTTTCGGGTCAGCTTAGCTGTTTCTCTTTCCTCTACCACTGCATTTGCTCTTCTTTAGACACTGTGGATAAATACAGCCAGAATTTTAAAGTACATCACAGAGCTGTGAACTTGTACTTGGTTTCCCCTCTGTCCCCAGTTGTTTCTCTGAGTATTTACAGAACAAGTTTTTCTCTGAGGAGCTCAATGTGTAAACTGAGTAGCACAGTACTGTTACTACTGGCCCCCTTTTTTTGTGTGTGTGAATTAAGGGAATATACACATGGCATGTATTCATTAAAAAATGTAAATAAGTCTTTAAATCAAAATGTTTTGAGCTTCTGTATTTTTCTACTAATTATAAGGACAAAATTTAGCCCTTGAGTAAAAATAGAGATGCTAATCGTATTGAATGTCCAATATCTTCAGAATCTGAAAAATGATGTAGTAAGGCTTATCTCTGTCGTGGTTGTTTCTTTATGATGAATGAATAGGAGAAAAAATTAACCTGAACTTCAGGACACCATCTTATTTTCTTATCTAAAGTTCAGCGTAGCATTTTCATAAAGCAGAGACATCATCAGAGCTGTACAGTTCAGGCAGCATTATGGGACTACCTTCTTCATTTTTTCCCTCAGTTTCTGAATATATGTAACTTGAATAGCTGTATCATTTACTTGGCAAAGGGATTTCTGTCGTGGTGGCAACCTGATAATGTGACTGAGTATGCATGAGTATTATGGGAGTGTTGAAATAGGGAGGGGGAGGAAGAAGGTAGATCAAGAAAAAAAAAAAGATATTTTAAATGATGCCATTCATTTTCATATTCTGGATATGTTTCTCTGTTTATGCTCTGCCATTAAGCATTGAGTTGCTGAAAGACTTTGGGCCCACCTGTTTGTCAGGTCCCTCTGTCTGGTATTTTAATGTGCTCTGTTCCTCCCATAGGGAGAGCAGAGATCAAGACTCCTACGGTCAGCGGAAACATGAGTTCAGATGGACACATTCACTGAGTGATGATGTGTTTAGTGAAGAAAAAGCACCTTCCACACAGTCGGCAGCAAAAGACGATCTTTTGGAAGAAGAGACTTCCTATAGCACTAAGGACAGCAAAACCACGTCTGCCACACAGCCACGCAAGGACAAACTGCTGGAGAGCTCGGCCACTCGTGAAGCTTCCAGTCCTCCAAAGAGCCTGGCAGAGGAGCAGAGCTCTGCTCTTTTGTCTGCCCGCTACTCGGTGAATGCTCAAACTGGGTCAGCTCAGGTTTCAGCTTCTCTCCCGAGAAGTTACCAGAAAACCGATACCTCTAGGCTAACATCTGTGGTTACACCAAGACCTTTTGGTGTCCATTCAAGAGGAATCTCCTCACTTCCACGGTCGTTCACGGTAAAATTCCACTTGGCTTTCAAATTCTGTAAATGTTGGGGTCTTGGATAATGGGGAAAAAGTAGAGTTTTAATGTTTTTTGTTTTTAAAAACATCCTTTGCTGTTTGAGGTAATCAAGCAGGCAATTCTGTTGTAGTTTTAGATGTTTACTTGTGTTCCGGTACCTAATGGCACTCATAGAAGGAAGACTGACAAATATGTTTTCTACAAAAAGTGTTTTGTTATTTATAGAAAGTTTCCCTAGTGGTTTATAAAAAACCCCACCACCCTTTGTCAGATATAATTATTTGAAGCTAAGTTAACAAAGTACCACAGGCAAATTTCTAGGTGATACAAATTTCCTCTGCTCTGATGACTTTGATGAAATGAGAATTTTTTTACTCTAGCCTAAAATTTGCTTACTCTGTAAAACACTGAGATGTAGCATTTTTTTCCTCCCCCTGACTACTATATAGATTTTTGTAGCTTTCTCCTGAGTCCCTCTCTGTCTCAATTTAAAAAAAATGATAAGAATGCAAATCATTCTAATGATCCTGATTTTTGAAAGTTTATCTTAAAATGTCTGGACTATTTATTCTGCAAACACTTCAAGGGGAAAAAAATGTCTTGCTCTTCTTTAAAGTGGATAATTAGTAATTGGTACAGTAAGCAGCATTTGAATAAAAGGGAGACTGCTTTTGTCAAATACTTAGATCACTGAAAGATGAGGATGTTGGGTTTTTTTTAAAGCACATGTTTACTGAACTGTTGTTTTTCTCTTAGATGGATGATACCCAGAAATACAACGGAGATGTAGAAAAAGCTAAAAGAACTCAAACATTGTTCACTAGCAATTCGTTTTCACAACCAGACTCTGCACAACCTCTCTCCACTGGTGCCATCAGAGGCAGAGGTGAGGAGGAGGAAAAAGGTGTTCAATCAACACCTCCTTCTGTTTTGGCATTACCTGTAAAATCCCAAGACCAAGTTGCTGAAAGCAGTATTCTTAAACCAGAGTATTGCTCTCCTCCTGATTCTCTTTCACTTGCATCTCCTGCAGAAAATGAGAGCCTGCCAGAGCGTGAGGACTCAAAACCCCTGGTAAGTGTGAAAATAATGTAATAATGTCATCACTTAGTGTAACTGAATGCTGCAGCAGGGTAAAAAAAAATAAATGTCTAGTGCAAGTATTTTTTTGTCTAATGCAAGAAAGCATCTCAGAGAACTGCTGCTCCTTTTGATTTAATTCAGGGGAAAGAGAATATTGGAAAGAAAATAATTTGATCATTTGCAGCATTTTTTCTCTATCCTTAACATGTCCTGCGTTAAATTTTATTTCTCATTCTAATTCAAAGTAGTTGTTCTAAATATTCATTTTGGTGCTTGCAAAACTTTTGTTGTTATCCAAATTAGTGCTAACAATCATGTATCTCATAGATGAATGATCTAAGCTGCTGTAGCATTCATTTGCACTTTTGAAATTAATCAAAATCAATCTAAGTACACAGAATCACAGAATTAATGTTCACATTAGTGAATTTTAAAGCATATCACCACCTCCTTGTGTATGTGCTTATCCAGTATCTGGGTCTCTCAGTGTTGTTGGAATATGTATCTTCCACTGCTATTTCCTCTGACTGATTGCATGTTTCACGTCTTAAAAATAACCAGCAATATCTTGAATTGTCAATACCTCTCTGTAATATCTAGTTATGTGGTTCATATGACAGATAAGAGGTGAACTCTTTGCATTTCTGATGCTGCTATATAACTTAATTGTGCCACGTGCTTGGGTGAGGATCATAAGGCTTTGGATGCTGATTTATGATACAATTTCCCACAACAGCTTTTTTAAATTCAATCACTTTGAACCATTTTCTTCCTAATCACTTGTGTAAAAGGAACACATTTGAGTTTAATACTCCTGATACTCCTTGGCTATTGAAATGAAATTATCATAATTTTTGAAAGTATGATAGCTGTGCAAGGCAAGAGATCATGACCATTTGTGTCTGTGTGTGTTGTAAGAATAACAGGAAGGGGAATTATGGTTCTAATCAGTTAAAACATCAACTAGATACAGGGTTCTTGATATCATTTTGTGAGCCAAATGAGAACACAATTTAGTAAGGCCTTTTTAAAAAAATGTTGTTAATCACAAGATTATAAATTGGCCCTCCTGAAAATGTGTAACATGGCGTATTTTCCATAACAATTTTTTTACAAAATTTTTTAGAAGTTTGGGTTGTGCCTTAAACAAGCTATAACGTAAGGAATGCAGGCCCCATTTGGCAGGTTTGTAAATCATTGCCAGAGTTGAGAGATTGATGTAGTTCACTAGTCATCAGGGCAATAACACCAGATTTGTGGAGTACTAATTTTTTTACAGATGACTTGTACAAATGATGATGCTCAGTGTAAAAAGTCACAGTAATCCTCTAACAAGAGATTGGTTTGAAGAAGAGCTGGGTTGGGATGGTGGAAATCAAAACAGTAACAGTAATTTCCAGGAAAACATTCAAATTCAGAAGCTGCTCTAGCCTGTGTGATAATCTGTTTACATTAGTAGATTTTTAAAGTACTGTTGCTCACCTAAGGACTTGTGCTGAATAGAAGAAAAGTTTCCTTCTCTGTGGGAACATACAAAGTAGTAAACTGTGTTTTGAAGACAGAACTTAATTCCTGGGCTGGTACTGGGAGTGTTTTACTGAGAACATTCCTGTAAGATGACATGAAACTGCAAGATATTGCCTTGCAATGTTGTTGGCTTCTGCAGTCAGTATTAGGTACACCTAAAGTTTCCTCTGGCTTCGTCCTGCCTGGAGATTGTCTGAGCACATCTGCTTCTGCAGTGCTCCCTGCAGCTGCCTGTGGCATGCAGCCTACCAACATAGGAGCTTGAGGGAACTGGCTTAGATAACTAGACTTCTAAATATTTAAAGTTAGGGGAAAATAATTCCACCCTTTAGGAAAGCTGGTTCACCAGGCAACTAAAATGTAGGTTGTACATTTAGTACTCCTGTAGGGACCTTCTCCGTGCATATGCTAAAGTATATGTGTGCTAAAATGCTCTTTATCCTTTTATAACAATGTCAGTTCTGTGATAATTAAATGAATACCATGCATTTGGGTATTTAAATTGCTTTTAATTAGTTCACATTAGAATGTTCATGTGTGAAATAGATGTTCACAATATTCTGTGGGACTGAATGCAGGTGTTCCAAAATGCTTTCTCAATCAAATATTTATTTAGTTTAAAATGGTAATGTTGGGTTTTCATTCAGATTTTAAAAGCATCTTGACAGTCTGCCAGAATGGATGAATTGGATTCTGTCTAAATCTGGGGTTAGTTTTGTTATCTGTATCTCCATTACAGAATACATAGCAAAGCTATTTCACAGAAAATTAAAGTGATGGTTGTGAACCCAAGTAAACCTAGTTGCAGCATTGAGCCTAAAGCAAACTAATGTTCCCTACTATGGGACATGCAAGACAAAAATAATCTGAATTACTGTTATGTGGCTGTTTCACACCCCTGTTTGATGCTCTGTCAGGAGGCAGTGCATTACACAAATTCATGACACTATCCATGAAGACCCATTTAAGGTTTTAGTTTCCACAAATTTCTACATCTTATTGCGTCATGTTAGGAAAAGTTTAAAGTAAGATAAATGCAGAGCTAAATATATTTCTAGAGAAAATAGGAATGTAAACTGAGTAAAAACCAAATTAGCTTCTTAACTGACTTCAGTGCTTGTTCCTTTGTCTATGGTGCTAATAATAGATAATTAAAGTGCACATTGTGAGCAGCTTCACTTATTTAGAGGATAAACTTTCCCTCATTTAGATTCCTGTGATACCAGATACTGTAGTGTCATGTTTTATTTTTCAGGTACAGTACAGTGAGCTGAGAATCAGTATAAACCAGAGACCTGGCCACAGTCGCAGCTTTGGGTTTACAACAAATTGGAGTTCTTCAGGGGCCATTGTACAGACAGTTGAAGAAGGTAATGTGGATTAACTGTACAATTTTTTGTTCTTCTGTTTGGTTTGTAGGGTTTGCCTCTAAATTAAGGCATTTGCTGTTAAGAATGTTGCAAATATTTAACAAAGCCGGGCAGAGAATTGAAAAATCAATATTTAGTTTGCTACTGTATTTCTGTGAATCCTCATGTCTTGAAACAGTTTTAATTCAGATAAGCTAAGAAGCATTTTTCTAATCAAGGACACTTCTATAACCACTGACAAGGCATACAAATGATTGCTCAGATGTTCACTGAGCCCTTCACAGAACAGTAATAAGGGCACTTCCAGGTTTTACTATTCAGATTTTTCCTTTCAGCTAAGTTTAAAAAATTTCACTTTGTATGGTTTGTAGGCACATGCAGAGGAAACTTAGGAGTTTGTATTTTTATTTCAATTTTACCTCTTTTTAATGATGCCTAGTTTTGGAAACTGTTTACATTTTTAAGCAATTGCAACTTAAAAATTTATTTCTAGTGTAGTTTGTTTCCAGATGTGTTAATACTGACAAATAGCAAACATATTTGTCTTTAAAAGAAACATACAAAATGTTTAATTCTAAGCTTTAGTAGTCTTCTGCAGAGAAGAAACTCAGTTGTCTTAATTAGAAAAACAAACAAAACCACACCAAAACACACACACACACACAAAAAATCACATATAATGGTTGTTGTCTGAACAAAGATCTTTCCTGTTGCTGGTAATGCTTGAAGAATATTTAATTATGCCCTTTCTTCCAGCTAACACAAAATCATTTTGAGAAAGAAGGAGTAACTGGAAACTTCCCATTTAGTTAGCCCTTAATTATGCTTTCTGGGGAGGAAAGAAATACTATTTAATAGCACTTAGTGAGGATCTTGCTTTTTTTTTTTTTTTTTTTTTTTTTTTTTTGTGTGTGTGTGTCATTTCAAAGTCAATTTTTAGCCCACTATTCACTGTGGCTGGGTACTTCTCATAATTAGATCATAACCATTAAGACATGCTTTGCATGAAGAATGATTTTCCATTTGCTTTGCCTGCTCTTAGGCTTCTGGCTTAATGGTGCTCTTTGGAGGCCAAGAACTGTCTTTTCATGCTGCCCACTGTAAATGGAAAAACCAAGGGTAGTGAATGTTCTTGCTGGACATTGACAAAGGTTCATGTGGGCTCTATCCCCAGCCCTGTAAGCAAGGAGAAGATGCAGATGTTGTGGCTTTGTCTTGGTTATGCTTTATTACCATTCTCCCAAGGAAGAGTGCAAAGTATAAAGACTGAATGGAGAAAGAACTGCCTGTTGGTATTCTCATTTAAAGCCTGTGTTTAACATTTTTTTCCCAACAACTGGCTTGTGTTGTGTCCTCTACTGATTAACTGCAACTTCCTTTAAAAGAGCAAAGGATGAAGGAGGTGGATGGCTCATTGAAAGAGTAAGAAGTGCTTTCAGCTATGCACTTCTGCAGGTTGGGTTTTTTATTTTTGAGGATGGAAGGGACCTTGGAAGATCGCCCAGAGCAAACTCCTGCTCAAAAAAGTGTCAAGGCTGAATTCAGACCAGGTTGCTTAGAGCATTACCCGTGTGTGTTTGAAACCCTTCACAGATGGAAACTGCAGCTCTCTGGGAAATGCATAATTATCCTTTCAGGTGAAATTTTCCCCATATATCCAGTGAGACTGTCTCAGTTTATAACCACAGTGCTGTGTTATCCTGCCATGAATTCCAATAAAGAGCAGACTGTCCCATCTTGGTGACCTCTTCTTTTGGGTACTGGAGTTGCTGGTTGATGTTGGGTCCCCCTGCTGCCTCTTTCCTCTAGGTTGATCAGGTCTATATCCCTCAGCCCATCCTCAGAGGGAACGTTCTCCAGCCTCACCCATCCCAGTGGCCTCCTGTGAAGCTTGCTCCCATTTCTTGTGTCTCTCTTGTAGTGAGACACCAAAACTGGACAGAGTATTTATAAATGTGACACAACAAGAGCTTCCATCAATCTGCTGGTCATGCTGGTGTTCATATAGGTCCATCACTGCCAGGATCTCCCCAGCCCTGGTCTCTAGCCCATCTTCCCAAATCTTTACCATCACTGGGGTTAGTCCATCCCAGGGGCAGGCCTCTCCATTCAGCCTTGGGTCCTAAGCAGGGTCCTGATCCCAACAGCATCTCTTCCCAATGGCACATCAGACACCCTCCCCCTCTTGGCATGATTTGCAAACTTAATGAAGGGTGTGTTTCACCAGCTCCGCCTGGTTATGAACGCACATATTAGAAAGGACAGGTCTCAGGCTATATTCCTGAGGATCTACACTTGTAACCAGCCTCCAGGCTGAGTATGAAGCAGTAACCACTACCCATTGAGCCTGACAGCACAGCCAGTTTTTCACCCATGTGGTCATTCTGCCCTGTAGACAATATTGTCCCAAATTTGATAATAGGATACTGTGGAAGATCATTAAAAGCCTTATCAAAGACAAGGTGAATGTCATCTGCCACTCTCACCTCATCCCAAATCTAGTAATTTCATCACTGAAAACAACCAGGTTGATTAAGTGTGATTTAGGCTTGACAAATCCATGCTAACTCTTCCCAGTCACCTTCTCATTCATGAGCCCAGATGTAGCTTCCAGACTTTTTCTGATGGTCTTGATGTGCCTGTCATCTTAAATGCTTAAATTTTCTTCAGGTTATAACCTGCATTTATTTTTTTATTACTCGTAAATGACTGTATTCTACATATGCTTTTCCTTCAAAAATATTGGTAAAATTACCTAGCAAGCTTCTTCTAAGTGTTCTCAAAAACCTTAATGAGAGTTAAGCTTTCAATGCATGTTTCAATGAGAACCATTTACTACCTATAAAATAGTGCTCATTTTTTTCAGAAATTTTCATCCTGTACACAAAAAGATCAGATAAACAACCTTAAAGTAACCGAATCTAGACATTGTTCTGCCAGCTTCCCCACTGCCATAATCTTTATTGTTTCAGTCTTTTCCCTTTCACCCACCCTAATTGCAATCATGTTTGAGATTATATTTATGTAGGAGTGCACACATCTGTGATCAAACACTTGCAGGCATGTAGAACAAAGTAAATTTGACCCATTTCCTTCAAGGTTTAACTTTTTGACTGAGCTAGTATTTATCTGTTGTAATAACAGATGTGGATAGGTTACAAATATCAACTAACTACACATGGATAATGAGTCAATTTGATTGGCTTTCTTTTCATCAGGGGTAGTAAGAAATAACTTTTACCTTCAGGGAAATTTGTTTTCTGTAATATAAAGTAAATCCTCTACATAGGGAGGATATAGAGATGTAAAAAAATTATCAGAAAATACTATAGTCTTGAAGGAACTAAGCAGAGAAAAGCAATGAGCACCATAAAACTTCTTGTCACCTGAATTACCAGACTTCTCTGGAGGTGAATGAGACCAGAAGCCCAATATAGGTGCCCTGGTTTGCACTCCTGAAGAAGCCCTTGTATTCACAGACCATAAAGGCAGTGGAAGGAGAGCAGCCGGCAGTTATGTGGCAAAAATTGAGTAGTGTAAGTTGTCCTGGCTGTGTTAGATCTGCACATGCAATCTAGACACTGCTGCTCTTCATTCAAATCTCTATGGTCTGGATGTGATATTTGAGTTTGGTTTGTTTGTTTTATGCTTTGTTGTGTTTAGTTTTTTGTTTGTTTGTATGTGGTTGTTTTGTTTGTTTGTGGTCGGCTTGTTTGTGGGGGGTGTTGTGTTGTTGTTTGTGTTGTCGTTTTCCCTCACATATTTACTGTACATAAAGCTTAGCTGAGGTACTGGTCTCTCCTCCAAACTGGGTGTCATCCCAATCAAATTATCTGAGTGAAATGGACACCACTTTTTTTGATTTCTAGGGCTTGTTCTGTCTCAACATAACACAAAACAGAGAAATTATCAGTTCTGATGACCTTCCTTTAGCCTTAAGTTTTCCCTGTACCATAAGCCTCAAGTGCAGTTTCCATGTAGTCAAATCGTATAGTACTAAAGATCTTGGATTTTTACAAATCTGACACAATGGCAAATGTTATGTAATATTGAAAACAGCAATTTCAGTGTAGTGTCTTCAGTTTATACTTAATAGTACCTTCCATTAACAGATGTGAAAATCCATTAATTCTTTAATATTTTCCTGCCTCTAAGGAGATGCACATTTCTTTCCAGTATACATCACCCATGTTTTCTTCCTCTAAATGGAAAAACTATCTTTTGTTTTATAATATTGCTTGAAAGTAATTGGTGTGTTTTGAAAATTTTACTAACAGCTGCTAAGGGAGTTTTTGTGTCCATATTTTAAGAAGAATGCAAAAAAATAGAATATGGAGCTAAGCTCTTTTGGCATTATAGTTGGTATTGGTTTTTAGTGAACTGTGAAGGTTCACTGAAGGTGCAGTATAAGGAAAAAATATTTTTTCATTTCTTAACTTCCTGGGGTCCCAGGAATATTATAGCCTAATTGAATACTTAATGAATAATCCAGAGTTCTAGTGGCATTTTACTAGTGAATCATAAGGTCAGGATGAAGTGTTTGGTGTCTAAATTTTTCTGTCATAGCAATGTTCTTGGTATCTTTTAAAGAAGTTGTGTGGATTTCTCTGCTTTGGAAAATGTTTCTCTTGTGTAATTCAGATTTGTTTTGTATTGCTAACATGAGAATTGATTGTACAATCTTTAGTCTTCTCTTAGCTTTTCCATTTTCTATTCTAAGGGAATAATTACTAATTGAAGAACCATTCAGATGGAATTCATAAAGTATTACTTAGTGAAGTCCGAGTTTCTCACTTCATGCAGTTTCTGGATTAATTAGAAAACAGTTGATTAATTGGTTAATTGGTTCTTTTTGTTCTCTGTGCTTAGGCTACTGACATCACCTGCCAATGTTTAGTAGTAGAAGAGAGAGTATAAAGTACAGACTGTCTTGCAAAATATCGGTAGAATTCAAAGTCCAAGCTGCAATAAGATTTGCACTTAATTTACAAAATAAGTAGAAGCTAGAGAAGTCTCATGGGACAGCACCCAGCAATATCTTGTGTCCAACTACTAGTAAATTCAGAGCTAACAGACTGTTTTAGTAAAGTAGTAAAGCATCATGTTCTTGTCAGTAGAGCCCAGAAAGTGTAAATAAGAAACCCAGCTTCTACTGGAATTAAAAAATTTGTGGCCCTTTTTCTTTTTTTTTTTTTTTTTTTTTTTTTTTTCTTTTTTCTTTCCTCCCTGTGTATTTGGCTAGTAAGAGGATTAGCCAAATGCTGGCCATATTTCAGCTAATAGTTAGCTATACACAATTTGATATTGCTTCTCTATCAATATCCTGGGTTATAAAGGAGGGTTAGTGAAGGCAGGGCTTGTCCCAGATGCTGATTATTAAATGAGCTAGCTTGAATGTGTACTCTTGCAAAATAAATAGACTGATGTCTTTCATCATTTTCATACATTTCAAATAGAAACACTGGGTTATAAACTGGGTTTAATGACCTTATATTCACAGTTTTCAATGATTTTTCTGAATATCCACCAGTAAGCATTTCTTTGGTGGTAGTGGTGGAAATTAAAACCATTCAGTCTCAACCAGGCTAAAAAATACTTTTGAATGGAGAAATAATTTTATTTTTCTTCTGTTTTCTACAGGTAGCCCTGCAGCACTTTGTCAGCTGCATGTAAATGATGAGATCATTGCTATCAATGGCATAAAGGTTGCCTGTATGGACTACAGTCAGTGGGAAGAAGCCATCAGCAGAGCTCTAGAAACTGGAAACCTGGTCATGGATGTCAGACGATATGGAAAGAATGGTGAGTTGTTTCATTGGGCAGATACAGTGTGCTCTGTAAGGCAAATAAGCTTTGTCTCTGCTGTACCTGACAGCTGAGAGTCCTTATTACCCTTACAGTAGTAATATGTATCTAAGCTAAGTATTTTGCTAGAATGTCTGCTGCATTTTAACACAACTCGGCTTTTTTTAACTACCCGTGCATTTAGAAATGTCTTGACAAGGAAGTCTATAAAACATTTGAACTACTAACCTCTCTTTTGTGCTCTGGAGATGATGCACAGATAAAAAAATGTGCAACCACCACACAAAGGAATATAAAATTTTATTTCCTGCTGTACCACAGAAACAAAGAGGAGCTGATTTCTAGAGGATGGTGTTTTTTAGGGTGTCCCTCTCCCTCTGTCAGCAGCTTCCTTCCTTCAGGGGAGGAGGACCTTGTGTGTGAGCTTGTGGAACCTTCATGCTATAATTATTACCATTCACCCAAATATTGAAATGCTATAATCTGTCCAGAATGGTACTACCCATTCTGTCCAGTGAGGGTTTCCATCCTGGCTGAAGGCCTCCTAGCATCTCAAGATGCTTTCTGTGGTTTTAATCAGGATACACTTTCAAAGTCCCAGAAGAATTTTTCCAGAGAAGCAAGTATGACCAATAACTTCTTTCACAGTATCAATTAAAAAAACCTTCTTTCAGTGAGAAGCTAGGAGAAAATTTACCAGAAAGTGGGGGGAAAATAGCAGGGTGAAGAAGAGATGAGAAACAAATTGCAACTTCTACAGGGCCATTCACAAATGCAGGGTGATATTAGTGAAGAAAACACTCACTGAATAAATTTGAGGTAGCGGGAGGAGAGAAATTATGGTTTTTGAGAGAAGATTGCTTGCCTTTACCTCATCAGTTTTGCTAGAGTTTAGTTTTGGATGACTTTTCTCCCCCAGTCTGTGCTTTCTGTTGAGCACAGACGTGAAAATGACACTTCCCTGGATAGTGTATGAGTCAAATTGTACCTTCTGTGAGTAAAACTAAAGAATTTTCTTGATCCTTACTAATGATAATGAAACAGTTTTCAATGAATACTAACTGCTTCATAATGTTGAGCTGTTGTAGTCTGTATTAGCAAAACATCTGGTAAACCTTTACCTGGCTTATGACTAACAGGAACATTTCTGGGGAAGGCGGTCTGCTCATAAAAGCCCTTTTTCCTGTCTTCACAAATTCCACCTGATTTTGTCTCCCTCTTCTGTTATGTGTTATTCTTGTGTTATTTTAGTGTTTTTTTCACTAACTCTTGTTCTGTTCTTTAACATTACTGTCCACATTAATTTCTTGATCCTCCACATACCAAAAAGACTGGGGCAAAGACCAGCCTTCCCTGCCACATGTAAGGCATAAAATCCTCAATCTCACCGGTATGGCTACCAACATTGTAGGTACACCTGAAAATAAATGGATTGATGCAACTTCTGGAGAACACGTTTCCACCATATCACCAAAAAGAGATTTCTCCAGCAGCCTTCGAAGTTCTGTGAGTGTGTTATTGTGCAGTCATGGGATCTGGGGGGAGAAACAAACTGAAAATGGGATGCCTTGATGGAGAAAAGACCTTGGAAATCTTATTTTTACTTTTATTGCGTAAGGAACATTTAGGATACTGCAAATATGGAGAGTGAGCTATGTATATATTAAGGCAATTAAGTTTTAAAGACTTCCTGCTGTCTATTCTTGAGTGGACATCGCTAAGTGATAAGTATTAAAATATGTGCAGACTGCATTTCAGCACACACATATGTGCTTTCAAATTACTTGCAAGTAATGCCCTGCCTGCTAAGGAGCTGACACAGGAAGATCTCTGCTTCTGGCATTTTCTTGCAAACTATTGTTTTTATTTTAAAACAGCAATTCACAGCTGGTTATCTATCCATTCAAATGCCTGCAGCCATTTTATCTTACAAAACACCCAGTAAATTTTAAATAGTTTTGTATCTTTCTGTGGAAGGACCAGAGGGCATGGACTTAAGCTCTGTCAGGGGAGGCTTAGGTTAGATATTAGAAAAAATTTATTTACAGAGAGGGGGATCAGCCATTGGAATGGGCTGCCCAGAAAGGTGGTGGATTCTCCATCCTTTAAAAAGAAGGTGGTGGATTCTCTATTTTTTAAAAAGAAATTGATGTGGCACTCAGTGCCATGGTCTGGTAACCACATGGTAGGGGATCAAAGGTTGGACTTGATGATTTCAGAGGTCCCTTCCAACCTGGATGATTCTGTGATTGTGTGAAAGTGTTCTGAAGTGCTTAGTGATACACAGTTTCTGTCTAGGGTGATGTGTAATTGGATAAACTTTGTCAAATTTAATGAACCAAAGCCCTTTTTTTTTGTTTTTTTGTTTTTTTGGTTTTTTTTTCAGGATACAGATACGAAATTGATAAATGGAATGCAAGGAGATCGTGGCTCGAATGAACAAAGAGGTAAACCACAGCCGTTTTTCATCCTCTAGTTGCAAGGGTTTACAACAAACACAGACACTAAACCTGTAATAATTGCAGGCTTTATCTAGTGGGTGAAGCAAGACCATAATGAACTCAAAGCCAGAGGGGTATCACAGAGATTTTAGTTGCCTCTGAACTGGGTGTAGTTTGCTTCCACAATGTGCCAGGCAGTTGAAGAACTGACAGCAAAGCAGTGACAAGCCCCCCTCCCCATGTCTGCATTAGTGGTTGTAAATTTACTGTTTGGTAGGGGTGGAAGAGAAGGGGAAGGCACACAATTTATTGTAGTCACTACTTCATGGTGTGGAGAATGAATCAGTATGAGTATTGATTTATTTCACTGCCCAGGAAGAGTGTAAAGAGTATTCATTTACTTTCTTCCCCTCTGTCCCCCTGGTTCCTCACCTCACTGCTATTCCAGTTTTCAGGTGTTGAGGGTAGTGGGTTGTTTTTCTATTACTATCTTACTTTTATTCCTGGAGAATGATTCTGGTAGGAATAATAATGACTTACAATGCTGTGAACAGTTACAGCCTTACTTGATGACCAGGTGAGAGAAACCAAGTATTTATACTTCCTTATGGAACAATAATCCGTAAATGTGGAATCTGTATTTCATTTTAACTTGAATGCACATGCTGATTTATAAGAGTTCCCCCAAGATATCAGTTGCCCTTTGGAGAGATGCTTTTCTGATGACCTTAAATGGTGATGATTAGGCTTCTCACTCCCCTTTGGCATCTCAGTCGAGGAGGCTTAAATTAGACAGGGAGAGTCTGAGTCCAGGTTTGACACTTCTGCTGTTGTTGTAGTTGGACATTGTTAGTAATAAAATGAAATACTAATCAGTATATCATGTAACCTACTAAAAACTGTATTTGTTATTATGAAATAACAGGTTTCCTTTGCGTTTCAGGGGCTTTTTATTTGTCTGAGGTGATGTTAGTCTAGTTTGGAGGAATAACAAAAGTTGCTTATCCAGTGGTGATAGTAATTTTATTACATATATATATATAAAAAAGGCACCTTATTGACTTGTTTGTATTCTTTGTATTTTTCAAATAGCATCTGAACCTATTTCTTTGAAAAACTTAAAAAGACGGTCACAATTTTTTGAACAAGGTAAAGAGCTAACATTTCATGTACTTCCATGAAATTGTTCTTGCTGCACACTCTTCCTAACAAGTCTGGTGCTGGGTGCTATAGCTCTTCAAAATTGTTTGTGGCAGTTATGATGAAGCAACATAATTAATTTCCCTTCTTTTCCCAGGGTCATCAGGTTATTCTTACAGTTCATGGGTCTACCTTTGTGGTAATGGGCCTTTGCGTGTTCTTTTATATCTATAGCTGTTTAAATCTCCTCTATGTTGTTCATGGTTTTTTGTTGGTTTTTTTTTTTTTTTTTTCCACTGGGTAGGAGTAAGAAGGATAGCATTTTCTGTTCAGGTTTGCTACTGCCTACAAAACAAGAATAACACAGAATATTCCAACAAAGGTTTAGCACAGATCTCGAGAGAGCTGTTGATAAAACAGCTAACTCTGGATTTGAGTTTATCTTGAGTTGCAGCTCTCTGCTTTTGTCTAAATTGGTGGAAAATGGCAGCTGCTGGCTTTCCACTGTCTGATGATGTTACAAGATCCCAAGAAGGGCCAATATAAATTTTGAATTGAATACTCAGACTTTTAAAGGCAAAAAATGAGGCACTCAATTTTGGTTTTGTAGGTTGCTTTTTGGTGTTTTGCATGCCATAACTCACATACTTCCACTAATGTTCTGTGTCTAATGCTGTCTTCAGACTGTGTATGCCTTGCTGTTTTGCTGTAGCTTGAGCGAGTGAAATTCTGGCCCACTGGAAGTCCAGTGTGAATATTGTCATTTATTATAGTGGAGCCAGGACTTTGACTTCTATGATGATGGCTTCTGTTCTTGCCAGAAGTGATACGTGAAGTGCCACAGCATAAATTTGTCTTTGTGGTTCTGTTTGCTTTTAAGTGCTTTTGCTGCATATTGTACCTGCAGTATGGTGATATGTTGTTGTTGGTTGTTTTTTGAGGTTTTTTTGTATTTAATTTTTTGTTTGTTTGTTTTTTAAAGGCTGGATATGAAGTTTAGGTTTTATTTTAATACTTTTTTAGCAATATTTGAAGTATTTGACTTGTACTTGAGAGAGAAAATATCTAGAGTGTACGCTCAGTACAGTAAAGTTTTGTTAATTTTAAACTTCTGACACTTTAGCATTACAATATCGTGATGGCTGCTTCTTCCTGAACCTGTATGGGCAGGCATAAGCTTAGAAGGGTGAGAGAAAAGGGGAGCAAAGATAGGTGCTGCCTGTGCCTCCTTTTGGCATCTCCTAGCACAGTTGCAGAAGATCAAGTCTCTTGTCCCGTTGTCACTGTGGCTGTTGCAGTCCGATTACAAAGACCAAATAGTGTATGTACAGGTTGGAAAGTAGGTTTTGATTCATTTGATGTCTTTCATATACTAAATTTGACTTTTGCTCCACTTCATGTGGACATACTTCTGAAAACTGTTAGGACGTCTGGCTTTTTTCTATGTTGTTTTTTTTTTAATACTGGAATTTAGAAAGCTAACCATTGAGTACACTAGCAACAAACAAAAATAAAGGTGATTGTTGGTTACAAGGATTGTATTTCAACTTGTGCATCTCCACATTTTCTAAACTTTTAATTTATTAGTGTATAATATGTGTCTCTTTTTAATAATTGTCTTGGCACAAGGCAAGACCAAGTCGAATAGCCTCAAAGAGCACAGGGTTTGTGGTGAATGGCAGCAAGCTTACCAAGTGTGCTTTTGGGGGTAGGTGAAGAGGACAGTTCTAAAGGGTAAATACATGATTTTGCAGTAGGAAAGTTGCCCATGGATGTCTGTTGCTCTTAATTCATGTCAAGGGCAGTAGGTGAGTAGCTGCCCTACCCTGGAGCAGTGTTCTGAGTATTGCTTATGGTGAACAATTGGGATTCAGGATAATAATAGAAAGGCTGTAGCAAAGAACCTCTGTGTTGCCACAGTGGGAGAGGTGCTGCTGATTCAAGCAATTGCTGATGCCACTTGCAAGCATGTAAAGCTTTTAAACAGTTGCACACATTAGTTGAAAGCACCTAATGGCCTCTGACCTTAAGTATGTGAAGTAGGGCAAAATGCAAGCATGTCTTACTAAGGAAGCAAAAGTAAGTCTGGAGCTCAGACTTTCCACATTTACACAAGTCTTGTAGTAGTGAGTATGTATGGTTCTAATAATTTCTGGGTTTTGTCTCCCAAATCTCACAGGAGGCCCAGAGCCTGCAATGCCTGATGTAAGTACTACTTACAAACTTATTAATTAGTTCTATAATCCTGGTCTTTTCAATAAACCCTCTGCTTTCTATTGCTTTTTATGCTGCTTAAAATTGTGAACAAATCCAAGAGTTACTGACTAAGGTTTTTTAACATGTAATGGAACGATTGCTTTCTGTCCTTTTAAGAAAAGGCTAATTTAGGTCACTATAAAGCTTCTCATTTCGAAAAATATGTTTTAAAATGTGGAGTGTTGATCATATGAAAGAAGATAATATTACTTCATTTCTCTGTTCCTTTAGCTCCCAGTCCCATCTATTAGTGCTCCTAGTCGTCGGGTTTGGGATCAAGAGGAAGAACGAAAGCGACAGGAAAAGTGGCAAAAGGAGCAGGAGCGTTTATTGCAGGTATAATTAATCTCATAATCATAGGCTGGCAACCCAGCAGCAACTGTTAGGAAAGAAAAGTAACACAGGACTCCAGTAACTTCTTATTGATGGCTTAAGAGGGCTTTCAGATATATTTGCTGGGCTGCACAGTGACATACACTAGCAATTACTCAGCAAAAAAAGGACAACACTTCATGAGCTTCATGAAATGAAACACAAACTGAGGATTCACTACAGCCCAAAGTGCTCATTCATCAGAAGATTCATATGCTCTAGCTAGCATCAGAATTTAAAGGATAAAGGAAGACCTAAGGGGCAGTAGTCTTTACTTTTGAATGAGTTGGGTTTTTTTCTAATTAAAAAAAGTGTCTCTATAATGAATTTTACCTTCAATTAGCAATACTACCTTCTATTCAGAGGTAAAGCAGCCAGTGCCACAGTTAGATGCCTGCTAGCATCCTGTCGTTTAGCTATCAGCTAACCAGTTGATATCAGCCTGATGCCCAAGATTTCTGTGAGTCAGGAAACTGAACCTCCTAACACAAAACCACCTTGAATAAACAGTTGCTAGAAATGGAGGGGAGTGTTACAGAGGAAAGGGAGAAAGTTTACCATCTTAAGATAGCACAAAAACCAAGCATATATCTATGCAAAGATGTCAGCTTGATGAAGCGTAAGCCTACTCAACCATATTCAACAAAAGATATCTCTGAAAATTAAATTAAAATTATTATCTAAATTCTGTTGGCTAGGAGAGGTGTCAGTGAACATCATTTACTCTGCACAAGCCATCTTAATTAGTTTGGTGCATTCAGCAGAAAACTGTGCTGTTGAAGTACAGCTTGGCAGCTGTTGCCTTCTGTATGTTTTATCTTTTGTTATAATTTTTTTAGCTTACAAACTCTGCAAGGCAAGAGCTGTGCCTTGCTAAGCATATTTGTGGTCTCTGATATGGTTTCAGTGCTCCTCTCCTTCCTCTCCTTCCTCTCCTTCCTCTCCTTCCTCTCCTTCCCTCTCCTTCCCTCTCCTTCCCTCTCCTTCCCTCTCCTTCCCTCTCCTTCCCTCTCCTTCCCTCTCCTTCCCTCTCCTTCCCTCTCCTTCCCTCTCCTTCCCTCTCCTTCCCTCTCCTTCCCTCTCCTTCCCTCTCCTTCCCTCTCCTGCCTTGTCTCCTGTAAATTGGACCAGGGTGATGATTTTCTTTCTCTTCCCCATGATCCCAGTAATGAATTTTCAAATAACAGAGAAAGAAAGCAAAGCATGTTTTGCTCATTTTCAGCATCTTAGAAGCAATACTTTTGATATAATTAAATGTTTTGCTCTTGCCAAGATGTTAAGTGGTGACTGACAAAACCATGAAAACATTCCTTGGGTACCTTGACTTAAGATACTAAATGGATTTTATACCAAATCAAGTCATAGGACAAATTTGGAAGCCCAGAATTTTTTGTTTTTTTGTTTAGATAACCTTCCAAAAGACCAAAAGTTCTTACTCAAACCAAATTTACTGCCTCATATTTCACTTAGTGATCACTTTATCTTTACAGGATTATTATCCCCAGTTCCAAGTTAAATATAATCACTCCATCTCTTAAGAAATATCTTAGATGTCTGATTTTTGTACAAATGGGAACTAAATTGTAAGACAAGAAGTATAACAGATGTGAAATCAGTTGTTATGAGACTTAGTATGTAATAACCCTGGATTCTCTGAAATCAGTTGCAGAACTCATTTTGATTACATTTGAGCCAGAATTTTATTCACTTGTGGTAGACCTAATGTCCTAAGGGAGGTCAAGGATGTTTTTACCACCCTGGTCTGTTAAAAAATGCAGTAAGTAACAGTAGTGCATTTTAATGCAAATAATACATACCATTTTTCTTATTTGTGTGTTTAACTTCAATCTAACCTACAGGAAAAGTACCAGAGGGAACAAGAAAAACTGAGAGAAGAATGGCTGCGAGCTAAGCAAGAAGCAGAAAAAGAGAGTTCCAAGTATTTTGTTGAGGTAGACTATTAATATGGCTTCACTTTTGTTTAGTTTCATGGTGTTTTTTCCCCTAATAGTGGAATCATGCAAGCCAAGCAAATAACTTACCTTGCTATGTCATTTATCTTCTCATTTTGGAGAATAAATCATTGTCTATGACTTGGTAGAAAGAGGTTGCAAAAATGGGAAGGAAAGAGCAAATGGGATGTTTTGAGTCCTGATGAATTCATATGTTTTCCATATGGATCAGCTAGATAATTAACACCAGAAAGAACTATGTTGGCAAAAAGTTACAGCACATATAATGTATTGTGACCAAAATGAAACCTTTGCTTTATATTTATTTACCTGATGTCACTTGTTGAAATTTTACTTCAATACATCATCATTTGGCAGGTTCATAAGTGTTTGGTTTGTTACTTGTATGCAGTTCATCCTATCTCTGGTAAATTTACATATCAAATCAACTTCATATTTGCTGTCATATGTTTCAAAATAGTGGATGTGTGTGGTTTCTATAGATGTCTTATTTTGTGGCTGTTGCAAATGAGAAGATGAACAGGTTTTTTCCTGAGTGTGGGAGGTATCTGAGAAATCTCTTGTCTATTGCTATGTGAGTGCTGCTTCAGGCATCCTAGCTAGATTAGTTGTGTTTATATAGTCATGAACAAGCAGACTGTAATTTAAGGCTTAGGACTTCAATAAGAAAGCTCATTGAGCTGTTAGGGGACTTTGCTGTACCAGAATATAAACAATTTTTAAAAAAATTATTATTATTATTAGAAATTTGGAAGGACCAGCCCTTAATTGACAAACAGTGTTTGTTCCCTGCCTTTAAAACATCTTTTCACCCCAAAAGACCTTTTCTCATGTTTGAGAAGAAGTCAGAGTGCTAGATTTGAGGTTTGACTTTCAAGTGGTAGGAGGAGGGAAGAGGATGGAGGTTTCCTTAACATTACAATTTACATGGAATGCATTGATCTGATGTACTCATGCAGTGTCTATCTTAGTGTGTGCACTCTTAGCTATGTCTCAGGTTTCTAAGTCAAAACAATCAGGAGAAATGCTGGGTATCATGGAAGAGTTTGTTTTCCATGGGTATTTAAGTGGGGATGGGATGACTTGAAATGTGATACTTCAGAAAGCAGAATGTTTTACATAGCGGTGGCCACACTGCCCATGGTGCTTGCCAAGGCTGTCATGTGGAATAAAGCTCTTGTATTAGAAGAATGTGCTAGCAGGCACTCAAAACATGAACCCAAAGTCTTGCATTGATAGTGCTTGGGATGCTGTTTACATGGTCTTCCCTCAGAAAAATAAATTCTTTTCTGAATAAGCAACCTGTTTAAAAATCATCTCCCTTGCCTAAAAATCATCTCCCTCGCCTAAAAGCATGCTTTTTATATTTATTTATTTATTTTTATTTGCTACAGGAGCAAACTGTTCTAACCTTAAACACAACATCAGACTCTGCACGGGCTCCATCTGTGTCTGGCTGGAGAGCAAGCCCTGAAACTCACATTGCTGAGGAACCTGAAGGAGGTGGAGGAATCGAGTCAGGCAAGGAAGAGGAAGAAAGAAGGCGGCTTCAGGAGGAGCGGCGGATGCAGGAAGAAGCAGCTCTGCGTTTAGAACAAGAAAGAGAACTCCAAGAGCTGGAGCTTGAGAGACAACGTAAAGAGAGGGAACAGCAATATGCTGAGGAGCAGAGGCGTCAGGCGGAGCTGGACGAGCAGAGGCGTCAGGCAGAGCTGGAGGAGCTGAGGCGTCAGGCGGAGCTGGAGGAGCAGAGGCGTCAGGCTGAAAGGCACAGGGAGGTGCCTGTGGAGATGCCTCAGTACCAAAGGTGTGCATTTGCAAGGGGTTTTAGTCCCTCTTCCTTCTGCATTAAAAAATCAAATGCGTTTCTTGAGGGAGTGTGTATGTCCTGAATGAAGTGTGTTCGTGTAAGGCTCATACTGCAGATTAGTCAGTGCAAGATACCACAGGACAAGCTTTCTTTCTAAAGGTCTTTCCCCATGAATCAAATGTTCTATTAACCCACTTCAGCTTATTTTTAAATAGGAAGTATAAATACAGTAATTACAACCGAATCAAAGATGACCTGAAGCACTTAGTATGAAGATTTCGCAAAAGAACCCTGCATAGTCTTGTAAATTGAGACCCAGTAGGTCAACATACAGTGTTTTCAGAAGAAATACCAAGTTAACTCTTTTCCAAGAAATGTGTGACTGATTTTCCAGACTCCTCTCTTATTTTAATTTGACAGTGCAACAATGAAGTTTTAATTGCACTACTGGGTTATTTTGTGGGTGAGGAGTATTATGGCAAGTGCAAGGATAGATACTGACTTAGATACCATAGGCTGTTAGAAGTACCCACTGTGAATATATTTATTTTAGAGCATGGAAAAATTTCTTCCATTCTCTTCTTCAGCAGCTTTGTTTAAAAACAAATAACAAAATCCCCCCCAAAAAAACCTACCTCCAACTGTTAGATTACAAGTTCACATTCTTGCCTAGAAGTTTGCAGACTGCTATTACAGACATCATGAGAGATTAATCTGTCTGAGACAGATTAAAACAGCAATGTTTTCCTTGTTTGTTGTGTATTTAGCTTGCTGCCTCATGTATTACTAGCTTTGCTGCTCCTCTTGAGGATTTTCCCCTTTTCTTATGCAAGTAATAAGAGATGACTTAAGATAATGCCGGGGTATCGAGTTAAGTCCTGGGAGAAGAAAATATGATTATAAAGTTGCATATATTTGCAGGGGAGATTGAGACCTGGAGTTATTGTAGCTCATTGTAAATGACTTGCTGGAGCTGAGCAAAGCAAAGGCAGAGTTGTTACAATGGCTAAACAGGTTCTTCTTGGCAGCTTGAGCCAGGGTATGGCTACAGTTTTAGCTTGCCCCAGTTGCAAGATAATAGGACTTTGTGCAGTGACTTATTAAGCTGCTGCAGTATCTGCATATCTAAATCCTTGATACATGGTTTAGTCTCAGGGGATTTCATCGCTCTCAGGTTGCTGCCAAAGGATGTTCTTTGCTAAACATGGATAGCTTTGCTTAATAGTAAAGGTGCAAGTTCAGTGAAACCGGGATTTAAACTACCTAGTGTTAAATGTTTGCTTTACAATGGTATCCAAAGATATGGCTTGAAATCTGAAATGTTATATAAACATCTGTGAAGGCATAACATTTGCTACAAAGAGCACTAAGGTTGTACCAGGAAGCTGTAAGAGGTTTGTGGAAGGTAGAGAGTGCTTCTCTAGGGGTACTGTGCTTACACAATTTGCTAGGATGTACATGTAACTTTTAGAGAACTGCTGTGTTTGGAAAAAGCTTACCTCCTGGCTTTGAAACAGACAAGATAATTACTGTCATATACTGATAATGGCAGTTTTGGCAGCACCTTAAAAAGTTTTTTTGGATGTTTCTTCTTGTATTTTCATGTTTCTAACTAACATATATGGATTTTCTAATTTTTACCTATTCATACTTACTGTTTGTTCAATTTCTAGAAAAGCTTCTTTTTTCAAATTTAATATGCATTTTTTTTTATCTGTATTTTGCTTCTAGACATTATGAGCGCTATGAAGTATCTAAAACAATAGAGGATCGAGCTGGCCATCCTCTGGTTGACAGGTAATAAAAAATTGAATCAGTAAGTAGCTTAAAGCATCTTCAGCAATAAGTATTAACTATTTTAGCATGCTTAGGCTTGGATTCCTTATCACTTGCAAAAATGTAATTTCAGGCAGTTAGGCAGTTTTTCTGACAACCTCTACCTTTTTCTGTGCTGGTTAAATTAAGCCTTCTTAGAACTTTAACTGTGGGCTGTTTTCTTTTTTTTTTTAGATCTGATTTGAACATTTTTAGGAGGAAATATTTCTATCTACATATTCCTTTTTCTGTATAAGAACATAATTTTTTTTTTTTTGTAGGCATTATGAACGTTATGAAGTTTCTAAAACCATTGAAGAGACACCTGGCCAGTCATTTGCTGACAGGTATGTGTGATTCTGAATCATAGTGTAGGCTGTAGCATTACCATTTCTGTGCCAGAAAGCTTTCAGACTTCTAATAAATTTACTGATGGCAGTTTAGTGTATACATTGTATTGCTGCTGTGTTTTTCAGTTTTTATGGTGTGTTTTCATATTGAGAAAAAAAGCAGCCAAACTTTTGGCAAATTATATGCTATGCTGTAAACAGCAGTTAGTAGGACTTTACTGGGAGAAGTAGAACTATAAGGAAGTAGATATGTGGGTGTTAGTAGACTTATCTGGCTGAAAAACATTTTCAGATAATAACTGTAGTTGTGTCATACCATGCTACACAAACTAAGGTGCAGTCATCCCAGTCAGGATTGTGCAACTTCAGAGAGGGTAAACAGGGAGAAAAATGAGAGGCAGCTGCAAGAGTATTTGTCAGGAAGATAGCAGATGTGCCACTTGTTAAGTTACACTCTTTTACCTTGGCTATTTTCTATTTTGTTTTGCTTGGTGGTTTGTTAGAGGGTTTAGTTGTTCATTTTGGTTTGGTTTTATTTCAGTTGAATATATTAAATGCTGCAGAGTTAGGCTCATTGAATTAGATAGCTTTTCCTTCTCCCTTTTAGTTACAGGGTTATGGCTAAAAAGTGCTGAAATAACCTAAATCCAGAAAATTAGTATCAAGCCTTTTTCTTAGGTGACATCCAACAATGATCTGAAAAATCAGCCTTACTATGTATTTAATCAGCTTTTATAGTTGGAATAAGCATACATTGTTTTATATTAAGAGGATCCCCAAAACTTACAGGGTGCAACTAATGGATCTGTTGTTAATGGAAGATCTAATTCTAACTTTGGAAATTGCTGGCACTAGATAGGTACATCTTGGATATATGTATGAGGAGGATACTCAGGCAAGCCTGACCTGCTCTTTGGAGATTCCATTTCCTACAAGGAACTGTGAAGTTGTTACATCTTCTCAAACAGATAATAAAATATGTTTGCACCATAGGGCAGATAATAAGAATT
Source organism: Phaethornis superciliosus (assembly GCA_023637945.1). Lineage (NCBI taxonomy): Eukaryota > Metazoa > Chordata > Aves > Apodiformes > Trochilidae > Phaethornis > Phaethornis superciliosus. The sequence goes on along the minus strand of JAJQWJ010000001.1, from coordinate 155,410,102 downwards.
TAAGGGATCATGAAATATCACACTTTTTATGTGTCATTTATCTAGAGACAGAGAAGACTCTCTCAAAACCCTGCCATGCAGCCAGTGCTGTGTCTGTAAACATACAGCTGTAGCGGCTTTGATTTGTTACCCAGCAAAGGATTTCTGTTCTTTCCCAAAATATTTTAACCTAAGAAACTAGCTGTATTGCTTGAAACTAATAATGTAGCACAGAGGTTCTGCTGAGGCTGCTGCTCTGTACTGTCAGAAAACCAGCTCTGTGCCATTTGTCTTCCTGTATACTGGATGACATTTCTTGACTAAAACTTATTAAAAAATTATGCTGCTGGGTATAATCAGTGAATAATAAATTTTCCAAGAACAGTCTGCAGTGTTTCAGGTGTTTTGCAGCTCAGTAATGGTCCTGAAGTATGAGTTAAGTTTTTCATAAAGTTAAATAATTTATAAGCCTGCTTTGAAAGTTACCACTTCCTTGACTGACTGTAGTCTTCACAAAGCTTTGACAGGGAAAGATATTGGGTTTTATATGGTTTTGTTGAAGTAAATACAATTATTGGTCCCTTATACCTGAAGCACTGTGAACTTTCAGTACACAATTTTAACTTTTCATCTGTGGGTACCTATTGACATCTTTTTTTCCCCATGGTATTGTAATGTTTTGTTTCTTGGGTATTTTTGTTTTAAATAAAGCATAAGGTCAATGGGAGGAATGGTGAAAAAAGGGGCTACATATCTGTGCTCTTAAATGAAAAGATCTTTGTCCATGATGTGGTCTCCTAGTTGAGATAAAGAAATGGGTATTTTCTGTATCTTTAGGAATAAGTCCAAGTCAACTTCAGAACTGAATGAATTCAACACAATCAGAAATGGTAAGTGCTGTTTAATACATTTTTTTGAAAGTAAGTGTGCCCGACCTAGTCATCTTAAGAAAATTAATTGTCAAAGTGCATTTTGGTACCTGTATTGTAATTTAGATTCATACTGTACCACAATTTAATGAAGTTTTAACAGCAAGAGGAAATTCATACAGTAGCATACAAGCCTGGAACAAATATTCTTAACTGCTCTCTTGACATGCCATAGCAGTGATTTAAGCATCTCTGGTCCATTTTTAATTTTAGATGGCCTATATGTATATGAATATATGTATAAAGAAAGATTGAATCAATCGTGTAGGTATATCATCAAATATGTATGTACTGTTGATATGCTGTCTGTCAGTAAAAAAAGCTCTGTGCATACCAAGATGCTCATGTTTTTGGTACAGCCATTTGCTTTTTTAATGTATTTTAGTGTAGGAGTAACACATATAGAAGTCAGCTCTTGATACTGTCATGGTGGCTGTTCTCCTGGTCTCTACTTTATAGCTGTCTTTCTTGAATTATCCTTCAGTTACATTACTGCATTTTTACAAATGTGTGTAAAACACACAACCCACACCTATAAATATGCTAGGGCAGGAAGTGTCTGAAAGTTATTCCTATGTCTTAAAATACAGTTGAGGGAAAAAAAAGTAATCAGAAGTAATCCTAGAAGAGTAAATGGTATAATAGAGGAGGCATTGCCGATTGACAGTATTGCTTTCCCATATTAAAGTTTCATCATTCAAATTGATGAGTGAGTAATCTTCCACAATATTTTATAATGGTCATCTATAATAATAAAACTAAGACCAAGTCTTAGAGCAGTATTTAAAGGGACTGAAATTTCTATTAAATGACTTATTGCTGAGTAATTTTCTTATTGAGTCTTACTGTAAAAAAGTTACTCGACCTGGAAAATAAAGGAAAAACTATTGCTTTCTAATATTTCAACACACAGTGGAGAAAGATGGCTTGTTTGTTTCCTTTTTCAAAATTTCAGAACTCTAAGATTACGCTCTCTGTATATTCCTTTTCCCCCACTTCCCTCATATTCATAGAATGGTTTGGCTTGGGAGGGATATTAAATATCACATAGTTCCAACCACCCTGCATAGGCAGGAACACATTCCATTAGAACAGGTAGGTTAAAGCCACATCCATTCATGTAAAACAAGATAAAGTGATATGTTTAGGGCCTTGAATAAGGAAAGAATTCTTGAAAAAAGAGCATGTGAACTCATATAGGGAAAGATGGTATCCCACCATTCAAAAATACATTCAGTATGTTTCAGTTTGTATTGGAGGAAGAGTCCAAATCTCAGCACTAAAAGAGATCGTGTCCTTTTAAAAATCCATATGTGTGCACAGAAAAATGCATATGGGTATACATGTGGGAAGTGATGGAAAATACCTGTTTGTGTTTAATACCTGTTTGTGGCCATGTAAAAGGCCACGTTCATGGAAACACAAAGGAAAAAATTGTAATAATAATAATAATAATAATGATGATGCATTGCCAGGTTTGATACTGGTCACCCCACTGTAAAAGGGAACTGGAGAAACTTGTGAATGTGGTGATGAATGACTGCTTTTGGATTCATAGCCAGAGTACAGGATGCATGATGATAACTGCTTTTGTGCCTTAAGGTGCCTAGATGAAGTTTGCACATCTTATCCAAATAGGTACTCAGAGCAAGCATTCAGAGAGGTCCTGGAACGTGGGTGAATCACAGAAGAAGTCTCAGAAGGAACAAAACCTCTCTGCGGCAGAGCTGGAGAGACAGCAAATCCTTCAGGAAATGAGGAAGAAAACATCTCTACACACGGACAGCAGCTGGATTAGGCAGCGCAGTTCCAGTATACATAAGGAGCCTATTAGTCTGTACAGCAACAGTATGAGGAGGTAGGAAACACATTTAAAAATTAACTCTGTCTCTCATCAAATATTTCTCTTTGTTTATTCTAAACTTCAGCTTGGGTTACAGAGCACAGAAACTTTTTTTTTTTTTTTTTTTTTTTTTTTTTTTTTTTTTTTAATTTTTTACAGAAAAATATGTCAGAAAGTCCAGAGTTTGTTTCTTTGCTTCTAAGTAATGTCTGAAAGTTGAATTTGTCACTTAGGAAACAGTCAGGTTATCAGTCAGGAGAGTACTGGGACAACACCTTGTACTTAGATGATGCTGTCCAGTCTGGGTGGATTGCTGTTTTGATCTGGTATCCCTTGGAGAAAACAAAAACAAACCTGATATCTGAGGTCTGTTGCTATACAGCAGATTTTGATACTGTTCACCCTGATAAGGCTGGAGCAGAGTGTTTTTCCTTCCATCTGTTAAGTGCCACCTTTCTTTTGCCTCACCCACTTTTTTTTCCATGAGAGTAGAACAGGGCAGAGGGTAATTTGCAGCTCCAACGTTTTAAATCAGTATGTGAAGAATACTGCTCAGGATGATCAGCAAACATGTTTGTGCTAGAAAAATCTTTGAAATGCTGGGATAATTTTTCTCCTTAAAAAAAAAAAAATTAAAAAAAAAAAATTCTAATAGCTCTTCTGCAGTTGTAGTGCTATTTACATTTGCATGTGTGCCTATATTCCAGAGGGGAGTCTTTGGACAATCTTGATTCTTCAAGAACAAGCTCGTGGAGGCACCATTCATGGCTGAACCAGTCTGCCTCCTCTTCATCTCTGTCCTCCAGTCAAGATCTCAGTCGCCCGGTGTCCACTTCAAACCGAGCCTACATGTGCAGTCCATCCTCCAACAAAACACCTCCTGCACCAACCTCTGTGAGAACCCCCTCTGTGTCCCAAGCATCCTCCCGGGCTCAGTCTCCCCTCTCTGCTTCCCAGCCAGGGTCCCAGACACGCAGCAGGTGAGCAGGAGCTGGGAAATATAAAGGTTGGGCTGCACTGAAGGGCAGATCTTGAGTATCTGATGGTCTACATCAGTGTTCTTGCTCGTTACAGTGATTAACAATTCTTAAAATATCTGGAGTTTTCTGGCTGGCTGGGTTGGCTGGTATTACCTCCCTGCTCCCTGCATTTTGAAAATTCTTCAGGTGTGTCGTCACTGCTTGGTACTGGTTAAAAACCCCACAAATGAACAAGAACAATAAATCTTCAGTCTTCAAGCTGTTTGTCAGTAACCAAAATGATTAGTAAAAGGCTGCTCCAGATGGCATTTCTGATATTTACTTTCTTAGGTTTGTTTTAACAAAAGATTCCTGAAACCATTGCTTTATGGCTCTCATCTTGGTCTCTCCTCCCCCCTCCCTGGCATGTGGTCAGTATCATCTCAAGGAGCACTCAGGAATGCTTATAACCCATGACCCTGAAGAATTAGAGAGTAGGATGTTGGTTTGAATCTAGGAGGAGAAAGCATGAATTGCAACATATTTTGAAACAAAAATGGAATTCTGTTGTGGTAGGGTAGATAACTCTGCTGGTTTATATACTTGAAACATTTAAACATTTTAAAAATACCTTGGGATAAGACTACAGAGAATCATCCCGACACAATTGCATGTACCATATGTAACAACAGTCTAAACACTGGTTCACCAGCTCTTACACCTTCTTGTGATAAATTAACTTTTTTTCTTCTTTTTTTATTTTTTTTAAAAATAAAGCTAGGGTCCTGCATTCTTCATAATATACAAAAAAAATATATTCTTAACAATGTTTGCTCATTTTGTTCTCAGTTCCATTTGTTAACATCTTGGTAGATCTATGGAAACTGACCTCCATATGGTTTATGTTCAAGGAGTTAACATAATATTATGTGTCCAGGACTAGCCTTCCGTTAACTAACAAGGTGCAGATGGTGGGACTTGGTAGGAGTGCTTTTTAAAACTTAGCCTTCAGGATAATTCCCTACAAATAAGAAACAAGGTGGGATCACAAAACCTGTGTTCTTACTCTCCAAACTTAACAACATACTTGCCATGTTTATTTGTAGAAGGTATTTTATACATTTAAATATCTCTCAGGATTGTGACTGAATTTTTTCATTTGCTCCTGTGAAACTTTGATCTAAATTATAACACTTCAGCTTTCCCTAGCTTTCAGGTCTACTGTAAATAATATTAATTTTCAGTTTATTTTCCCCAAGCAGCCTAATAGTCCACTTTTTTACCAGTGTGTTTTTCTTTTTAATCTCAAACAGTCTTTGATAACTTTTCTTTCTCTTCTAAACCTTTTCAAGCTGGTTTTAAGGATTTTCGTTTTATATTTAGGTCAGTCAGTGGGAAGAAAATCTGTTCATACTGTAATAACGTTCTGGGCAAAGGAGCAGCCATGATCATTGAGTCTCTTGGTCTTTGTTATCATTTACATTGCTTTAAGGTGAGAGCTGGGAGTCACATCGTGAAGGAACAGGAACTAATCAGGAATACGCATGGCTACTTGGTGTTATGCTCACAGGGGCTCTACTAATCACCTGCTTTGCCTTCTACTCTTGACAGCGTGGTTCATGCATATTTCCATGAGGCAGTCCTATCTGCAGGCATTTAGCACTCAGCTCTAAAAGTATTTCCTAAATGCCAGAGCTAACTTTGACAAGTCAGATGGGCACGCTGGCTGTGTGATCAAAGTTCTTTCTCCTTCAAAGAGGAGCAAAAAATCAGAAGGTGCTGAGCCACTTCTCCCAAGAGAAAATAACTCCTTAAAAAAATAAATAAATTTCATCCTGGACCCTGACAAATGGATTATTTAAGATGTCCCAGCACTTCTATGCTAATCCTAGCAGACAGTCTTCAAGAGTTGTTTTCCTGGCAAGGGCATTTTGGCAGCATTCAACCTGTCAGGATAAAACCTGGCACCAAAGGAGAAGAAGTGTTTAGTGCTACTTGTCCCCAATCAGAAGGTAAATTAGCTCATGCTCAGCACTGAGACAGTTGTATGATTTCCAGTGATCTTGAGGCATACCCAGAGCTGAAAGAATGCTGCATGAGAGAGATGTAAAAGTACTCCTAGTTCCCCTGATATAGGAACAGATGAGAAATTTGATTGTGATTTGGTGGTGCTGTTGGATTCTATTTCTTCCCTGGCTTTAAAAAATAGACTTCTGCATCTGGTTCAGAACACCTCTCTTCCGTGCCCAGCTCAAATCCATCACCTGGAGGATTACAAGGGATTGACTTAAAGCTCTTTGTGGTCCTGTCTACCCAAGCAGGAAGAACAGGAGTTATGTATTAGGACTTGTCATCGTTTCCTTTCTACAGAACATGTATTCTGTGCATGAAAGTCCACCTCCACCTCCATTATAAAAGAGTACCAAATTTCTGTTTTTCAAATTTCTGAAGATTAATGAGCTGTTGAACAGACTGCCATCCAAAAGATTAATTACTCATTTAATCAGGCAAACTATCTGTATTTCTTGTAGTCAGATGAGTAGTTTGCTTCATAAATTCCATAAGGAATGTGCTATGTTTTGTGTTACATTCCTTCTAGAGGTGCTTCATATTCACAGCCAAGACATGTTCAGCCACCATAGTTAAATAGTTTAATCTTAGTATGAAAGCTATCAAGCCCATTATTCATGTATTTGTTCAAGAAAAGCTTAATTGGCCCCTTCGTTCCAAATAAGAACTTGGTTCCGTGATGCAAACCCTGGAAATAAGGGGTGCCTCAGCATTTTCTGCTTTCAGTGCCAAAGTGCTGAGGACACCAGCAGCGTGCAGTGCCGCATGGAAATCTGCAAGTAGTACACCCAGGTGTTCTGTGCCAAAGTTGCTGTTGCCATCTAGAGAACGAATATTTTTTCCCGTGTCAAGCCAGTTTTAGTTTTCCGAGAAACTAAAGCTCAAATCAGATTTAATGAACTAATCTCTAAAACCAGCCAGCTTTATGTTTGCTTAGTTGGTGTATCACTGCTATTTGTTGTCCAGTCGTTGTCTTAAAATACTTTCCCAGGGTTGGTTGTGCTTAGGTCAACTAATTGTTATACATTTGCTTCTAGTGATTGTGGGTCTATGGTTCAAGCTTTGCTGAGCTTCATCTAAGCTGCTTTTGAACAGCGTTCTAGTTTCTTAATATTTTGTAAGGAGTTGCTAATTATTCACCTATCATACAGTGTGTCGCCTGTGGATGCGACCTTGGAGGATCCCGCTCTGGAGCTGAAGTTAGGATCCGAAACAACAAACTCTTCTGCAACAACTGCTATATCAGATTTAAAAGTAAGGCAATCCAGCTGTAGTGGGTGTGACTGTAGTTCTTCTCTGTGCTGTACAACCTCAAGTGCTTGCACAGCTGAGCCTCTTGATAGCTTTTTCATGTTTAGCTTTAAGTGCATAGGTTCAGTGAGGTTTGATTGCCAGTTTCTGTCTTTTGTAGAGTAGTCATTCCTAACTTTTAACTTGCTGGTAGTTATTTTACCATGTTGTTATTAAGCAGCTTCATCAGAAAATACAGTGTAGTCATCCTGTTTTCTTCATAGATCTGAGAAAGTGGTGTCAAGGAGTTGTCAGTTGCTGAGTAGGCTTGTCTTGATAACAGAGAACTCTTTTTGAAAGATTGTTACATTTTAAAAAAAAAGTAATCTAAATACATATTTAATTGAACCCTAATGCATACCTGGGAAGCTATTACTTTATCCTGTGGAGGTGGCACAAATGCTGGTTTCTTTTTGCGATGCTATCATTATTTGAATTATAGGTCTGTGATTGGTTATTCATTTAGGTACAAGTTCAGGAGGAATTGATTTACTTACAGATCTTAATTAAAAGGTGCAGTATAATTTTTTTCCTTTATTATGGTTTGCAGAATTCTGATTTACTGGAGCATGATGTTAAGGCTTTCAATAATGGTGTTGTTTTTCTGCTGTCATAGATGATGGTAGACAACCTCCTAATTCTGACAAGTTTCAGCAGTTTTATATGGCTCTATTTTCAGGTAGCAAATACAGAATTATCTAGAGTGACAAAATTCAGCTAAGGGAAAGCATTTCTGAATTAGTTCCTGAGAAACATGTCCGTGTTACTCCATGCGCCCAACACATTTTTCTTGTGGTGGACCAGAAAGCAGTGAAGGGAACAGGATACTCGTGCTACAACACATCAGCAAGACTTGGGCATCTGCTGGCCAAGAAGCCTAGCCCAGAAAAAGAGAAGCTCTGCATCTGATGCTGTTGCTGTTTTCAGCGTCTCTTTGGCTTCTAGGAAGAGGAAAAACTGCCTGCACCACACATAAATAACTGTGGTGCTCGAGTTAAAATCGGAAAACCTGGCACCTCTCCTTGGTGCTCCCAGTGCATTCACAGAGGCTACTGTTAGGTGTGAGGGTGCTGCTTTGATCAGCAGAAGGAGGAAGGGAATCACCCTCTTCCATCTGGAGGTGATCCAAAGCACTGGGTCATACCTCCCTGAGTTGATGTTCAGAGAATTTATCTCCTGCTGGATGATACCCAAATGTATGGGAGTTTTAATCTGGAGCCTGCTTGTATTATTTTTACTTTATCTTTTAGCAGGTAAAATTGCTGAACGAGTTGTGTAAGTTTGGTACTGAAAAAAAAAAAACCAACCTGTTTTTTTATTATTTCCCTGCAAGACAGTTTTCAGGAATTTGGTGATGGAAGTAAGCAAAAATTTTATCATGGATAAATTGCTATTTAGTTTCTCTGTGATGTTATAGTCCATAAGGTCACAGCAGTGTCCTTCAGAAGCAGAGTTGATCTGTGAGAAATGGTTCTATTCCCTTCCCTTCAGACTGCAACTTCTTGGGCCAGTGGGCACCTCAAAACATAATTGTATGACATCCAAGTAAATCAGGAGCTGTAAGAACCTGTAGGTACAGAATAAAGCACTGAAATTAGTGTTTAGTAGTTGAAATTAGCTATTTACATAATACAAAACCCAGCTAGGTGATTACTGCAATGAAAACATACTAACTGGTGTGTGTGTAACATACTAGCACTGGTGTGTAATGCAGATTACTTTGTTTGCAGTTGATATTTGCATCAGCCTGGTTATTATTCATTAGTTTGGAACCTGAACATATTGGCTAGGAAGTTTGATAAACTACAGGATTATTAGTATTTTCTGTGTAATTGTACGGCCTGACATATTTGCACAGTTTTATGCTAGTTTTGTGGCTTAAACCTGTAAACTTGTAGTGAAATACCAGTGTATTGGCAGATGCCCACAAATATATGCAGAGGGAGGATTTAAAAGTTCTTTTTTTAATATTGCTGCAGTTATTTAGCAGATTTTAGTTTTATTATTGAAGTTAAATTTGGAAGAACTGTCAGCCTGTCTCTATGTTAACACTAAATATAATTCTTAAAAACTTGGTAAGGTGCATGTTCTGTGGAATATTACTTGGCCTGAAGTATTTGCAGTGCTGTAATTGGAGTAAACTCAATTTTGCATTGTTCATTAAATTTGAATTACTAGATTCAGAATGTATGCCCTAATTTGTGTTACCATTTTCAATAGGTATTAGAAATACCATTATCTGACAATTTTTACCTTGGAAATTTAATTTTTGCCTCTGAGATTCTTCAGTAGCTGATTTCAATGACAATTTCTTCTGCCTCTCTTAACAGATGGACAACCAACCTCCATGTGAAGCAAATGAAGATATGAATACACTGTTGCAGATAGAAGAAGAGGTGATTGCTGCTGATGTAGATCTATAAATATATGTGTTGTGTGTGTGTTTTTTTCTAAGAGTAACTCTTGCTTGTCTAGTCTTCATAGCAATGCATTGTATTCTTCATATAACTATTTTTATTTATAAGAAAGTAATTGCAGTAAGGAAATATCTGGGGAAAATGCTTTCACTTTTTCAGCTTCAAGTACTGAGAGCACAAGGGAGAATAAGTATATTTTCAGTAATAACTTCAAAATATTTTTGAGGCTTATAATCAGCTAGTTGACTTTCCAGTGGTATATGAAGAGGGTATTTTGTTTCTAAGCTCTTGAAATGAGCATTAGAGAAATAGTTAATATAAATATATATTTGCAATTGCTGTCTTTATTTTTGACATATACTGAAACTGAATTCTCTAGATTATTATGAAGCTGCATTTAAATGCACACAAATGTGTTTGCTTTCCATATGCTGGTTTCTAAAATTTTGTGCTTTTTTGAAACTTAAATACAAAGAATAATCTGTTTGCTCGATGGTGTTGGAATAATATTCTGTGGAATCCATGTAAGGTTAAGAGTTCTCTTTTCCCATTTGGAAAATGTAACTATCACGTTTTTCCTCCACAAACTGGGTGGAGAATGGTTGTTAAATTACAGTATATTTGTAAATAAAATTTCTGATGTTGCATTTACTGAGGTTTTGGGTTTGTTTGTTTTTTTTTTTCTTTTTATCCAGCTAACTACTTCTGAGGTGATTGAAATATAAAATAGTTTCATCTTGGGAAGATATTTTTTATGAATGGCTTAAGATGTCCACCTAAATATGTGTGAGAACAATAGTTCTCGCTTTTCTTTTTTCCTTCACAATAGACTTTAGGTTTTGTTTATTGTTCTTCTGTCAGGCTCCCCATGCTCTCTTACTTCAGCATTTAATAGAAGTGGTGAGACTCATTCTTTATCCTGTATGCTCATTCCTGAAGAATTTCAACACCAAGTTCCCCAGAACTTCTCTGCCGTGGTTAAAAATGAGGTGGTGGTAATATTTTGGTTTAGGTTCTGCTCCTGAAAATACAGCTGGAACACGTGATCTGTGTTTTGCAGTGGTGGCTCCCAAATTGCTTTCATCAGTGGCTTCCTCAAATCCTTTCATGCCCAGTTATGTCCCCTTCTGTATCCACGTCCTTGAAAGAAGCAGAGAAAACACGGGATGTGGATCAAAGGACTTTGAGGGAGCACTTTTGTGGATGTAAGAGTGGAAGAGGACAGCTGGGATGTGTGGGAGGGTGGTGGGGTTCTTCTGAGTTTGAGCTTGCACATGCACCATGAGGAGCCTCAGTGAGGGTGCCCAAGCAGCTTAGAATGCTGATTCCTCTCAGGGGAGCCCAAGGGTGAATAGGAGACCTAGCAGACTGGGGAGAGAGATGGTGGCTGCAATATCTGGGTACAAAGGAAGATCATGCTATTTTGGTGTAATGGGAAAACTTGGCCCATGTGGGCCTCCTTTAGCTGCTCCTGCTTGTAACTCGCTGCCTGTCTCCTGTTTTGCTTTCTGTTACTGATCTTTCCCCTGGACACATGGGTTCTGCCTTCACCAGGGAATTCCTTGCTAGTACATTACAAAGTGCCAAACGATTGTTTTCAGATTTTCCTTTTAAAAATAAAAATCTGAAATACCTCATCTGTCCAAAGTTGCAAGGCTCCTTGTTCAGCTACCTTTTTGACTCAGCCTTGGCTTTTGGTGTTCAGATAAAATGTCTCCTATGAAATGGAGTAAATATACTCCATTTAGTTTCCACTGCTGTGGTAATAACGTGATAGAACATGTGAGAATTCTGGGGTGGGAAGGCTCTAGGCCCCATGTATTTGCATCTCCTGTTCATAGCAGCTCTAGGGGAGCCTGGGGTCCTCACTGCTGAGTGTGATAGAAATTTGCTTTCCTGGGAGCTCTTCAGAGTGGGAACCCAAAGAAGGTGCTGTCCCAATCTGGCTCTTGTTAAGACCCATCTAATCCAGATGTTGTGGATGCCCCCCTGCAGTGTCTGGATTTTAGCCTACTTTTATCTCAGAACGGGATGGATGTTCCCAAAATCCCTATTTCCAGCCCTGAAATACACTGAGAGAGACACTGTTTTGTCACAGGTCAAAATTTTTGGCCTTCAAGGCATCCATCCTCACCTATCCATAAAAAAAAAAAAGAGGTTATTTCATTAGCTTGTACCAACATACTTGCCTGTGAGCAAACAGCAAGGGAAATTTTGGATTAGAGGGGCTCAAACAGACAATGCAGAAACTCTTGCAGGGTCTGAAACTGAGTTTCTCACCCTTGTTAATGGTCTGGTTTAACAGGGCTCCTTTGAACCTTCATTTGCTAATTTGACATTGGCAAATGTGAGCAAAAAACCTCCTTCCTTCTCACCTTCTCCTGGAGAGAAACAGGCACAGAAACCCACCTTACAACGTTGCATTGTTTTATCGGGGTGTTTTGATCCTTGCTGATGTTTTTGGAGCATGTTGGGGTCTGAAGTTTAGCAAAACCAGTTACTACTTAGTGACACAAGATGGCACTGTGTAAGTACAACTCGCACAATAAAAAGCCCTTTCTGTGGTAATGATGTATAATATGGGTAACATTTGCTAAATGATGCTAAAGATGTAATGTAATGAGAGTTATAGAGAGCACTTTCTCTTAAACTTGAGCCTTTCTCCCCACCTGTCATCGTGGAGGTGTGATATGCAACTGAATCTGAGCTGTCTCATTTGATTTTTGTCTGCTATTTGATTAACTGCTGCATAAACTAATACTGAGAATACTGAGTGAGGAGAGAAGTAAAGGGAACACTTCCTCAGGAGAAAAATAAGCTAGATGATTTTCTGGTGTATTTTTCTGGAATTTTTTTTTTTTTTTTAAGATTCTGTTCAAGCAACCAATACCTCTCCTTCTGCTCATCAGCTTAAGACACTGTTTAAGGTTAAAACCCTTAAATGGAAATGTCTACAGGTGAGCTAGACCTCTGCAATATTATTAAAATCTGTGTGGATTTAGGGCTTGGTCCTATTCTTTACTCTTGGATGGCTGGTGCTATTTGGAAGTAGTTCAGGACTTCTGCCCAGAGGTGGAGTGTGATATGGCAAGCCTGGGAGATACTTAGCTGATGGTGCAGGTCTCATGGGATAATTTAGAGCATCTGAAAGGGCAGCAGAGATTTATGAGCAAGCATCTGAATAAAGCTCAACTGGTAATGAAGCAAATATGTTATTTCAGGGGCCAGTGAATTGGTGTCTACTGTCAGGTGAGGTGCTTGGTTGTCTCAGCATCACTGACTTTAACAGGCTTGTGGATCCTAGCTCATGCATGGACACCTATATTTCTTACATCCCAATGTTTGGATGTCTGAATGCTAACTGAATTATTCCAAAAATATCTGAGAAATATTATTTGAGAAACTGATTAATCCAAATCCTATGTCTGCCCTCTATTTAGGTTTACAGGCTATCAGCTAATTCACTGCAATGTACATTTGAATGTGGGTTTAGAACAGAGTGATCTATGGATGTGGTAGAGGGCAATGTTTAAATAAAAGGGCACTTCAAAAATAGAATATGTTTTCTGTGACTTTCAGTGTGAACTGACCATGTTTTTTTTCTAATACATAAGGACAAATCAAGCATCTCAGAGTGCAATTCAAGGTATTGAATGTATACTCAGTTTTGTTAAGGTTTCTTTAAGAATTATTTTAATAGAAATTTTTACAGAAATGTCAAGCTTGATTACCTATGCATTCATCTCCTCATGCAAGCTGCAGCACCGCAGGCAGTGCTGGTTAGTGGTGAGATTTATGCAGCAAGCCTTTTGTTGGAGCCTGTTGTCTGAATCTGGAGCTCACACTGACACCAGAAATGGGCAGAGCCAGTCTCATTATTGTGGAAAGCACCTCACAGGTGAACTTTACCAAGTGGTAAGTTTAACATTTCCCTTAGGTAGTAGCCATTGAAACACAGCCCATCTTGTCACTCACTAAGGGCTAAAAGGGTTTGAAATCTGACGATTTAATCTCAACACAAAAACGGGTGCACTTGCATCCATGTTTTAAATTCCAGCCAATCATTGGTAATGAATTAGCAAAACCTGTGCCACAGCTGTAATGGGAGGCTGTTAGCAGCAGGCATAATTACATAAAAGAGCAGCTTCATGCTGGAAGCTCTTCAGTGTTTTCATTTTAGCTGCATGCTTCTCAGGAGCTAGGGGCACCTACATGAAGCAGCATAGGAGGATGATGTAGAGCACTTGCTCACAAAAGGAATATTCAAGGGTGAGCAGTAGGGTATCAGTTTATTGAAGCTGAAGAATTTTTTTAATTGCTTTAACCTACTGGAAACAAACTTGCTAATTAAGTAGCTGCTGTAGGCATCAAACACTCGAGAGCTGGGTTGTGCAAGAGGAATTATTGGCTTCTATGGGTTTGCCTTAACAACCAACATGAATGAAAGCACAAAGAACGAAAGCAGTTTTAAAAAAAAAAAAAAGAGAGATGGGTACAAGGGTGAGTACACACACAGTTTCTCTTTATCACCTGTGAAAGAAAAAGGTAGAGTTGCTGAGTGGACAGTTCATAAATACTGCCCATGAGAGCAGGCTTGTGGTCAGCACAGTGCTGTCCTAAATGGCCTTTAGAAAGCAGCCGTGCCAGAGTGAGTGTTTCTGATTCCCTGAACCAGAATTATGTTTTGCCCTCAGGCAGTCAACCAGATGTGCCATTTATTGGTGCATCAATTGCATATGGCCCTTCTGGGATAGAAATCCACTGATTTCAGGATCAGGTCAGGCTACTGCAATAATTTGATCTGATTATATCCCTATAAAGATCAGAACCTCTCACCCAAGAATTTCTGTATTGAGCACACAACTTCTGTGTGAATATGTGTTCTCTGCTGGAAAGAGGCCCTGTGTAGACTTGAAGAATGCAAATGATGGAAAATCTACCACATGTCAATATAAATTGTTCCAGTGGTTAATTAGCACTTTAAAAAATGTTAATTTTATTTTTAGCTAGTTTGTTTTAATGAGCTTTCTAGCTTATTATGATTTTCATTCATTTAACTTGATTTAGGCTTTTAGCACTGGATTAACTTTTTTTTATCTCTTTCTCCCCTAGATTGTACATGTGACTTTGATCCAATCCCCCTTTTTTTCCCCTTTTTTTTCTTTTCAGTTTTATTTCTTATACCTGTAAATAAATCATTATTATTCACGTCAGTCAGAAAATGCAGGAGTACCTCCATGGGAGGATACTCTGGATAGACTGGCCTTTACCTGGTGAGTTGCAACAGAAAACTCCTAGAATATTTAATACACAGGGGAAATACTCTTTAAGAGCATTAAGAAAAACTGGAGCTCTATAAGAATTTATTTGTCTAATGCATAGATTTGAAATAAGAGCTTATCTCCAGAAGGGAATTTGGCTGCATAAATCTGCTGGCATAGTTGGTAAAGCATTGAACTGGCTTTGTGGGAATGTCCATGCCTGAGTTCCCATCTGGTTGTGCCAATTTTCTGGTCTTAGGGAAGCACCTGTAAGAGATTCCCATGCTGACATGTTTCAGTTGACCAGGAGACAAGATCACATCCCTTTTCTGTTTCTCAGCATGAGGTGTTAGTTGCAAAAACACAATTAGTTCCTGCTGTGTTTGATAGGTATTGATAAGAAGCGCCCAACATGCAGCCTTTCATCAACCTCTGGCTTGGCAAGGATAACAATTACTGGCTTCTGATTCCTGTGTAAACAAGACTCCTGCAGAGAAACATCAGTTTTACTTGCACATGAGGCTTCATTTTAAGTAGGCTTCATTCCTACTGAGGTAACCTATTGCATTTGTGAGACATATATGTGCTCTCCCTGGTTACAAATGCTGGTGGTTGTACCTGCATACTCAGGTCTGCACAGATCGGAGGAAAATCACAAAATTATATAGGAAAAGCCCTACTGGTGGCTATGGAGCAAGTCAGTAAATGAGCAGCCTTTTTCTGGGCACAGCTGCTCTTTGTTAAGTGACTATGGCCACCCATCACAGCATGCTGCAAAGTGGCAGTCAGAAGCTATGCTTGTCAGAATATGTTATTCAAAATTCATGTTACATGTGAGCATCCATTCCTATCAACAGTTTGCTTACAAGTACTTTTGGACCTCAGCAAGTGAAAATGTGACAAATCACTTCTTTGCTCTTTGGTATTTTGATCATCGGATATTTCCAGCTTCTGAGTGGTAGGCTCAGTGTTTTTTGAGTTTTCTGTTGCCCATGGTAGTTCATAGCATTTCTAACACCTGCAAACCTTGGGATTTTGTGTTCACTTTTCCTCAGTACTGTGTCAACTCAGCAGTAAAGGAACGGTGATTCTGGACCGAAAGTCATTCCTGCCAATGTAAAGGTATTTAGGTTGTTCAGAACTTTTGTGTTACAAAAGCCACCTGGTTTCACCATCACCTAATATTTTTCATTTGCTCTGCTGTTTCTTTTGGTGTAGTGCAAAATGGAAATCAAACAGTGAGCAGATGAACAACCCTTTGATACTGGAAAGATGCATAGGTGGTAAATGGCCATGTAGTGAGGGGACAAAGGGCAATGATTTGAAACTAGAAAAGGGGTGATTTAAATTAGATGGTAGGAGGAAATTCTTTAGTATGGGGCTAGTAAGACACTAGAACATGCTGCACAGGGAAGTAGTGGAAGCCCCATCCCTGGCAGTATTCGAGGTCAGGTTGGATGGGGCTCTAAGCAGCCTGATCTAGTGGTAGGTATTCTTGCCCAGGGCAGGAGGGTTGGATCTAAATTATCTTTAAGATCCCTTCCAACCCTAGACATTCTGTGGTAAACAAGAGGGCATATAGAGGCTACACGATCCATTTACCCTTAGCATGCTAATGCTCTCTTTGAGTATTCCCCATAGCACTATGAAGATACACTGTGTGATCACATAGTGTGTTCTTGGTATCGTAGGCACTTATGTTCTCTTAAATCTTATTTCTCTATAGGCTTTTGGACTCAAAGCCAAGAAACATGCCTATTCAGAAATGCTCTTTACATAATCTTTTAATCCTAATCTCCTTGCCGGATCATGAATTGTTCATAAAATTGAACTGCATATAAAATACTAACTGAATGTGTTAACTTCATTAAGTTTGTAAATCCAAAGCATCCCTTCCCCTAGCACTAAGAAAGCATGTGAATTCTTCTCCTCAGTGTCTCCAGGCTATGACCTTGAAAGCATGTCTGTAAACATATCAATGGACAAGAGCAAAAATATTCCTGGGTCAGTCCTCCAGACCTCAGATATTTACACTCCATGATTGTCATAGTCAAATGGTTGTGGGGTTTTTTTGGTTTGTTTTGGGTTGCGTTTTGTTTTGTTTTGTTTTTTGTCTCATCAGTCCTGGTTCACTGTTTTTTTTTTTCCCATGATATCAACAATGGTTACGCTGTTCAGCAAATATATTTATCTTCTGATCAGGCTTCATGCTGAGGCAGCAAAACAGATGCATCTATAATGCTGTTCTCATGCCCGTAGATCAGTGGCAGCTCTGATTCCCACAGAGCCTGATTGGTTTTAAGTAGAGCACTCAGGGAAAGCAAGCCTGGGAGTCATCTCCTTCTCTCTTGCTTCCCATGACAGAATGGGCTCCTTGCAACAGCACTGCTCTTCCCTAGCCTGAGAAAAAGATTTCCCCATGCAACCCTCGGGTATGTTCTGCTGTTCAATAAGCTCCACAGGCTTGTGTGAGAAGACAGCCTGCACCTGTGGAGATTTACTTCATTACTGGCCTGTTGGAACAGGAATATGACTCAGATCAGCAAGGCCCATTAGGGAGGCTGTGAAGTGATAACCGTGACTGGGCTGTGTTGCTGGACAGTGTTAGAAAATCAGCTCTGTTGATGTGAGCAGAACTGCATTGGTTTGCCTCAGCTGGGGAAGTGTGTGTGGTGCAGATGAAATTGCAACAACTTTGTCAGTCTTATCTCTACTTCAAGTTTTTGTGTAGATGCTGTAGGTGCCTTGTACAGGTATTGCCAGGTGGGGTTTTTTGGAGCTTGAGTGGGTAACTGGAGATTCTTTAAGAGTGATGAAAACAATATGCTGTGATTCTGTGAAGAGGATGAGCACTCATCTATTTTGTCAGGCTAGAAATCTCCTTTGTGATGTTCTTGAAGCTTCTGATTTCAAGATGTCCAATTAAATGGTATTTTTAATAAATTAGGTGACCTATTTTTCTCCTTAAAGCAATAAAACAATGACAGCAAACCACATAGTTCAATGAAGAATTAACTCTGTGGTCATTTCTTCAGCTCATAGAGGGTGAAAAGAAAGATCAAGGTGGAATTGTTTAATTTATAAAACGAATCTCAGACAATCAGCTGGTCTTGGACTCCTGATTAATGGGTTTGTGGTCCCCCACTACTTTTGAAAGAAATCTGTGGGCAGTATATTCTAACTTTTCTAGTTAGATGTTTGTAACATGGATGTGTGTTCCACATGAGAACTTAAGTTTTAAAGTTTCCAGATGTGTTTGTAGCACCTCTCTGCTGTTAGTAAGCTAACCAACTTGTGAGAAGAATGCTCAGAAGGATATTAAATATTTCTGTTTAATCCTAGATCTAAGATCAGAAAAGGTCTAAACTTCTTACTCTTTTGGCGTGCTTGGTTCCTCTTGTCGTGGTTTCTCTGGGCGGAGATTTGCTGTGGGGTTGGGAAATTGCTCTGCAATGTATCATGTCCAGCTGTTGTAGGAGTTTTGGAGATTTAAATCTTTTGCCAGAAAAGTCCCTCTCTAGTTGGGTGAAATTAGAAGGAGTAGTGTTAATTTCTTTTCTCTGCTCAGACATTAAAGCCTGAACCTCTGGGACCTCATTCAACACTTACAAGCCATAATGAGTAGACATGGCTTTCATGTACTGGATTTTCAATACAAGACTGGGCAGATAACAGCTAGGGCAGATAAATGCTGAGCATATTTTGCCATTCCCCTTTCTCCAGTGCTGGTGTATGGCCTCTCTTCTTTCTTCCAGTAGAGATTTGCTCTGCAGATTGCACTGGTCAGAATTTGATGTGTTTACCTAGTTTCTTTCCTGATCAGAACAGCACTTGCCTGTGTATTTTCTTCACTGGTAGGTCTGTCCAAGAGGATTGGTTCTACTCCCATACCATCAGTACTGATTTTATGTTCTCCATGCTTACGTTCCAGCACTAAAGTCAGATTTTTGCATTCCTGACAGCTGAAACAAGAGGAAACCTGATGTTCAGCCTCTCCCTGTAATGTCACTAATTAACTGTAGTGTTTTGCTTGCCAAATAGCAGACCTCAGGGTTCTCACAACCACACTGGCAGATAGTCCACCTGTGACTTGGTACATAAAAGTCATTATTTCTTCCCTTCAGCCCTGCTGCAGCAGAACTTTCCAGATTCACACAGGGATTGAGCCATTTTTCTGCATTCACTGTGGTGAGGGGAACTCGGTCAAGTTGTAGGCTTCATAAATCATCGCCTCTAAATGTGAAGCATTTTTGGAGTTGCCTGATTTCCATCAGCTGTATGTTTATCTGGAAGCTGCAGATTTTCATCCGAAGCCACCTTGCTGTCAGAGACTTCCAGGAAGCAGTATGTTTTGACCTTTTGAGGGTTTATATCAGTTATTGGAGCAACAATACAAAGTTAAATGAAGTACAGCCACACACTGTTTAGCAGGGGAGTGACTCCCAAGAAGAGCAAGAATATGGGGAACTGTAAGAAGCTTGCCTCCTGTTTTTAAGGTGGTACTGTGATGGGTGTGTTGGTTTAGTCGAGACTGTTTGGTATATGCTGACTGCAGGAGTTTGAAAGAAGGCAGATCACAGCACTTAAAGGCTGGACCTGGAATAGAGGCAGCTTTCATCTTCACTGGTTAGAGTCATTAACAATTATTTCCCTTATCAAACCTTGAGCCTTTAATCATTCAAGAAAAAAAATAGACGATAATGGCATGATGCAAAGCATTTTTTTTTTGGCATTTGGTGAAAACCTCATTTTGCTGGAGAACTGTATGGAAATATGGCTTGTGTAAAGTGGTAGACAACAGAATGGAAAGCTACTTACTTCAGCACAGGGTATCATAGGTCTAATTTCTTACTTTTTAGGCTGTGATGAAATCCTATTTTTATACTTCAATCAAAGACACCATTTCTGGCTGGCCTTTTTCTGAAGAGTTCATTTGGGACTCAGTGACAGTAGTAGCTGATCCACTGGCAGCAGAGCAATCAAAGAGCTGAATTTTTGAGATTTTTATCGGAAAAACACTGAGCAGTTTTTCTGTTTCATGAAAACAATGTTGGCTTTAGATTATCTGTAATTGGTACTTTCTTGCCGAAATGGTGGATTTTCCCTGAGGTTTCTTATCCAAGCTCTTTGTAGGTTTGACCTTGCTTCCCTTGTGACTTTTGAAGCAATGCCTCTGGCTTTGCAGACCCATACAATGATTAAAGAGTTAGATAAGCCTTTTAATTAATTTTTAATTAAAATGGTGGAAGTGGAGAAGCAAAAAAAGAAGAGAGCCCTAAAACCCAGAAATCTTTGTTCTGCTCTGAGTTGGCTTCAGCTGTTGTTGTGTTTGAGAACTACAACTGATTCTGTCTTTTTATTTTGGTTAAGAACTGGCCAGAGTACATGGACATTCTCTTGCAAAGTGCATCCAAATTTTTAGTTGTCTTTTCCTGAACTCAGAAGCCATGGATAAGAAATCCAGGCCCAAACAATCTCACAGAGTTTACTGGCCTCTTGTGGAAATATTTAATATTAAAATAATTATACAGTAATAAAACCATTACCACAAACTGCTATACATTCTTTTATGCAACATAATTTTATTTTCACTTCCTCTTTACCCTTAAAAACCTTGTCAGCCAACATGAATCTGATCTGCTTGAGCTAAATGCATTAAGACCATTTAGTAAAAGGTCACGTTCTTCTCCATGAATGCCATTTAAATATATTTAGTGAATGAGTTTAATTTTTTTCTTTCAAATTACACTATGCTTAGTTGCCTTTTTATGCTGAGAAACTTTATTGGAGTTAATGAAGTGCTTCCATAGCTGAGTATAATATTAAATTAGGTAAAGATACCAGTTTCTATTGTATTTACTACCAGTCTAATTTGCTGATTGAGTTTTGTTTTGCTTTTAGATTGAATTCAGATTTGTATTTCCTTTCATTTGTATTTCCTTTGCATACTGTTATAATGCAAATAAACGGAGGAGCAGACTAAGTCTTCCAAATTATATTAAAAAATGCAACTTCTTACATAACATATGTTATGTTATAACACATATAGATGCCATGTAAGACTGTCTGACTCTCACATTTTTTCTTTTTAATAATTCAGAATACTCTGTACATTGTCCCATTGTTTCTGGATCTGTTTGGCTTAGCAAAGAGTTGAAAGAGAATATGATGATAAATATATTCAGGAGAGGGAAGGTGGTAAAAAAGGTAAAATCTTTTCAAGTTAAGAGAAAGTACTGGCATGAGATCAAAGTGTAGTGCACTGGTCATAAATTTAGACTGGAAATTAGAACAAGATTTCTGATCACTTGAAGATGGAGGACTGAGCTAGACTTCCATACAAAGAATTAGAGACAAAACTGACTTTCAGAGACATGTTGAGGAACATATATGGCAGAATAGAGTAGAACTTGGGCGCAGAAAAAAACAACTTTGTGGTCCAAACCTCTTTGTGTCTGATATGTTGACATTTTGGAGGGAAGTAAAAAGAAAGTTGGTTTGAACATATATTTTGTAGTAATATGATTTTCTGGGGGAGTGAAGGAGTGGGAAGTAGCTGTTTTGTAGGACCATAATTATTTTTTTTCCTCTTTTGGTGACTTCTGAGGTATGACAGTTTAGCTACAACCATGATGCAAACTTAAGGTTTTCCTTCCACAATGTAGTCAGGTGGCAAATTACATCAGACATAAAACTCACTAAAATCTGGATAAGTTCATAAATATATTTTCATCTTTTTCTTGTCCTGTTACTGAAGTGCCTCATCAAAATTCTTCCTGATGCCCTTGAAAATGAAGGGCAGTGACTGTTTGTAAACCTTTGGGAATTAACCCAGTAATTCTAATTTATCAGTTTCCTATACTGGGGATAATTGACAATAAACATATATTAAACATAAAGTACTTGCTTTTTGATTTTATCACTTGCTTTTCAATTCAGGTAGTGAAAATAATGAAATTATTTTTTTTTTTTTAGTCTGTGAAATTATGCAAACAATATCAGGAAAAACTTAAATGCTATTTCCTAAGTATTCATTCTTGCAGAACTGCTTCATGCACATTGCAAAGACAGAGAGCCTGGTAGTTCCATATTTAAAACACAGAAAAGTTTTTTCTATTGTCCCACATTAAGGTGAAGCAGATGCTTCTAAAAATGAGCCTACTTTTATTTTCTTCATATGCAGTAAGAACATCTATTGTAGAAACTGATGGATGTTTCTTTGTCAAAAAGAATCTTTCATTAATTAAAACACAGAGTGACTTTAGGAGGACATATTTGATGAATTTCTAAGAGCTCTGAACTTTAGCAGCTTGAGGTGAAACAGGAAATCAATCCAAATCAGTCAGTTTCTTTGAAAGTTAGGAAAAAAAGCCTGGAAAAAGGGAAAAGTCTCTCTACAATAATGTTTGGGGTTTTTTTTGTTTGTTTTTGTTTTAATGAGTTTAAATGATTAGCAATTTTTGTATGCATTTTAATTTTCAAGCTATTAATCACAGAGGATGTTTGCTACCTAAGTTAGTTTTTCCTTTTATATTTAATAAGTTGGTAAGTACTAAATTTAGTAATAGACAGTGATTTTTGTTGGTTACCATGGGAACATATTCTGCAAAATTTCCTTCAAGAAATACCTAATTTGCTACATGCTAAATTATATGGTGAGTAGTTTACTGTGTCTTAAAGCAGTAAATGTTGTGGTATTTTATATTACATGAGTAGTATGTTAAGCCATGCATGAGCTTTGTGTCTGATTTTACATAAGGAATTTGTAAAGAGAGGCCCTTAATTCATTAAGAATATATATGTGCTATTATTATTTTCCTTATAATAATATAGCTTCATTTTTAATCTTTCCTATTATTTGATGATGCACGTGATGCTCACTAGGATCCCTTACATCCCTACAGTTGATCCACTTGCCCCTCTCCATTCTCTCCACAGTGCATAGAAACTCTGATGAAATATTTGCAGTAAAATTCTTACAGCTCAATGTGATTTTAATCATTAACTGGTATAGATATTCAAGGTGATATGAATTAACTTTGTGTACCATAATTTAAATACCATATTCCTGAGGAGCCCACAGTCTGGAAAAAAAAAAAAAAGCCAAATACCTTCAAAATAATTTGGTAAGATTATGGCATGTTGAAAATTAGTTTCTGGTACCAGGCAGTGGTGGTAGGTTTCCCTGACACATGGGCATGAAATTATCTTATCAGATAATCTTAGCATCTAGAGATTTAGGTTTGTGAGTCAGGCCTGGACCATCTCATTGTAGCAGAGGAGAATCCCAGAACCGGACTGTGGTGGCCCCATGGGCTGCACTGTACCTCAAGATGCAGATTTCAAGTCATAAATCAGAACAATGGAATAATACACAAGAATATATTGGCTCTGTCTGTAATAGAATAAAGAGATAATAGGATAGTATTCACCAAAAGTGTAAGATATTTTAGCAATTAGGGCAATAGGGTAAAGTTGCAGTATTTGCAGTATTTAACAAGTGCACCTGGTTGTTTCTATTAAAACCTTTCCATTTTGCAACCTGTGAATCAGGCTCAATGATGGAGCTGAGGCAGAGCCTTTTCTCTTTCTCTTGTAGACTCCCTAGGGAGGAATTGTTTTTCATTATGTCTAATACAATCAGGATATTTGTCTCTATCCAAATGTATTTGTGTATTGCTGTGATTGTGGAGCCTGGTACTCCAGCAGAGAGAATTTTTGCACATTTCTCTTTGCATGGGGGTAGTGATTTGGGGTTGCACTTATGGAAAGAGCAGCTGACTTCTTTACCATGTGTAACTGCGATGCAGGACATGTATGGATTAGTACTGGCAGATGGTACCAGGTTTTCATTTATCTTTCTGCTGCATGTAGGAAAAGATGACACTCATGCTTAAGTATGGGCTCCCCCTGTTAATGGGGATATCTCACCAATGTCTGTGTCTTTCTCAAAAGTACTCATAGCTTGAATGGTTTAGTGCTGTTTTCCATATAGTAGTAGAGGTTAACCCCATTTGACAGTCTTTCTTGAGGAGAAATGCCTGACTTCAGTAAATTAGAGAGTGATGAGAAAATACTATAAAAATTCTCCAGCTGAAAACTCCAGTTCAGCCTCTCTGCTGCTAGAAATCTTCTGCCAGCTGTTTGGAAACTCTGTTACTGAAGTCACTCCAGCAATGAGACATCCATGGGGTGCAGCTGTCACATACAGATTCCTGCCCCATGCTGATCAGACACTGAGAAAAGAGGAGTCGTGGTGTCTTCATGGGTGTAGGAGGAAACATCTCAGTGGAACTGGAACAGTTCTATTTCTTCATTAACAAAGAAGAAAAAAAAACACTGTTAGGCTGTTCATTGCCATCTGTCTTTACTTGACTAATCTATTATTCACTAAACACAACTGCATTTTCCCAGTTGTCTGCTTGCCATACAGGCCCAGATGCACCTTTGCTGGGCAAATCCAAACATTCCTGGATACAATCAGCACTGCCAACATGCCCTTGAAAACATGGTTAACTGGGACAAAAAAAAAAAAAAAAGCCCTGCAAGCACAAAGCCATTTGATTCAGTTAAACTTTTTCATCTCCACTTAATGCTGCCTGGTTCTCTTCATATAAAGATGTGTTGCAACAATAACTTCAAGGAAGCATATCCTCTCATGGCTGATACTTTCCCACATAGCTGACTGTTTCCTCCTGGCAGTAAATTCTCTGCTCACAAAGCCATTATTTCATTAGTAAGTAAAGCTTACCTCATGTTGGCTGATGACTTCCTAGAAAAAGTTTTGTGGATTCTTGTGCAGTGTAATTCAGTGGTTTGATAAGTTGTTTTTTTCTCCTCTATATAAATGTTTTATTTATAGCTCATTGTCAGAAAGACCATTGTAGATATCACAAGTAGCAAAATAATTATCATATCAACAATAAGGGGTTTTTTGGTGCGAAAATGCATCACAGGATAAATGCAGCGCAGAAGGTATCATCTGAGGGAAAGAGAAGGGAAAATGTATTTGTTATTGAAAAAATCCTTTGTTGCTTACTTTATTTCAGAAAAGTCTTGTTTTAGCTTTACCTCAGACTTGACACAAGCAAATCACTGCACAACACATTCACGTAAGGAATGCAGATCAATATATGCAGAAACTTTCATGTAAGGCATTAAAAAAATTATGACAAAATTTTCTCTCTTTCTGTCTCAAGAAAAAAAAAAATGGAAATGGCAAAAAACCACAAAAGCACAAGTGCTCTTACATGGTTCTAGATTACTGCTTGTGTGGAAAATGTGTGCACTTCTATGTAAAAATTGGGCTGCTCATGGCATTTGCTTGGGGATCTCTAACTCTCATAGTGAATAGCATCTACCTCACCCTACTTCTTGCTCCATTTCTATCCCACTTGTTCAGCCTCTCCATGCTGCCACCTCTTCTGCCCAGTTTTTAAGGAGTTTGATGTGTAAGGGTCCTGCTTGGTATTACAAAAAAACTCTAACCAAGCCCAGGGATGTAGTTCCCAGGAAAGCCTAGAGAGTTCCTCCGGATGAAGCTGTAAATAAAGAAGCTGTAAAATAAAGAAACAAGCTGTAAATAAAGAAACAACACATTTTCACAAAACTGAAACATAGAAAAAAAAATTAAATAGAAAAGTACTAGTTATTTAAAGCAAGTTTCCAAAGGGCTTTCAGTGAAACTTCAAACAGCAACATTTTAGGCCTACATTGACAAGCAAAAATGCAGAGGCAGATCCCAAAAGTGTTAGAAGATTCAGAGAGGTGCACTAGGAGGGAAGCCACAGAGCAACAGCAGTCCCTGAGTTTTCTTTAGCCAGCACAAGCTCTATGACCACAGAGCCACTGAATATTCATTGCTGTTGTTGGGTCTTGCAGGTTTTTTTAGAGGTCATGGCACTGTTTGCCCTTATAGAGGAGCAACTGCTGAGAAAACAAACTTTCCCATGATAGGGAATTGCTTTCTGATGAGGCAGGCTGTTGGATATTGCTGTCTCATTCTTATTGTGTTCAGGGAAAATGCCTTTTCTCTTCTTTTTGCTAATAAATAGCTGAGCAGTAAAGAAATGCTGGTTGTTAATATTGACTTCTCCTAACTAACTCCACTTTGATTTTTACCTTACTGCTTTCAACACAGTGAAACAGGAACACAGTGCTTTCTCTCTAGTTCACCTTTTCTGTGTCTTTTATTGTTTGCTGTTTGGTTTTGTGACTTTTTATTTATTTATTTGGATTCTGCAGGTAGATGTGGTACGTCTGTGCTTCCTGCTTTTCCCTATGACAAATCCAGAAACTCTGGGATGAAATACGAAGATTTACCTTTTCCCTGCAATTGCCTAGCAGACAAAACCCAGCAAAACTGGCATTTATATTGTGGCTATTTAACTTAACACAGCTCTTACTCTTCCTCAGTGACATCACACATAATTTTTGCTTCATATTTTTGTGCAAACTAAATATTTTCACCAGAAGTCTGCTACTTTCAATTCACACCTTTTCCAGGGTCAGTGAAATAAGAGGTGCTCTCCATTGACCTGGAAAATATATTTGAAATCTGTTTTTTCTGCTCTGCTATGAGCAAAAGGCTTCTGTGATTGCACTGTTTCTGTCAGGCTTTTGTTGGCTAAGATTCTCTTAACCTGGCAGAGATGTGGAAATCTCAAAATAACTAAATTCCTGGGGGCCCTGTGAAAATGCTGAGTAGATGGAAAAAGCCAAATCTGTGCCCACATTGAAAGCTTTTGATAAATACAGATGGAACCAGGCTTGGCTGTTACATGTCTTGGCTGATATGTGTTAACTCAGTGGCTCTCAAGCATACCAGGATCTTCATGGAGATATCACAGGGGTTGTGGGAAGGGTGCACTTGTGATTGTGAATAGGTTCTGGGGACAGAGGCCACACACCCATAGGCAGCCAGCAGAGGGGCTATTCTGCCACTCACAAAAGCTGTTGGTTTTGAAAAGGCACAGAAATAACTTTGCAGTTAATGAAAACTCATTGCTGCTCACTTGGTGGTTTTGAGGTTTTTTCTCCCAGTTTTTTCTTCACCCAAGTTCATGCTCAAAACTGGGAATGTTATTTCCACATTCTTCATCTTAAAAAATCTTCAGGCCAGACGAGATAATGTGAAAAGCAAATTAAGTCCTTTTCAAATAGTCTGCAAGGGAGTGCCTGGAAAGCATCAGTGACCAGCTGGCTGATCTCACAGCACAGCTGGTGTCAGCCAGAGAGTACAGAAATTATGTTTAATCATGGAGGTGAATACATTTTTAAACAAGTGTTCGTGACAGTGTTCCAGATTTTCAGGAGACTTTAACCTCTATTAAAAGTGCCTGTATATATATATATAGTGCCTGTATATATATATGTGTGTGTGTGTGTGTTAACGAAGTAGGCACACAACCCAGTGTAACTCAATAAGGTCCAAAAGCAGAAAAAAAATGAAAAAACATAGGATTCTTTCCTAATGTCCTGCCTTTAAGTACTTTTTTTTTTTTCCTCGCTAAGTGGGGCAGTTTGCAATCAGTCCAAAATTGTGTTAATTCGGGACTGTAATGAGTTAGTTCTGAATCAGGGACCTTCTCTTCATCAAACAGAAAGGTTTGATGCATCCAAGCTCTCCCAAGGTGGAATTCAGCTCCAGCCTCACATGCTAATGTATATGTCTATAAATCCATCTGTGTGTGATTTATCTATGCTTCCACTAGAGTCCAAGGAGAGCTAATCAATACAGTCAGTGGGACTGACTGAGAGAGAGGACTGTCTTTGTCAACAGGCATGTTGCCACTGACTTTTAAAGAAAACATGACAGCACCCTGCTGCTGTGGCCTTTATGCATCATGTGCTTCCTACAAGTCTTTGTGATTTCTAATTATTCATAGGGCAGTTCTGGCATGAGCTGTATGTAACAGGGCCACCAACAAAGCAATGAGCTGTCTTACAATTAAATCAAGGTACAGGGAGTCCCCTAGCATCCAGGACCAAATACAATCAGCAAATGTCAGAGCATATTCATCAGAAGGTTTAGCAGGTGAGACATTTAACTGACACACCTTGTGATTTTATTTCTTTGGTATTTTCATTCTTCCTTTTATCTCTGACCCCTACATGGGGCAGAAGGAAAGAATAACTGGCACAGGTTTGTATGGGTAACACAGGGAAGCTGATATTTATTATGAAAATTGTTAGCCTTACTTTTGGAAAAGGACTGGGGTCTGGATGTCTCTGCATGTTTTTTGGTACTCTGTATGAGATATCTTAAGTAATTGGCTTTAAAATCTAAGGATGGGAGAACATGGCTTTCAGAGGAAAACCCTTTTAAGTAAGCTAGGTTAAGTCCAAGGATCCTCATACCACTTGTTACTTTGGAGAGTGCATCTCTCTTCCTTCTAGAAAAACTGAATAGAAACATCTTGTGGGTGTGAAGACCAATGATCCTGACACATGAAGAACTGGTGCTTCTATCCCTATTACACCAGATGTGACCAGTAAGAAAACAAAAGCAAGAAGGGACCTGCTGACTTTTTTTCCTTTAGCAACAGAAAGAGGCGGCCTCTCCTCTGCTTCTGTAGGCAAACTGGAGATGTTGGGGAGCATAGGCTAATCCCTGGACAACCACTCCCTCTGCAGGAAACAGGATGGAAGGATCTACTCCTCTGGATTGGGTGAGAAAACATGAAATATATACCAGCACATGAATGAGGAAGGAAATATATGGAGGGATGTGACATAATGATGATGACATGACCAACAGATGTTTTAGAGGTGAGTCCATGTAGTTTAAGAATGTGCTGGAGGTGAATTCTGAAGCCTCTGTGAGAAGCAAGTCTGTTTAAAGAGGAAGGGTGGAGAAATGGCTGTAGTATTCAAACAGCACAGCAGTAGAGGAACCCAATCTGATGACTGCTGCCCTTCTCTCTTCTTCTCAGCCCAGCCACAGCCATCTCTGAAATCTGGTGCATGGTATCTTACCTGTACGACATAAGATTTTTGCTAAACTATTTCAAGAGTTGATGACTTGGCCTGAACTCCAGGCATTGCATCCAGCTGTTAGTCCCTTAATGGGGTCTCATATTTTCCTCCCCTGATGTACTAATAATAATCCAGAGCTGGCTCAGCCTTGCAATTTTGTCAGCTGCTGGACCTAAGCATATTTCTGCTTTTAATAGAGAGTTTCCAGACAGAAATCTCTATGTATTATCTTGTCTATATAAAAATAATTCATGGATGTTTTATGGTCCATCTGACCTTAAAATTACATTTAATATGAAATTTTAATTTTACAGCAAGGGGCAAGGGCTCTACTTCGCTTCAGTTTGGTTGGTAAACATTTTATGAACTTCATGACTGTGTGTCTGGAGTAGATGCTAGTAGTTCAAATGCATCAATGAACTAAGTTTTTAAAAAAAAGATCCTAAATATGTATTTGCCTAATTTGGTTTTTAAATACTGTGTATACAAACTTCCAAGACCATACAAACAGACCAAGATAGAAATGGGCTCAGACTACAGATTTGTTTCCAGACTTCCAGTCTTGTCAGAAATTATAGATCTTCTATATAAATCACTGAACTGTAGCTGTATTTTCTATTACTTATGAAATTATGAATTTATTAGTCATAAAATGAATGGAGTAATATTGTCCAGCTCTGAGTATAAGAATATTGTTTTGAAAAAATGCCCCAAAACAATACAGATCCATTGACCCCCAAATGTTTATGTTTATCAAGTCACCTTTACAGTAAGGCTTCTGTCCTGGTTAGGGCCAGGATGGAGCTAATTTTCTGTCTTGTAGTTTTGCTTTCAGATAAGTCTTTTGTAAGTAACTGTACTTGCTGAAATTAACATCAAGTTTCTCAGTCAGTGTCTGCTTCTAGGACTGATGATGCTCAATGTTTATAGTTACAGCTGGAGACTGGTGTGCAGAGCCAAGGACACTGCTCAGCTCTGAGGAACATCTTATGGTCTTTAAAGAGAAAGGGGGTAAGGAGGTCACACTTGCAACCCTCTTTTAGGGAGGAGAGGACAAGATAAATGACAAAAATTGACTAGAGTATTACATCCTATACATGTCATACTCGGTATAAGCTTGAGGGATCACGAGGGTCAAACCCCTTCCCCTTCTTCCGCCTCCTTTGTTCAGCCTTTCATTTTCGCCTTTCTTCTCCTGTCCCTGTTTGCTTCAGCATCCTGGGAGGATTCCATCCCTTCCTCTGCCTGTGGTCCTGATCCGTGCCAGCCTGAATCTGTGTGTTCCTGCCTCCAGCTCCCGACTGCTGCTGACTCCAGGATTCCAGCCTGGACTTTCCCAGGGCTGCCCTGCAGCCTCGGTGGTGATGTGAGAGTTACTGGGGGAAGCGGAGAGGATGTGGTTTCATTTTTCTGTATATTTGTATATATTTAGTAATTTTTTCTTTTTATTATTACTGTTTTATTTAAGCTGTGTAGTTTAGTTTCCAACCCATAAGTCTCTCTCCCTTATTCTCTTCCTTTCTTTATCAGGGAGGGGAGGGGGATTAATTAATAGAGAGAGCGTATCATTCGGTTAATTGCTGGAACAGCACTAAACCGTGACAGCTTCTCAGTCTTATCAGTCTCTAAATATGACACATACTGGATGATTATACACAATAACTCAGATAGTTGTTCATGAAGATAAATTATTTTTTTTCTGAGAAAAAATATGGAGTCACTTAACTTGCTTACCTGATCTTCTACATAAGTAGAAAAGAGAGTGGGGCTTGATGTTTGGGGAGGTTTTCCCAACATTTACAGTAAGAACATTTTAGTATCAACTTTGGACTAAGAGCTAGAGTTGCCTACCTGGCGATGGGAAGAGTTAACTCCAGAGAGTGATTTGAACCAGTGAGATATGTATAGTTTTGACTCCCTGTTTAGGTGCCTTTCAGATGCCCTTTACCCTTCACTGAGTGCACAAGGAGTCAAGACTCTCCAGGTAGCCCTTTAAAGTTAGATGACATTAAGTCAGGACCCCTTTCTGACATCTAGCAGACTATTAGATTCAGTATTGCTGCACCCAGGTGTCACTGCTCACTCTTCCCAATGAAAAACCATAAAAAAACAAAAGTAAAAAAAAAAAGAAGTACTAAAGTAATACATTATCTTTAAAAAAGCTTTTATTATGATAAATTCTTTTATACACATGTATGTATATAGTCATGCATGCATGGAAATAATTCAATAGAATTATTAAACTGAAGGGAAAACAAGTACTAACATTTTCAGGTGATCTACAATACAGAATTCTTTTCAAAAGCTATTCAGACTCCATCTCAAAACAAATATGGAAGCAATGGCTTTTCTTCCTGGGGAAATTTCTTTCAGTACATATCTGAGGGAAGTGAGAACATAAGAAGCAACTTCTCTTTCACTCTTTGGTTTTCCCCATTTGGGCAAAGGATAGAAAAAGGCCTCAAGCAGTCACAACTGTAGAAAGCCAAGCAGCAAAGTGAGGGGCATCACTGCTTTTCTGTTAGGAAACTTGCAAATGGATGAGACATTAAAGGATTTGCTCTATTTGTGAGCATTGCTTACAATTGTGGGATGGAAAACTTGTTCTATGTTTTTAACTTTCCACTAGAAAGTATTTATCACAGTGTTAAGTATCATGATCTTAACTGGTGCTTGGACTGTAACTTCATGGATGTCTTATTTGTCTCATTTTTTCATTCTTTTTGTGATTTCTTCTGTCATGATCTTAGGTGCTGAGGTTTAAAGTACAGCAAATGTACTGAGATCACAGACCAAAGGAATCTGTGTACAGTACTTTGCGCTTGTTTTGAACCAGGCATTTGCTGATCTTTTTGGGATAGCACTGGAGAAATTTAAATATTTTTGTGTATGTGTGACACATGTTAACAAAAATTCAGACAACTTGTAGTAGTAATCACCTCTTGTAGTAGTAATCAGGAATACTCTAGCCTCTTAAATCTTCATTTTTAGAACAAGCAATTTAGTATGGTATTAATTATGTTCTATGTTTAAATTCAGTGTTTAATTACCAGGAACAGAAACCTGAAAAAGCTTCTCTGCCAAAACCAGCGGTTTCCATAAAGGCTTTCGAAGGATATCAGAAGTTTGGTTTGGTTGGTTTGGTTGGGTTTTGTTTGTTTGTTTGTTGTGGGTTTTTTTTTTTTCATTGTTGTTTTTTTTTAATATGGATATATCCTAGAGAACTGAATTAGCTACTAATCACTGCTAAAGGCATATTAGATTACGTGCTATAAAAATAAGACTTAATGAACAGCTCCCTACAATTCACTGCAACTGTTTCCACTGATTTGAGTAAGATTGAGATCAACCTCTTACCTCAGGAAGACTTAAAATATTAAACAGCTCTTCAGACCATAGACTGTGGACAGCTTGTTTTGTTCCTTTCCTCCACTGTGTTAATTTCAGACATGGAGGCTAGCCACATTTTTTTTTAATATCAGTTGTGTTTTCAGGCCCCGTCTCTGAGGAAGCTTAGGCTGCCAGCAGTACAGGGGAATGTTATTTGTTTAAACCCAATCTATTTCCATGGAGGTCCATACAGTTCTGTAAAACCTTGTTTCCACAAAACCTAAATTCTGATGAAATAAATCTGAGTTGAAAAGGCTTCATTAAATCTCTGCTGTAAGCCAGACACATCCCTTTTTCAGCAAACCTGATGCTTAATGACTTCTCCTTGTTTAGGAAACAGCCCTCTATCTGAGAGCCTTCTGACTGCTGGAGGAAAATAAAGGGATGTTTCTCTGCTTTCTGCTGCAGAGCTGTACTTAAGAAGGCCCATAGCAAAGCAGAGTCTTTTGTTTTCTCCAGTTTTTTTCAAGCTGACTTTGAAATGGTTTGCCTTTGCTCGCTGCAATACTCATTGAACATCCATGGTTTTTATCATGGATATGTATGAAATAAAAAGCCTAACATTCAACACCCTATGCTCTGAATTTTTCTATGTAAATCAGGACTCTGATCATAGAATCATAGAATAATTTGAGTTGTAAGGGACCTTTAAAGGTCATCTAATTCAAACCTCCTGCAGTGACTAAGGACATCTTCAACTAGATCAGGTTACTCAGGTTGCCTTGTCCAACCTGACCTTGAATGTTTCTAGGGATGGGGAATCTACCACCTCTCTGGGCAACCTGTGACAGTGTTTCATCACTCTCATTGTGAAGAATTCCTTCATTATATATGATCTATATCTACCTTCTTTTAATTCAAAACCACTACCCCTTGTTCCTATCACAGCTGGCACTCCTAAGAAGCCTATTCCCACCTTTCTCATAAGCCTCACAAGGCTTATGAACAGCCACAATAAGGGCTGCCTGGAGCTTTCTCCAAGCTGAACAAACCCAACTAAGTCTTTCTCTTACAGGAGAGGTGATCCATCACTGTGATAATTTTTGTGGTCCTCCTCTGGACCTGATCCTATGGGTCCATGTCCTTCTTGTGCTGGGGGATCCAAAACTAGAAACAGTACTCCAGGTGAGGTACCATCAGAGCAGAGGGGGAGAATCACCTCCCTTGACATGCTGGCCATGCTGCTTTTGGTGTATCCCAGGATATGGTTAGCCATCTTGGCTGATCTCCACCTGGACATTGACCCTCTGGATGTAATCACTGAGCTATTGCTAATCCAGTGAAGAGTCCACCCATCAAACCCATATCTCTCAAATTTAGAGAAAAGGGTGTTGTTGGGGACTATGTCAAGGGTCTTACAGGAGATCAGATAGATAACATCAGTAGCTCTTCTCTTGTCCACAGATACAGTTACTCCATCCACTGGGCTACTAAGTTGGTCAGGCAGGGCTTGCCCTTTGTGAAACCATGCTGGCTGTCTTAAATATCCTCCTTGTCCTCCATGTGCCTTAGCACAGCT
The DNA here is from genome assembly GCA_023637945.1 of Phaethornis superciliosus. Classification (NCBI taxonomy): domain Eukaryota; kingdom Metazoa; phylum Chordata; class Aves; order Apodiformes; family Trochilidae; genus Phaethornis; species Phaethornis superciliosus. The sequence goes on along the minus strand of JAJQWJ010000001.1, from coordinate 155,376,468 downwards.
TCTAGGACAATCTGTTCTGGATTTGATCATTTTCAAGGAGGATCTGCCCAGAGAAGCTGTGTCTGCTCTCTCTCTGGAAGTGTTCAAGGCCAGGCTGGGTGGGGCTTTGAGCAACCTGATCTAGTGGAAGATATTTCTGCCTTTGTAGAGAGGGTTGGAACTTGATGATTTTAAAGTCTCTTCCAACATGTTCCATGATCTTCCTATATGGACCTGCAGCAATTCATATCTTCCAAGAATCAGTTCCAAGCTATTGCCTTTGGTTCATTTCTGCTGACTACAGATGTAAAGGATATGGGTGACACATAACATAGAAAGCAGGTATCCTGACAGGCAAGATTCTGTAGAGTATATGCTTGCTTCCTACTGGAGTGTTTTTTTTTTTAAATTAAGTGTGCACTGGCACTTTTTCTGAATGTCATCTACAAGAAAAATGTAATTTATATTTGGTCTCCTGAATCTCTGCTTAACTGTTGTGCATTCAACCTGGTCTGGGAGGTGTCCCTGCCCGCCTGGGGGCGAGAGGGTGGATCTTTGATGATCTTTAAGGTTCCTTCCAACCCTACCCATTCGATGACTTTATGATAATTGGCTATCATTACACTAACTCAGAGAATAAATCAAAAACTTCTTCAGTTCAACATGTAATAAAACATGCTGCTGCTAGAATTTGCATACTTTTATCTTGTAAATGGTTTGGATGGTTGGAGTTTCTTATCTGACCTTGGCTGTTACTGAAATTTATATACAGGATGCTTTAAACTGCTCTTGCAATAGCTATATTATAATTTTGGGGTTGCAATTTATGCCATTGACCATTCTGCCACAGTAAAACCACAAAAATACTCTGATGAACGTGTGCTCAGAGCCACCATCTCCAGGGATCTGAAGGTGTGTGAGAAAGGCTCCTCACCAGCTGCCAGCTAACATGACCTAGTGTTAAAAATGTGATATCATGCTGTGGGGGCTTGTATATTGCTTTGATTCAGTCCTTAACAGAACATATTAGGGATGTTTTCCTTTTGTGCTGCAGGCTGCAATTCCTGCATGTGGTCCAAAGTTAGGAGAGGTTGGGAAAGCAAATAATTGTGCACTTTTTCCTTTTGCAGAACTCAAAAGCAATTAGAAAAGTTGCCGTCAGGGTAGAGCAAGCTCATTTGTTCACTGTCTGTATGACTCGACTGCATTCATAACTAATGCAAATGCAAGTGCTGTGGCCTTGAGGTGACAAGCAACAAAAGTTTTAATGATGTTTTATGAAATGATTTATTTGCACTGAGCTGGATCCATCTCATGATTTTGGAAGGGTGAACCACAGCACTCAGAAGAGCGCTTCTCTGCATGACAATAAAGCTACTGGGAGATAAATCTACTTTCTTATAGCAAAACCTAGATTGATAGAGTATTTACTGCTTTTGACATCTTTTACTCACTATATAGCTCTTTAATTTATTAATTTGCTTGTATTTGTTAGCATGGCATTTAAACCCACTTGCAATAGATTTAAAGAACTGGGTGTTAAGGCCTTCAAGTTCATTAATATGTGAGTAACACTTTAAGAGCACTTGCAATGATGCATGATGTATTAGTCTACATTAAACTGTGACAAGAAAGCGCTGAAGAGAAATCTCAGGTGCTTCAAAAGTTTTGTGCTGTTGACTTTATTTTATATTTACATTAATCTGTTTTACAATTGTTTTCTTCCAAACCTGATGTTAGAATAAGGAAAGATTATGAACTTTTATCTGACTTCAAAAGTGTTGCTGAAGAAAGATTTGGGGTCTTTTCTTTCCTTTCAGTGTTTGCATTGCAAAATATCACCATCTGCTGAGATTTAAAAAGCAGAGGATGGGTATCTGATTATGTATTCTTCTCCACTCTGCCTTTTGATCTCATCTGCCTTGACCATTTTCAAAGTGGTCCAATAGGCACCCTAGAGACTGGGACTTCGGTTCTTGCATTTAAAACAACTTCTCCATTTAAGTAATTTAGTATGTATAAACATAGCAGAACAGAGTTTAGTCCTTTGTCTATTTGTAATTTTTCTGAGGCTTTTTTTGATTAAATGGAGATCTAATATGATGAGTGTCTAAACAGCTTCACTAAAAAAAAGGAAGTGAATTGAAGTCAGGGGGCTGGAGTGAATGACAGGTGACTCAGATAAGCCTGAAGTAGCAGCTTAAAAGAATGTCAGGGGAATATTAAATGATATAAATGAAGGCAAGTGCCAACAACCCTTAGAATCTAGGACACAAGAAGATACAGAATAAAGAAATCTTGAAGGAGAAAGAAATTCAGACAAGATTAGAGTGAATGGTGAGCTACTAGAGGATTTCAGTATTTTCTTCAATTTGGAAAAAAAAAACAAAACCCAAAATGAACATCTTGATAGAGCTTAATGGGGAAACAGAGAATATAATAAATATGCTCCTTGTCTCACAGTGTGTGAGTGCGATAAATGGAGAGTTCAGAGGGCTAAATTTTTATTCAGAATAAATTTGGATTATAGTCAGAATCATTTGAGGAGTCAGGACTAGGTGTAGTTCAAAGTAGTTCAAAGACTGAGGCATTGGAGGCAACCCAAACCCAATTTCTGATACTCTTAAGTAGTGTAGTGAACAGCATTGGTAAAGCCTCTCTTTCACGGTCTGTTTCCATACAGCAGCCTATGAGATGAGTGTTTCGTAAATCAAATATAAGATTATATATAAACCTTTGGTAAGAGGTATGTGAAGATAAAACATTTTGCTGACACAAGTGGTGGAACAATTGCTAAAGTAGGATGCAAAGCAACAACACGGGACGTATTTGAGGGAAAACCTTAGCCTTTAGTGCAGCTCCTTCCTTTCTGCTTAGGCCTGAGAGCACACTTAAGTTAGATACACAATTAACACTTTGGGGTAATTACTGACAAAAGGTGGAGTTGGTTGATCAGTTACTGACACTGTTCACTGTTTTAGTCACTTTCTGACTTTTTTAGTCACTGTACTGACTGTTTTAGTCACTTTCCTCAAAAGGCACCTGGGCACAGCCTTGGAGCTAGGTATCTCTCTGTTACCACAGCACAGTGACTGGACACCATTTATATGAATTATAGAATTGAATCCCCAGACCATCCCTGTGAGACTCGTGGAGCAGAATTCATTCAGTGATCTCCAGTGCAGACCTTAAGACCAGCAGCAGCAGTTTTGTTTTTCCTCCTTACCCAGTGGAGAGGACACTTAATCTCATCCTAGTGTAGATATCTAAACCAGATATAAGGATCATTTCTAAAAATGTCAGTCTTTCTCCATTGGCTACACAGAGAGATGACGGTGACTTAAACACCCAAAGTTAGGTGAGATTAATCCCTCACCAGGCAATAAGACTAACTCTGTCCTCCCAGCCTCCTGTTGTACTGATAAAGAGTCCACTTTACAGCAGGAGCACTGATGTGCCTTTTGGCACCTGGAGATGAGTTTAGGACAGGAACTGTTCAGCCAAGCAATTTCCTGGTCGTTCAGCCTCCCACATGGCGAAAGATAAGCACTTCAGGGGCAATTTACTTTCCTGTGAAGTGACTAGACTTCTCTAGAAGTCACCTTTGGGGCTCAGCTCTTTCTTTTTCTTGACTCTTAGAGGAGCTGATATCAGCTTAGATTAGATGTCTTTTGGAAAAGATTTATTTTACTGAGCTTCAGCTAAGTGAACTGCACTTAGAGTCTAACTGAGTTTGTGTTTAAACTCCTGTTTGAAATCAATTGTAGCAGACATGTGTTTTCCTGAATAGGAGCGACACCAGAAAGTGTAACAAACCTTATTATTTTGGTTTGGTTTTTTTTTTTAACTTTCACTGTCTTGAAGTATAATGACTAGAGTTATCAGTAACACTTTATCTCTGAGAGATCATGTCTGTGTACATGTTAGTAAGAAGGAAGGACTTCTGTGTTCAGAAAACATATTTTAAAATACAAATTTAATAGGAAGAAAATGCTGAAAGCTTTGCCATTTTCCTTAATTGAACCCTTGGAGTAACTTATCTTGGAAATGAATAATAATATTCTTTACACCATCAGAGAAATGCCATGACAGTAACTTACATTTGCCTCTGGAAATTCCCACCTAAATTATCCCTAAGGTACTCTTCTGCTAGGGAAGGGACTCTCAATTGCTGTGCTTTGAACATGCCAATTTTTTTTCGTCCAGTTATTGCTCTCTCCCAAGGCAAAGTAATTTATTAGTATTAATCACTAGCTTAGTTATGACAACACAGAGGATTTTCCCTTCTTTTAACTTCTCCAGTTTTCATATAAAAGCAGCAACTTAACAATGGACAACTGAGCTTACATGTCATTTTGTATCCTGATCCTCAGAGTAGGACTAGATCCTTCCAGCTTAATAAAGCACAACAGACTATGAAAACATGCATAGTAACTCATGGATCTTAATTCAGTTTATTATATTTAAAAACTCCACGGGAACACCACCAATAGGGTCCAAATTTATCATAATTACATACAGCAGATTGACACATTTGTTTATTTACTGATTTCAGAGTGGTATTTTAAACTGGAGTGCTTTTCAGTGAGTTTCTTTAAATAGCTTTAATGTCACTGTGGGCCATTTAACATTACGGTGAGTACATTTTGTTTGTTTGTTTCGGCTTACTGAATGCTGTTTTTAACTGCAGTGTTAGGCATAGCTTTAATCAGTAATGATTAAATTCTTTCTGAACCTCTCATCAAAAAAATTTCAAGTGAAAAAAAAAATGTATTTATTAGCTACACAGAAGTACTGGAGTGGATGAGGAAAGAAATCATGTTGTTATCATACCCTTGACCATTACAGTTACCTAGCAACTAAAATGATTTTTCAATTCTTTGATTCATCTGCTGCTCCTGAAGGAACTGGGGGATGAAGTTGCAAAGCCACTGTCCATCGTATTTGGAAGTCATGACAGTCTGGTGAAGTACCCACTGACTGTAAAAGGGAACACATAACCCCCATTTTCAAAAAGGGGGAAAAAGGAAGATCTGAGAAACTACAGGCCAGTCAGTCTCACCTCTGTCCCCAGCAAGATCATGGAGCAGATCCTCCTGAAAGCTCTGCTAAGGAACATAAAAAATAAAGAGATGGTTGGTGAAGCCAACATGGCTTCACTAAGGGCAAATCACACACAAAAAAATTGGTGGTATTTTATGGTGAGGTCACTAAAGGTCTTTCATGGTGGGGGCTGGTGGAAAAAGGGAGAGCAACAGGCATCATCTACCTGGACTTGTGCAAAGCATTCAACACTGTCCCACATTCTGGTATCTAGACTGGAACTATATGGATTCGATGGGTGGGACACCCAGTGGGTAAGGAACTGTCTGGTTGGTTGCACTCAAAGAGTTGTGGTCAACAGGTCGATGTCAAAAGAGAGATCAATCATGAGTATCATTCCTGAAGGGGTGGTACTTTGGTGCTGTTAAACATCTTTGTTGGTGACATGAACAGTGGAACTGAGTGCACCCTCAGCAGATTTGCTGACAACACCAAAATGTGGTGGGGTCAACACACTAGAGAGAAGGGATGCCATCCAGAGGGACCTTGAGCAGCTTGGGAGCTGGGCTTGTGCAAACTATGTGAAGTTCAACAAGGCCGGGTGCAAGGATCTTCACCTGGGTCAGGACAATTACAAAAACAAATACAGGCTGGGTGGAGATTGGATCAAAAACAGCCCTGAAGAGAAGGACCTATGGGTGCCAGTTGATGAGAAGCATAACATGAGCCATCATTGTGTGTATGCAGCCCAGAAAGCCAACTCTGTCTTGGGCTGCACCAAAAGAAGTGTGGCTACCACATCAAGGGAGGTGATCATTGCCTTCCATTCTGCTCTTGTGAGACCCCCACCTGGAGTACTGTGTCCAGTTCTGGAGACCCCAGTGTAAGAAGGGCAGGGAGCTGTTGGAGCGAGTCCAGAGAAGGGACACAAAGATTAGCAGAGGGCTTGACTACTGATGCTATGAGGAGAGGCTGAGGAAGCTGGGATTGTTTAGTCCGGAAAAGATAAGGCTCTGGCAGACCCTATAGTCCTCAAGTACCTGAGAGAGGGACTCTTTATAAGGGCATGTAGTGATAGGACCAAAGAGTAATGGCTTAAAACTAGAAGAGAGTAGATTTAGAATAGACATGAGAAGTTCTTTACTGTGAGGGTGGTGAGACAGACCCTGGATCAGGCTACTCAGGGAAGTTGTGGAGGCCTCATACCTGGAAGTGTTCAAGGACAGGTTGAATGGGACTTTGAGCAACCTGGTCTAATGAGAGGTGTCCCTGCCCATGCAGGTGTTTCAAAGAAGATGATCTTTAAGGTGCCTTTCTACCAAAACCATTCTATGATTCTACGATTGTATTATTTTAGCAATACCAATGCCCGATTTTGCAGTTGACCATGGAGGGAGAGAGAAAATAATTGATAGTAGTTAACTTTTCACATCTGATTTTGAAATAATGTAATCTTAACCATAGGCATTGAGTTTAATTCTCTTTTGTACAATATTCAGTCATACAAGAGCTACATTTTTCTCCACTGCTCAGAATTATTCTGTTCATATCCATAAAGCATCACAATTCTGGCAAAGGTGTTTTGTAAGTAGAAGGTGTTTGCTATATTTATTGTCTGTAACAAGAGAGTAATTTCCACCTGTACTTAGTTTAACTTGCTTTCACACAAAGCCCTTTTGGCATCATTTTAAGGCAGAATGAGAGATTGGTTGAGCTCTAAAGGTCATCTGATCCAGCTCCCCTGCTCAAGCGTGGCCACTTGGAGCTAGCTGCTCAGGTCTGTGTCCAAATGACTTTGAATAGCTCCAAGGATGGAGACTCCACAGGCTTTCTGGGCAATCTCTGCCAGGGCTCAGTAATCCTTGCAAGGCTAGGATAAAAGTGGGAAAGAACCTCCCACAGTACATAAATTAAGAAAAAGAAACTGCATATTTTCAGTATGCTTTTGAAATCATTTGAGATTGTGCTTGTAATAGTAAAATTCATTTGTGTTTAGTTTCTTCATAAACAACAAAACAAAATCTCTCAGTTTGACTCAGGAGATACAGAACTCAAGCAAAAATGATCTAAATTATTAAAATTATTAAAATTGCTAAAATGTGAACATGAGAGAGCAGGTGGTGGAAGCAGTGCTCAGAATCTGTTTCAGAGGTGTTCCTGCAACCCCTGAAGAGCCCACACTGGAGGAGGTGGATCCTGAAAGACTCACACCTGTGTAGTTTTTGAAGGACTGTATCCCACAGGAGGTATACCAAAACCTAGGGAAAAGTGTGAGGTGAAGGAGCAGCAGAAAAGAGCTGTTGTGGACTGTCTGCAAACTACATTCTCTTTCCCCCTATCCTGCTCAGGGAGAAGGTAGGAATGAACACATGAAGTTTAGCCTGGGAAAAAGTGGAGATGAGGGGGAAGGTGATTCTTTTAATTTTGTCTTTTTTTTTCTCGCTATCCTACCCTATTTAATTTACATAAATTAAGTTTATCTTCCCCAAGTCAAGTCTGTTTTGCCCATGATGATAATAGGTAAGAGGGATCTATGTCTCTATATCAACTAATGAGCTTTTTTTCCATCTTATTTTCTCCCCCTGTCCTGTTCAGGAGTGAGAGAGTGGCTGGGTGGACATCTGGCTGCTGACCAAGGTCAGCTTCTTACTGCCTGCAAAGTCATCTTGTGGGTCAGATCTTTACCTGATGATATATGTCAAAAGTTGCTGGATTTCAACAAAGTGATTCTGCTGACAGAGACCCCAACCTGTGGTTTTCAGTGTCACACCATGCAAACAGTTATACTTGGTTGTCTTCAGCACAAACTACAGGTAAAAGTAGGGAGACTCAGGAGGTGCAAGTTTGGGGTTTGGGGCTGTAGTTTTTGTGTCTTGCAGCAGTAGTTCTGTAGTGGAAGGTGAGAATTATTTTTACCTGCACAGCAAATAATCTCAGCTCTGGCCTGTGGCAATTTGAGTATTAAATTACCTGAGCCATTCTTCTCAAACTGTTCTGGAATTTGCTCTTTTCTAATTGAGGTCAGAATCAACATAGTAGGGTACTACTCTTCAAGATGAAGTGCAAACACACAAGTGAGGAACAATAATGATTTTTTTTTTTTTTATTGTTCAGCAAGAACATTTCTACCTTTCACCTGCCTTCTTTCAGCTCCTTCATGTGTTCATTTCCCCTGGAGATTTAAGACACCATAAATAGTACCCTTTTGTTCCTTGACATTATCATTTTGTCATTGCTAGATTCCTTTAGTTGCTGGCTTTCTGTGTGTGGTGGACAGCCAAAGGCTATTTTTTAATAGGGACCTCTGAAAATATCTGAAAAGAAATGAAATATGTAGTAGATTGAAAGAAGACATATATATATAGGAAGGGGCTTGAAAAACAGGCCAGTCAAATGCAGAATGCATGTCAGCTATCACTCATTTTAGAAGACTACTGCAAAAAGTGAGCAGTGAGATTAACTAAAAACCACCCCCTCTTGCTCCACACAATCACTGGCCTTACACATTGCTTTTAGGAGTGGTACAGGCTCAAAGATGAATTGATGTGTGTAGAAGAACAGTAACTGTGCTTTGAATGGGGAAAGATGCATTTCTTCACCTCTGGAAGCTGTATCACCAAATCAACTTACCCTCCCCACACATGAGAAGGAGCTGTGAAGCCCAGGTTCACCTGAAAGTGTGCTTTAGCCACCAGTCAGCTTCTGAAACTTCTGTTGCCTTTGTTATCTTTCTAAGCCAAGGAGGAGACCTACATGATACCTACAGCTTTGGTAATCAAGGCACTGGCACTCTTTTTTGGCACTGAGGGAATAAAAAAAAATTCACGGCTAGATTAGGATGAGAGCCAGCAAATCACACAGCAGTGATAAGAGATATCCAGATCTTGACTGTGTCCTCAGTTTAGTGTCCACAGAAAGGCCTGATGAGGACTTCGTGGTCCAAGCAGTAGAAATTGAGTTGATCCATTAAGCAGAGAGCAAAGTGTGTGCTTTTAGCTTTTGAGGGCTTTATATTTGCCCAACAATGTTTTAATGTTTCCACATATTAAGTCTGTCTCCAGCTACCGGAATGTTACCCCCAAATTATTTGTTTCACAGTCCAGGAGAGCAGCAAAATGTAACTGGACTCTACTAAGTAGTGGGCTGAGCTATCTTCAACTCATTGGACTGTGATCATGCCAATTTGAGATGCAGCCTGGTGGTGATACATTATGTAAATATTGAAGTGTTACTTATTTCTGCAGTGGCCCAATGGCATCATTGACCAAACGTTCACCTTTTCCTTCATGGAAATAGCTTTGAAAGAGTATAACTAATGCAAGCCTGTGGAAATTACAGTGAAAGTTTAGACCAAGGTGCAAGAATTCCTTTATAGCCTTCTGGTTAATGGATTAGGTTGGCCTCTCAGTTACACTGCAGCAACTCAGGTTTCCCTTCAGTAACTAAAAACCATCTATTTTTGTCTGACTTGGATGGAGCTTTCTCCGTGAACAACAGACTCAGATTCCGAGTTCCTGAGTTTACTAATCAATTCAAGATACAACTCTAATTTACCATGATGAAATAAACCAAATCCACCAGAGATTAACTCTAGATAATGATCAGGAAATGAACAACAGGAGATGTTTCAATAAATGCAAGTCCAGAGTAATTGAACTCAATAAGGGACTCCTTATAGCTTTTTACTATAAATATACCATCCACATACAATGCATTTAAAAATTATTAGCTCAGGGAGAGCCTTAAAATTGCATTTCAGCATCATAAGACCACAGTTCATAAACAGCCTTAAATGAATATAAATAGTAATGAAAACCTCTAAGCAAACAGAATGGCTTTTATTAATTCATTGTGTGTGATTATCTTACTGTTACTAAAAGTATACTTGAGCGAATTTGTATGGTCAGGGTTTACAAACTCACTTCATCTCTATGTTTTGTCCAATGGAAATTTTGCCAATGGACCTTACTGGTATTTCAACCAGAAAAACTTAGGAAGAGGGGATTCATATAAAAGTAGCTCTTTTCAGAAGAATGTATGTGGGTTTTCCAAGCCTAACAGATGAGGTGTTGCCTCTGGTACCATGTTAATAACAGAGCTGTGGTAGTTACATGACTGATTCTATCTTGCTTAAAGCAAATAAAAGATGTCTGTGTTTATAGTTCAGAAATGGCTATTCTTACATATTATAGACATGTATTTTCAGTTTAATGGATTCTGAAATCATATTACTATTTCTTTATAATGCTGTATGCACCAAAAGCAAGATCACTTGCTGGGAGAAAAAAAAAGTGTTTAGCTGACTTCAAGACAAAAATATTCTCTCTCAAAAAATTAGGTACAACACCTGGAAAAGAACCAGGTATAATAAGATGGGAAGAACAATAGGGATCCGCTTCTTTGGGAAGATCTTTCTGCCTCTTTGATATAACTTGATATTTTTCCATTCGATGTGAGTATTACCAGTAGAATTATCACTGTTATTTAATATTTGTTTTGGAAGAGCACACAGATTTGAGCCTGAATGTGCACTGACTGTGCCAGGTGTTATCCTGGTAAGTGTGAAAACACAGTTCATATTCACACATCTTTAGACCAAGCTGCTAAAAAGCCTGCAGTGGAAAGGTGTCATAGTGTTGGTTCTGTGACACTAAGAACTATGTGATTTATCAGCCAGGAGCACAGATAAAGCATGGATGAGGTAACAAGCAGAGGTATTGCCTGTTCGGTTCAGTCCAGTCCAGTCTAGTCTGTGGTGAGAAAGTGGTCCAGGGAACAGATCTTTGGGCTGCTTGAAGGCCTTCTGCTGCCCTCCATGCCTGCTAGTGAATTGCAGGATTAGCATCTGGTGAAGAGCCAAAGGGTCCTTGTTAATATGGAGCCAGCTCATGACAAGACACAGCAGAGCAAGGCACAGATCCCTGAGCTACAGTAACCTTGGGAAGGATCATGCCCCAAACCACCAAGCAGAAACTCCTTGTGTATAAGTGACCCTCTGCAATGTAAGGGTAGCTACATATACATACAGTAGTATGTATACTATATCTATAACAATAAAATTACCTCAGCTCTTTCATTATTCTACACCGTCTCTCAGAATCACACAATCTTCACAGTTGGAAAAGACCTCTAAGATCACCAAGTCCAACCATCAGTGTTAAAAATTCCCAAATTTAGGAGCTTTATGTCATGAACAAGACAAGTGTGCTCTTCTCCAGAGCTTTGCTCCAATGTTACCCTGTGCAAGTATGCAGTAAAAAATAGTTCTTGCTAGGAGGCCAGAAACCATATGGTTAAGACTCCAATCCAGAGCCAAAGACTGGGCACCTGAGCACCCTTTTTTCCTGAAGAGCCAGTTCAAACTTGTTATGTTGCAACTCTATCACACTTGCCTTTTCATCTCTTCTGGATCCCAGAGAATGCTCTGTAGCTCTACATCTTATCTTCTATTTTATGTGATATTTTTTCCCAGCTCTAAGACATATTTACTATTTTTCATGCTTTTCTTCCCTCAGCTCAAAGCATCTTAAATTTCAGCTGGCTGTGGTATATCTTACCAAAGTGGTATTTTCCTAGCACATAGTAAATAAATGGGATTTGGCATGAGAACAGGAGGGAGAATTGAAATTGATAGCTTGCTGAGATAGTATTGAATGAAAGCATTTTATTAGAGGAGCCAAATCTGACAAAATTTCATCAAATTTCTTTAAGCAGGGCCTGGATCCTCCAGTGCCCTGCCTGAAGTTACATGGGTTCAAAATTACAGAACTATCTATATCTATTTATAAATCTTTTTTTTTGTTTTGTCCTTTGTCACTTTGGATCAAATGCTTAGCAAAGGTGCAGGACTCAGTTATGACTTCCTTCGAAGTCTCCAGAGGTGAATTTTTTTAGTGGCCAATCTGCTTTTCCTGGCTGGGTTTACCTGGCTCCCTCTTATGTGCTGAATTTTGGAGTAGTGCAATGCCATGCAGAATACAGAGTATCCCCTGCCTGGGAATTCGTGTGGCTTTTTGTTGGTCCAGCAGAATAAATGGTACTGCCTTGGAGTTTTTACATAGTCTGTGAAATCCAGGCACTATTTTGAGTGAAGGCCATTTGTACATGTGTGTGTCAAAAGCAACAATTTTACCTCAGCATTTTCAATGCACTTTTAGACTTAGGATTCATTTGGCATTTTATAATATTGACACGTTAACAAGTAGAGGATTATATTCTCATTCGTGCAGAGAAAATACAATTTCACTTTTGGAGGCAAGATCTTTTGAGATGAACTTTAATAACATTCTGTTATCTCTCCCCTAAATTCTGAAGGATAAATGCCAAAGTTAAGCCTTATAGTTACTCTTGTCCTTCTTGCTTAAAATAATCTTCCTCTTTCCATCATTCATACATCTCACATCCCAATAATATATTCTTGGTTTTAGTAGAAGATTACAATCAAGTGTCTTGAAGGACCTTTTCTACTGCATAAGTGAAATGTAAAGAAATTAAAACATTCAGTGATAAATTGTCTTTTTTTGAGAAGCCATGGGTAGAGTTCAAACCAGTCAGCAAAAATTAATTCCTAATTGAGCTGAAAATTATTATACAATACATGTACTATTGATGCTGGGATCTTTGCCACTTTTCACCAAAATTTGCTGTTCAATAGCTATTATTTCTGAAGACAATCTAAAACTCCTGACATGTGAAAAGGTTAAAAAAAAAGCTTTACAGCACATCTGCTCATAGACAGATTTTTTTTGTTTGAAAAACAGATTCTTTTATTTCTTAAACCTGTAATTGTGATCAGAATACTCAGGCCTGGTTCATCTGAGGTAAACATGAAATTAACTTGTTGTGAGACCTTATAAAAGGGAAAGGAGAATTTTTTTTTTTTTTACAAGCAATTCATTCAGACACTCACAGTCATTGCCATGTATTCACTCATTCTCTGACCCACCAGCAAGCACAAAGACACATGTCTGAGTGGTCTGGCCAGGGTCACTCGTGTGTCAGGGAAAAGGGACACCAATGGTTAAATCCTTATCATGTCACCGTGTTCTTTTCTGGAAATGATAAAATATCTTAAAAACCTCTTTTTATAAGCTATGATGTGATTCTTTTGCCTCAGAATATTTTTTTTTTCTTTTCAGCCTGCCTCTGCCTCTAATAGAGCAAAGTTTTGTCAGTTTTTCCTCATCTTGGGTCTCCTCTCAGCAATATTCAGTCTTCCAGTTAAGATAAGAGGAGAGGAATAGCACACACACTGTGAGGTCACCTTAGTGCCATCTTCTTGTTGTCAATATGCAGGTCTTCAGCTGAGAAGTTGTCTGTGCAGTGGTTTTATCAGACTGTAGACCTGGTCTTGATGTGGATAATGAGAGGTTCCTGAGTCCTAACCATCCTGCTGTTGTCAATCTTGTCCTTGGTTGTTAAAACATGATTTTTTGACACTTGTTCTACGTTGAGTCCTCTGGTGCTTTTACATACACATCTTTCCATTAGTTCTGCATTTAGACCATTCACAATTTCTGCTAAAATTTCTGTGAGCAAATGCTTTGGATCATTCTCCCGAGTTCTGGCTTTCATTGTCTTTTCCTGCAGTATTTTCCTTGTTCCCAGTGCTATTTCCTCTTTAGCATCACCCAGATCTCTCCCATTTCTCTCCTTTCCTCATGTCAAATAACCTCAGTTAGCCCTCTGTGTCTCTTTGTCCCAGTTACTGTTCCTCAGCACCCCAAACACACACTTTATTCCATTTAAAATGCAGCTGTTCATTATATTTACATGATACAGTTAAATACCTTTTCCCTGAACACTGATATGATCCTAAAAGAAAGGGAGATCATTGTGAGTTTGATATGAATATAAAAAACCCAAATAAATTATTTTTATTACCTCTTTTCATGTCACCCACTGGTTTGCTAGGAGACTACAAGAAATGCAGGGCAAGAACTCCCTGGTTTTTATTTTCCTTAAAATAAATCACATATTTGATACCAGTGAAGACACGATGCTTCTATCTTTCCAGATGGACCTCCTTTTTATTGAGATTATTTCATTGCATAGAACACTTCTTTCTGGGAGTGAAATGATGGTCCCCTGGTTCCCACAGGCCTCTTGCAATGCAAATACAACCTTTGTGGTTTTTTTGTTGAAGATTTCTCATTTTTAAAGAAATTGTTGCAGATCTCAAGCTATTAATCAGAATTTTAACTCAGTCCCAGGAAAATGATCACTTGATATTAACAAATTATCCTAGAATCCTTTCCACCAGGAGTTTGTGATAGACTTGAAAGTGGAGCAGTGGATACTTTTTATATTGCTGTTAGGACTAAAAAATAGCTACCATATTTTGATTCAGAATATTTTTATAGCCCTGGTCTTACACATCTTTATGTGAAATTATTTCCTGTTAATCTTCATAGCAAACGAATCTCTGAAACCCATGTAATTAGAATCTTAATACATGGGTGCTAGAAAACAGTAAAAAACCAAAAGAGTGGTATAGCCATAGTATAATAAAACCACCTATAATGTCTTGGAGAGATCCAGCTGTAGTTGAGGAATATCACTTGCACTTGTACCATTTTTGACCAATTTTTTTTTTAAGTTCTGCAGTCCAAATAAATATAGTCCCCATTTTGCAAGGTAGGTCATTAAACCTAAAGAAGTCAGCTAATCTCTTCTGTTTAATGGATAAAATTGAATCTATCTCTGTCTCTAACTTTTCAAAGCAGTTACCATCTTGGGTTTTTTTAATAGGTGTATAATAAAATGCTGAAGCAGAAAATTACACTCAGGACTGCCAGAGCAATTATATTTTCTGCAAACCAATGAAACCACTGGCAAAATAGAATACCTAAACGACTGGATCATTAATTACATTCTCTTACAATGTTAATAAAACAACAATTTCCTACAATATCACTGTTTGGCAGATGCTAAGATAAGCTGATTATTCAGTGCTCATGTAATATTGCTTACAGGTACTCCCTTGTTCTGGATCATTAGACAGGAACAAAGCCAGTTTATTTTGTTGTAGAGGATTGTATATATATAGTGTGTGTGATCACACTATGTCTTCTCCACTTACTCTTATATGGACCATGGTGTAAACCTATGCCCATGCATTGTACAATTTCTGGGTTAATATTTGCAATGAGGACTCTGTAAAGGCATTCCAGTTCAATAGTCTGAAAATACTCCAGCTATGAGTTCACTGACTTACTCGTGCATCCCAGCAAACAGTCTGCTGGGGTAAGATGGCATGCATCTATGAACATGTCAGTCGTGGGCCTTCTCATTTCAACACCAGCATGCTGAAGATATTGCAGACAAAATGAAAGCAGAAGAGATGAATAAGAGAAAGCTAAAATAATTAAAAATCTCAAAGGACTTTGATCATCTTCAGTATTGCTACTTCACACATCCCACCAGTAGTTCTATATGCAGTTCCACTCAACTGCACAAAAAAAAATTATTCAAATGTCTGAAGTAAGGGAAGAAAATTAGAAATTCTCGTTGAAATCACATTGAGTTACACCAGCTGTGTCAATGTCCTTTTAAACCTAATTTATATGCAAAACATTGGAAAGGAGTAAAGTCACAGAACTACAAAGAAAATGAAGACTCTATTATGCTACTAAGGAAAGCTGGATGCAATATTTTTGATGAATACAACTCTTTGTTGAAAAGCTGTTAGATCAGCAAAACCAAAATAGTAATTTGAGATGTATGAGTTCTGGAAAGATTTTCATAAGAAAGTATTTGATAGAGGGAGAAAAGCAAATCAAGTAGTTAGATGGGGTGTTGTCCTTCTATTTTTGGCAGGGAAAAGTCGAATGTGTCTGTAACTAGATAACCTGACAGAAAAATGGCAAATGAAATTCAACATAGATAAATGTAAAGCAATGTACACAGGGAAAAAACACAATCCTACCACTGCATAAAATGATAGGCTCTGAACTGGTCATTACTAGTTCATTACTAGTGCAGAGAAAAACCCTGGGGTTATAATAAGACAGCAGAAAACATCATCTCAGTGGCAGTCAAAAAGCAGATCAAATGCTAAGAATCATTAACCAGAAAAAAAAAACAAAGAAAAAAAGAAAAAAAAAAGGGAAAACATCATCTTGCTGCTGTACAAACCCATGATTTTTCCAAAGCTGATACACTGAATGGAGTTCTGCTCCTTTCATCTTTTAAAGGATATGTTGCAATTGGAAAAGGTAAAGATAAGAAAAGTGAGAACAATGAAAGGAAGGAGAGTGCCAGCACAGCTTGCCAGAGGTGTGCAGACCTGTGAGTGGCATCGAAAGGGTCAGAGACTGTTTGCTGTCTCTTCTAGAGTGGGAACAAAGCACCATGAAATGCAACAAGAGGTAGCCAGATTTAAAGCAACAGTAAGGAGCCAGTTCTTTGTGAAATGGGTAGTAGATGTGCAAAACTCCTTGCCAGAGGATGCAGCCCTTTGTGGCTGTGCTTCAGGTGATCTTTCCACAGATAAGTGTGCATCTAGCTATCTTTACAAAGAGTTAGAGGGGTGAGCCAGATTACTTCAAATCCTCCCATTTGGCTTTTGTTGGATCAGTTCCTTTGTTTTACAGACATCAAATTCTATTTATGTTTGATTATATATTCCTGTTGTTTTTGGTATTACTATGGAGTAAGCTGTCTTCACTCATACTTGATACCTTCTATTTTCACAGTAAGATGTCACCCACGTGGCCAGTTGTACTTTTGAGGCTGTCTGAGTTGTTCTTAAGTGTGGTGATAGCTTTAAGAGCAGAGTCAGGAGGTCAGGACAGTTGGCTTCTGTTTGCACTTTAATCACTGAGCTAAGGCAGGTAAATTACCCTCTTATCTGCACTTACAGTTTCTCTATTTGTAGATGGGTGTAGCAATAACCCTTAAAGTGGAAGAAGAGAAGTAAGCTGTGCTTTCAAGTTTCTTCCTGTTCTCCTAAGATACACAATCATAGAATTGTTTTGTTTGGAAAAGACCTTTAAGATCATTAAGTCCAACCATTAACCTAGCCCAGTGCCAAGTCCACCACTAAATCATGTCCCTATGCACCATATCTACATGTCTTTTAAAATACTTTCAGGGATGGTGACTCCACCACTTCCATGGGCAGCCTCTCCCAGTATCTGACAATCCTTTCAGTGAAGAATTTTTTTCTAATATCTGATCAAAACCTCCCCTGGTTCACGACTTTTAGGCAAAGAGGATTTTATTTAAAGCACATGCAGAAGCCATGTGGAAAACACTGTTCCTGAAATATGCAGGAGCCCAGCTGGAGCAATGAGATGCTGTGACCCACTGCCCCAAGGAAGGTGATCCATCCCCTGAGGTGGACATCTGGAATTTCTGAGCAGTGATGTCACTCAGCTCCACAGATCCCAGGTCCTGCTGGATGACCCTGATCAGCAGTACCCTCCTTGCTGAAGGGCTGTGGGTGATTTCTTCATTTTCATGGATCTGGGTGTCTCTCCACCTCTCACAATGCCAGCATTCCCCCTCCCACGAAAGAGACATTTCCAGGCCTGCTGAGCTTTAACCCATTTTCTTCCCCCTGGAACTACTGAAATAGTTGTCTCTCACACATTAGAGGAGCTGTAATGAGCCTCTCACATAAAGGCTTAAAACTCTACGGTGATAATGTAACATATGAAAGAGGATTTGATCCCGTGAACCAAAATAGAATGAGATAAATGGGAAGCCCTTTTCCGGTTATCAAAGTCCCGGGGGTACAACTGACACCTTTTTGTTTTCCTGTCTTTCTCTCTCTGTCATCTATCATTGTCAGTAAGCTATAAGCTTCTTGCTGAGCTATAAAAAATCAGCAAAGGCTAAAATGAAACAGGTACTGCAGCTGTAAAGCAATTTCAAGATTGCCCTTGGTTTCAACATCCAATCCATTATAGACTCCCTATATATCTCTATTGTTGGGAAACCACACCAAAAAGCTACCACAAACTCACAAAGTAAATGTATATTAATTGTTAGAATTCCTTTAAACCAATGATTCTTTCTGAGTTTTATAGATTGCTGACTTCAGGTATGAGAGAGTAAATAGAGATGAGTCAATATTTAAAGGACAAGACCCTGAGAGAAGTTTTTCCTAAACGAAGTAGAACGATGTGCTGTATGCAGGTGTTTTCTGCATCTTCAATACCTTAAATGAATGCACTGAACTCTTTGAGGGACCATATTCATCATTCCTCCTAGGGTGCCTGGGGTCTTACATGGAGCTATGAATTTTCTTCTAAGAGAGCATCCAACATTCCATACATTTACTTTGGTTTCTGATTTTGTTTTTTGTTGGTTTTTTGTTTGTTTTTTTAGTAAGTATGAATTTTTTCCTGGATTTCAGTATTTTTCTCTTATGCTAAAAATTCCTTTATAATTTGGACTGAGTGTCCAAAGCTCTGTGAGTCACAGCCAATATGTCTCAAGCTCGGCAACAGATTGATGAAAAGCATCATGGAGAAATTGAAAGCTTACATCTCCTGGAATTTCTTTTGAAAGATGTATCCTTGAGTAGCTAAGTCTGAATTATGCTGTTCACAACCCCAGCTCCAACACAGCATTTCCCAAATATGCGTATTTCTTCAATTACTTAAACAAAACACCTCAGGGAATGCTGGTCAACACCTGGCTGAATATGAGCCAGCAGTGTGCCCAGGTGGCGAAGAAGGCCAACAGCCTCCTGGCTACTATCAGGACTAGTGTGGCCATCAGGAGAAGGGAAGTGATCCTGCCCCTGTACTCAGCACTGGTGAGGCTGCACCTGGAGTACTGTGTGCAGTTCTGGGCTTCTCACTACAAGGACACTGAGTTGCTGAAGAATGTCCAGAGAAGACCAACCAAGCTGGTGAAGGGTCTGGAGAACAAGTCCTGTGAGGAGAGGGTGAAGGAATTTAGAGTGTTTAGTCTGGAGAAAAGGAGGCTGAGGGAAGACATTCCTCTCTACAACTACTTGAAGGGAGATTGTAGTGAAGTGGGGGTTGGTCTCTTCTCTCAAGTAAATAATGATAGGACTAGAGAAAATGCCCTGAAGTTGCACCAGGGGAGGCTTAGGCCAGATATTAGGAACAAATTTTTTACTGAGAGAGTAGCCAAGTGCTGGAATGGGCTGCCCAGGGAGGTGGTGGACTCACTGTCCCTGGAGATATTAACAAAGATGTGCAGACGTGGCATTTCAGGACTTGCTTTATTGGGCATGGTGTTTTTTTTCTGGGTTGATGGTTGGACTCAGTGATCTCAAAAATCTTTTCCAACCATGACAATTCTGTAATTGTGGCTCGGAAGAGGGCATCGTGAGAGACAGATAAAAGGGAATCAATATATATAGTTTCATCACAGAAAAGAAAGTCTCATTGCTTTGCTTGCTGGAACAGTAACCATTTATTTAGGATCATTGTTGCTGGAATAGCAGTCTGGTCTACTTCAGGCTGACTGGCCTTGCTTCAAAGGCTCAGAATTTCTTTTTTGCATCACTCTTACATAGCTCCAGTTCACACACAGAAGGTGTCAAGGTGTCTCTTCTTTCAAGATTATTCCAGATGCTGCCTCACTTGCTTGTTTTGTTGGGTTGGCTTTCGTAAGCCTTTCTCACTGAGCATCATCTCTTTCATCCAGCAAATGGCATATCCCAGACAGAAGTCTCATGCTGATCCATTTGCAGACATAGTCCCTGAGACAGTTTTCCTACCTTAATGGAATAGCTAAGGTTATGATTACAGCAGGACTGAGAGGTCATCCTTGTATTTCCATACTAGTACAGTAGATTACTTACAAGTAAGAGGAATAACTAGTACATATGTAGACAAAATAAGAATATTTTGTAAGCAATTAAGAAGTACTGTTGCCCAACTTGCATTTCTCTATGTTCTTTATGCCATGTTTGCTTGACTAATGATACTGCTACAGAGAAAGCTAGAAAAGAAAGACCTTTTGTTCCAGTTATAGTTCTGTAAATAAGTTGAGGAAATGGTTTTCAGCTGTATGGTCAGCAGAAAAAGCAACAAAAAATATGCACAACCAAAACTCCCATTGAGGGCAAATATTTTCAAGATTCCAGAAGCATGTGGACCCTGGTTTTTGGGGTTGGTTTTCTTTCTCTGGTTCTTGTTTAAGCAACAGTCAATTTTCCCCTAGCAGCTACATGTTTTCTTAAGACTTTTTTCTCTTCCAAAAACATTTATCTGATATTGTGTCTACACTTTAAATATCTATTGATCTCAGAGCCTCTCAGGATGCCCTTTAATAGATTTCTGTAGAGCTGTCTGACCTTCTCTCTTGGTGAGAATTAAGTCCATCCCTTTCATCACTTTAAATACTGTGGGGAAATCCACATCTTCAATTTCGCTTATACAGACCACCAGCTTTCTGGGGCAAACTGTATACAGTCTCCATTTGCTTGAAATGCAACTGTGAAAGTGATAGATGCCATACAAACAAAGAAGTTTGCTACTCCTTCAGCAAAAAAATGCTTTCTATCAAGAAAGAAAGAAGAAACAAATAAACAAACAAATGAAAAGAAAAGAAAAGAAAAAAAGAAAAGAAGAGAAAAGCGAAGTAAGAAGAGAAAAAAAAGAAAAAAGAAAAGAAAAAAGAAAAGAAAAAAGAAAAGAGAAAAATTAATTAGAAAGAGAAATGAATTAAAAAACTGAATTAAAAAATAAAATGAGAAATATCAATGTGTAGAATGAACTATTTGCAAAGGTTAATTTATCTGAGAGAACATCATGGCTTAGTCATCCCTGATAGAGCAGATGTAGAGGAATGGGAGAGAGAAGTTGTCAGAATTATGCATGAAAGTAAAAAGAAAGGCAAGTGACTTGAGCTGTAAGTGGCAGATAAAAGCTATAGAATTCATGGGCAAGTAAGAAAAGATCAGAACAAAGGACAAGGATGTTGATTCTGTGTATCTGTGTGTGCATCTATAGGTATATAGCCAGGTAAATATGTTTTGTATGAACTCTGAGAAGTGTGAATGTTGAAAGAGGCTAAAGAATAGTAGAGAGCAGTCAGCAAAGTGACAGAAGTGCTTGACCAAGCATCTACTACAGGGACAGGAGGAAAAGGTCATCTGTGAAAGCCAGTTTACCTAAAAGCACTGGTTAGTGGGTTTTTGTTGATTTTTTGTGGGTTTTTTTTCGTGTTTATTTTTTTTGTTTTGTTTTTGGGTTTGGTTGGATGATTTTTTAGTTTTGGTTTGGTTTTATTTCTTTTTTTGTCCTTTCAGTGAGCTGACTTTCTGTTTTGAAATAATGTCTCTGTTTGCATTATGTTAATATCCATGTCTTGTTCGACTGTGTTACACTACCTTTGAAGTGCCTAAGCATTTGTGCTTCTCCTATAAAAACCTAGCACCAAGAAATCTTGGTATTCAATACCCTTTAGAAACTAGCAATTCCCTTATTTATCACTTTGCTTCTGATAAAATATCACGGTAGGAACGCTGAACTTCCAGTTCTTGTATTTTGCCTATTCCTTTTCTCTTGTCCCAACCTTTTTTTTTTTTTTCCTCAGTTAAATATCAAGGTGTTTGTTTCTGTCCTAGAATGAGATAATTTCTCTTTTTAACTAGATGCATCCCATGTCTGTGGCCTTTGTGTTCCACCTTAAGGTTGTCACACACCTCCTGAATTGTCTCACCTTGCTCTTATTACAGTGAACATACATAAAATGTTGTCTTGGCTCTTCATGATAAAGAGAAGCAGACGTGCCTGTGCCCTGGCAACAGGCTTCCTGCAGTGGTGCTGACAGCTTGTTTCCTCCCAGCTAAGGGAACTGCAGGGTATGGGTGAGCTGCACAGCACTAGAGAAGTGAACTCAGGATGAGGAAAAGATCTACACCTGTGACAAAGGGTATCAGTGAAATAAGGAGGTGGATAAGTATTCAGCCATCCAAAACATTCAGATCAAACATGCTCCTGTTCCTTAAAGCAGGCAAGTTATTACATGCACTGGGTATGAGAACTGCATCTTAACAGAGATGCTCAGCAGACTCCAAGTGCACAAGCTGGGGAGATACAACTCAATGTGCTCAGAGAGGGTTGGTTTTATAAACACCCAGACCAGCAGCTGTGCAAGGCAAAGCATCAAAGAATATGTGGCTTTTCTTTCACTCTTCCCATCGTGATTTATGGAGATGACCCTCTCCCTCAGGAGATCAAAGTACTGTTTGCTAGCAGACACCTTGCTCTCACAAAGAAGGAGGCAATGGCAGAACTTGGAAAATAACCACTTTTCCTATGTGCCACCTAGAGGCTTTCATCTCTGGGTTTTCCTTTGCTTTCAATTTTTTCTTTTTGTTTGTTTTTGTTTTGGTTTGGTTTGGTTTGTTTTTTAGGGTTTTTTTTGGTTTTTTGTTTGTTTGGGGTTTTTTTTGTTGTTGTTGGTTTTGTTTGGTTTTTTGTTTGTTTTCCCAGAACTAATAATTGGTAACTTTAAAATCTGAGAGATTATTAGTCTGTTGAACGCTAGAGACATTTTTACAGGAATGAAAGCTTTCAAAATTTGAAAGGCTTGCAATAAATTAAAAATAATCGTTCTGGTGTCATCTGCTTCGTCTCTAGGTCTGCAAAAAAACCATGTAATTGTTAGACATAGTTACTTGGGAAGATGGCCATCAATCAGTGTCAGAACTCAGAAGTTCTGAAGTAAAGACAGAAGATCTGCCAGAAATAAGTATTTCTTTTTACTATACTATTTTCTCAATGGGAAATACTCCAAATGTAACTCCAGAGTTCTGCTCTTTTATCCATTGGAGTTAACATTTCTTTTATAGATAAAGACTGTCAAAAAGCACCCTTAATATCCTTTGAAGCCTGTGTATATAACAAGAAACTGCAGTACTTCATGCTCCATAAACTTTACTGCTTTCCTTCAATTTCAGACCAAATGAAGTCAGAGCTGCCTTTAAGAGACTTCAAGTATGATTAGCAATCACTGTTACTCATACATTAGTATGTGTGCCAGTTACAGGCATTGATACATGGTTTCTTATATTCTTCTCAATTGGCAACTGATTTTAAATTATAATTCTTAATTTTGCATTCTAGGAGGTGAAATGAAAAAAAAAAAACCAAACCAAAAACAGCGACACAAAACAAAACAACTCAGTCTTTATATGTAATCTATAATCTTTTCCATCAGAGGTCATCATAAAATCTACTTTAACCTACTAAGAATGGCACTAATGGGATTTTTATAGTAAATACAAATTATGTCATATATCCTAGGACTTAGTAGGTAAATCCATTGACAAATCAAGTTGACATGCTCAGTTTATCAGTCTGAGGATGCCTAGGTCATTCAAAATAGCTCTAGGATTTTATTAATCATGAAGACAGATGGAAGGTATTTTACTTGGTATCTTCATTAACTGTGATAAAAACTTTGCATTATTAAAAAGACATACATATTGGAATATAGGAATCTCTTTATAAGAATATTTAGTCTCATGTTAGTATGTTTTTGCATAAAATACTGCTGTGTAACTGAGGATCAATTTTTCCTTATCCTGAGGGCAATATAAGTGCAAGAATTGGTAGAAGATAATTAATACTGAAAACTAATATTTGCAACCTTGTTTTTTAAGGTAAAAGTTTTCATGATGCACCCCAAATTCTCCTTTCCCACAGACAGAAATTACTCAGTAAGCTTCCCAAAGTTGCCTTCCTCACATCTTCATGGACCAGGAAAAGAAGAAGGCACTTCAGACCAGCCTAATTGCCACCGACACCAGACTCAGTGATACTACAGTTTTTTATAAATTGTTGGGTTTTAATGGTTGGGTTCTAACTACAAATAAACTGTCTATTTGTCTGTTTCATCTGAGATTTGTGTCTGTTTATCCAGAAATCATAGCTACTGGAGTAACACTGGAAGCTTCCTAATTGCTTTCCCCTAGCTGGAATTTATTAATTGTTGATGTTATTTGCTAATGAGACAACTTGTATTGCTGCTGTGCTCTTAGACTGGCAAAGTCACTTATAGATGATGTTCAAGAACAGTGGCTAAATAACAGAAAGCTCACTGTTTCCCCAGCACACAAAAGAGAAGCAAGCCTTTTATAAAGGTGCATTGGTAGGAACTGTCTCATTGTATGCACAGGGAACCGATGGATTTGACAGCTCTAAGCAAATGTTCTCTTCTAGTGTCATGTGCTGTTTCCTCCTTAGCTGCTGAAATGCCTGAGAGCCAGTAGAGAATTTCTGTATCATGTTCTTACTGTTGTGTGAACAAGAAAAGTCTTCAGAAACTAAAGGAGAGAGGCAGGCAGGCCAGAAGGCACTTTCTGGGGGTGTCTCATCCAACTCCCCTGTCCAAAGCAGAGTCAGGGTTTGCTCAGAGCCGTGTCCAGTTGGCTTTTGAACATTTTTAGGGATGGAAATCCCACAGCATCTTGAGACAACCTGTTCCAGTTGACCACCTTCACGGTAAAAGCCTTGTAGATTTTTGTGTGTTCCATTTTGTGTTTATTGCTTCTCTTCCCATAACTGTGCACCCTCAAGAAAAATTGTGGCCCACTTTCTCTACACCTTCTCATCTGGTGTTGTTTATAGAACTAAGATCACCCCACCAAAAGTCTTCTCCAGGCTGCACAGGTATGGGCCTCTCATTATTTTCTTGTACATCAGGTTCCCCAGCCCTAAACCCTCTTGCTGGTCCCTGCTGCACTTCTCACATTTATGTCAATGTCTGTCTTCTACTTATGGATCCCAAACCTGGACACTGCACTTCAGATGTGAACTCTCAAGTGCTGAAATAATCTCTTCCCTTGACCTTCTGGCTTAACTTCTGCTAATATATTCCAGGACACTTTTGATCTTCTGCAAAGGTGCATTGGTGGCTGAAGTTCAAACCCTCCATCACAATCACTGGATCCTTTCCTGTAAAGCTGCTCTCTGGCCAGCTGGGTTCCAGCCTGCCTTGCTGCATGGTTTTATTCTCTTCCACATGCAGGGCTCTGCATGGCCTGTTTGCTGAACTCCAGGAGGTCCCTGTCAGCTAAAGCAACTGAAAAATGTCATGTTAGATTTTAACAGCATTTTTAGAGAAGAGACAATAGAACAAAATAGGTGGCTCCAACACATTTTACTTAGGCTGTTGAAGGTCCTCATTGGGTGTAAACAGTAAGCCTCAGGAAATTTCACAATGTTCTTAACTTCCAAAAATTTAGAGTGAAACCATTATTCTTTTTATCTCAGAAATTATAAAATATCTGCATGCAAATGCAACCAGGTACTTATGGATGTATATGCATATATAATACCACAGATTTCTCTACCTTCCACTGAGATCCATTATAACACACAAGAAAAACAAAGACCCTTTCACATTACAAAGAATTATATCTATTCTGCAAAGGGCTGTAGAGTACATGAAAATAAGTTAGTATAGGGTCTGTTAATATTGACAAGATCCTCTTGATTACAGTATCATGATACTCAAATTTTTCAACTGTGTTGTTGGCCTATTAGGTAGACAATTATTGTGCTGTGTATTCTTCAGAACGAAGAAAGTTTAACATTGCTTATAACAAGGACTCGTGTCACTTAAATGATTCAGATGAGGGACTGAAATATTAAGAGCAGTATTTCTGAAACAATAACTACCACAAGATGGAGGTACACACTGCATACTGAAATGATCACTAGAGTCTTTTCCTGAGAATATGATGAACACAGAGAGCATTCCACACTTCCTACTTTCCCTTGCAAAACTAGTGGCACTATCTATGGTCTGAGAGTCTGTACATGTCAGCTCATTAAAGGTTTGGGAATTTATGCACCAAGACCAAGATATATCAGTTGAAAAGCTGAATTCATTTAAGATAATGTCAAAAATGCTACTGATTCACAGTAGCCTGGCTTTTAGTTCTAGAACTTTCTATGTTCACTAGCCTAGCACGTTCATGTAAATGCCAGCTAAATAGAAGAACGAATATCTCCTCAGCAGCACAAATTCAGCTAATTTACATGTTGTACTTGAACTCAATAAAACGTTTGTGTTCTGATCTGTAATAAGTCATTAAATTATTTTAATACCCCAGAAAAACAGATGGAGGACCTTCAGGGCATGCCATTTCATGAATATAAAAGTATAATACTACTGCAAGAAAACAATGTGCAAGTTATATGCATGACATGAAGTTCCACAAAATCAGTCTTTTCCTATTAGCGTGGCTTCCATGGGGAGTGCACACATGTGTGTGTATGCGTGTGTGTTTGTGTGGCTGGAAAATTTACAGCCCAACAGCTGGCAACTAAACATATTAATTTAAAACTAGTATTAAACGAGAAACAATATCCATGCAAAACAGTTCCTTTTTAAAGAGTTCTGGGGAACAGTAAGTTAAGTTCAGAAAACCCTCTGGCTTCTAGAAACTTCACCAGGTGACACTGGTTGGAATGGGATGCCCTCAGCCTGCCATGGGAGAGGATTTGTCACGCTGCTTACAGTGACATCATACTGTGATAAAATCTGCTTGCAAGTGACCTTTCATTACACAAAACAGCAGATGGCAGCCTACAGCCAGTATTTTTAACTGTGCTGTTTGCTGTTGTAATTAATAAACAGGATATCTCTATGAGAGATTTGTGTATGTATGGAAGCTATGATATATTCTGGTGCATAGAAATATGAAGAATGAGTTTGTATGCTTTCTTCCTGCCTCACCTCAGTGGCACAACTGTGCTTATTTGTATTTTTGGTATTTTCCAAAATTTTCCCTATCAAGGTAGTGACATTTATTGCTGCAGTGTAGTCAGGCCCTCAAAGAAACTGGGCAGAGGCAGTTGATCTGTGAGCAGAAGGCAAGGAAGTTTTAAGTCATTGAGTGCTCCTGACTACAGTCTTTGGCAAAGTCAAGAAAGCCTTTAAAACATTTTTTACATTCCACTGAGCTTTGATTAGTCTGCTTCAAAAGAAACTGTGTAGTTAGAAAAGCAGCATCTCTCCTCCTCTAGCTGACTGCTGCTGTGCTGGAACATGGTGCTCCAAAAGATTGACAAATTGGTGTGTACTCTCTTGTGATTTCAAGATCTCCATCCTGCCCTTTTAGGATAAATGCAGCTAAATCAGTGTTCTTATGTGCCAAATGCCAGAAGCTCAGAAGTATATTTTTATTAGTCCCAGAACACTTTGCAGTCAGATATCTCCTTGGAGTATAAGGCAGGATAAGCAGAAAGCTTCCTGTGTATGCATGGCTTGTGTGTATCCCTGCACATAAAGAAGTGTCCTACAATATAATCATGGTGGCCAAATCTAAAACATATGATCTGGGATCTTGGATTTGCTTTTTTAAAATTTCAAATGTCTTCTGTTTCAAATGTTTGCTCCCTTCTCCTCCCCTGTTCTGATCCCCTTTGCCTTCTCTAGGCTCCAAACAGCACAAAGGGGAGCTCAGAAAAATGCTCATAGAGACCCACACCAACCATGCTCTGTGCCACTTAGCAGTGACTCTTTGCCTTGCAGTCCTCCTCAGTGCTCAGAAATAATAATTGGGTTCTGCAGATTACAAATGTCACATGCAGCTGATAAGGTAGATGTTCATTTAATACTAAAATTACCAGAATTACTTACATGTTATCACCTGTGGAGAGCACAGTAGGGTGACAGTCAATTTGTAAAGGATTTTCTTTGGATCAGTAGGAAGAAAAGCTGAATGTTTTAAAATGTGATCTTTCAGAAGAATTTGATTTTATAGATTACTTGTATATATATTCATTAGATGAACAATGAGCCTACTACTTTTTAATTTGCTGAAGAAAAATTTGATCACAGAGGTTTTTTTCGGTATTAGAAAAGCTGTTGAGAACATTGCCAAAAGGATATTGCATCAATAATTCAGGATAGCCTTTACAAATCATGTAAATATTTCTGGAACTTTGGAAAATCGTGGCGTTTCTAAATCCTCTTTCATAGGAGAAGGCTCATAGTCTCATCTATAGACTCATGGGAGTCTCATCTCATTTGCTGCACATCCTTAAAAAAATGTGATGGAAGTAACCTGTGATACTCTTCACATATGAGAGCCTACTTGTGTTGTGTGTTGTCATCTGCCCTTTCCAGCCTTGGGATATCACCAGGAAATACAAAAACATCATTTCAGAGCTGCAGTTTTGTCTCCCTCTTCTGCATTCTTGTGGCAGGTTGATTCTGGCCTCCATCTGTCACTCCTGCCAAAGTAGGGAGATGGAGAGAAGCAGAAAAACAATAGCAAGAGGTTGTTTGCTTTTAAAAGCAATATAATAGGTGAAGCAAAGCTATGAGTGCAAGCAAAGAAAACCAGGGCATTAATTCACTACTTCCCATTGACAGACAGATATTTAGCCACTTCCTGGGAAGTTGTGCCTCAGCACATATCATGGCTACTTGGGAAGAGAAATGTCATAATGAGAAATGAGAAATTCTACAACTGCAGATGTACCTGCTCTTTTTCCTGAGATTTTATGTCTGAAAATAACAATATAGAGTGTGGAATGTCCTCGTGAACAACTGGGGGCAGCTGTCTTGGCTGCGTCACCCCCCAGCATCTTGTGCATCTCCAGCCTACTCATGGCAGGGCAGAGTGGGAAGAGGAAAACCTTGATGCTGTGTATCACTGCTCAGCAATAACCAGAACACTGGTGTCTTATCAACACTGTTTTAGTCAGTGTTGACTCCTACAAAGAAAATTAACACCAACCCATCCAGACTCAGTATAATTTGTCTTTTCCCTCATCTTCTCCAGAGGAACCAGTGTAAGACAGACAAGAGGTCAAGAAAACCAACCTTTCTGGTCTCTCTCACAACACTGATTTTTCAGGCTGTCTCAATATAAACAAAAGAAAGGATGGTAAGACAAGACTCTGTCCATCAAAGTATTCTGCCAGGACAACTTGAATGGGGATTCCTTTGTAACAGAACTAGGGCAGTACCCATTTGTGTTGGTAGTGTATTCAAAGCAGTGCTTTATTTAGACATTAAATACGCTATGAGGCTGCAATTAGCCAGTCTGAACAGTATTGCAAAATTACAAGCTTTTTTTTGTTCCCTGACATGCCTGAGGGAAAGGTATCTCTCATGATGCCTGTTGATGAAGAGTAGGGACCAGCTCCTGCAGGGGTAGCAAGCACTGTGAGAGCTGCTCCAATTGCTTCCAGGGGAGAGGCAATGCAGAACATGAAGCAGAACCCAGTTACAGACCAGAACACAGCTGGTCTGAGGGACCCAGCCTCACTGTGGTGGGGATGTTCTGTTGAAGGCTGATGGAAGGATTTACACAACCCTGCTGAAAATACCCATCAGTTCTCTCCTCTCATCTTTGTGGGAGAAAGAATAAGTATGACAAATACAAGGTACTAACTAGAAATTCACCTTTTCTTATTAAATCATTATTTCTTATACCAAGTACTACTTGCAGCATTTCTTATTTCAGCTGCTTGCTGGTAATTCCTGCTCCGTAAAACTCTCATTAAGGAGAAAAAATTAAGCTGTATTTTACAGGTTGTTTTGTTTGCTTTTGCTTGCAAGGAGGAGACATGACACCAGTTGTCATATTTCACGGGTAGGATGGAAGATGAGATAATTATCAGGTTTACTGGAAGGCAATTTTCCCTTAATGGCTCTTGTAACACTATAATAATAGAATCAGAAACAAGGATTTTTAACATATTGCTGTTAACTTGTTAGTGAAAGGTGGCTGAAGTATCACTACAATACAGAAATATATATTTCCTAAATACTACCACAGACACTGATTCTCTAGCCCTGCAAATGCAACAGCTCAAATCCAGATTCCCCAAGTGTCCTGATGAATCTGCCAGTCACCCTCAGAGACCAGTCATGCCTGTAATAAATACTCTGTGTTTCATAACCCTATGTTTGTATCTCATCTGCATGTATAACACTGATCTTTGTACAACTTTTGCGTGGCAGATGTCAGATTGCTAAGGCTCAGGTAAATACCAAAGCTCTTAGATTGTATCCTTCTTTATTCTTCATTTTCTTACTCTTGTTATGATATTTATGCTTCACATTGCTGTAATAAACTTCATCTGGTAGGGCACTGTGTTCCCTAACTGGCAGCATATGCAGTAACAAAGAACTTAATTCCCAGCAAGTGTGTTTGGAATTATTGGAATGGAAACATTTAAAGGAAAGTTTTAAATTCACACTGTCTCACCTCTTCTTTATCAAAGTAGAAAATTCTGTGTGTGAGGGATAACAGGAGGAAATACAGGGAAGAGAAGGAAGAATGAGGGATAAGAAGGGTAAGATGAGAATGGCAAGCGTGAGACTTGAAAGGGCCAGCTTTGTGCATTTACAAGCTTGTTGAATACTCAAAATTTAAATTTGTGGGTGGAAATTATAAATCTGCGTGTGTGAGGAAGAGAAAACAGAAAGAAAACAGGAAGAGAAAACTCCCCTGCCTTGCTGCACATCTCTTCATAAAGGGTGCCTATGGATTTCACCTTTTGAGTAGTGGCAATACAGGCTGTGCTTTTTCAATATGTCCAGATCACATAGACATTTGGTTTTTATAGCTGTTGATAAAGTTATTTGACAGAGAAGCAAAAGTTTCCTTATTCACCTTGGGGGAAAAAATGATTACAGATTGTGCCTGCATGTTGTAGTAAACTACATGGTTCTGCCCTCTTTGTTAAAGCAGAACTATTTGCTTGTTTAAGAATATTTGTTTAACCTGGGTAAGCAGCAAATACATAGCAGCAAGTTCTTAAAACTTCATACCTTCTTTTTTATACCAAAACAGTGAACAAAGGCTAAATTTTTATTTGAATGATATGTTGTCACAGTCTGTCTTCCGGATTTTCACAATCAGTAAAGTCAATATTCTAGAGACAGTAGTGTGTAAGTGAGATTGGTCTTATAATGTGATATATGAGGCTATGTTTCCCATGTCTGTATTCATTTATTTAAGGTTTCATGATTTAGTGACAGTGCCTCATTCATTACCTCTGTTTCTATGGTAACCAAATATCCCATAATGGCTCTGTTACAATGCCAAAAATTGTTTCAATTTAAGCTAATCTATTCAATCTTAGGTGATTATGCTGCAGTTCTAGCAGGGGTGACATTTCAGTTTTTTGGCTTTATTTTTAGGCTTATTTTGTTGCTGAGAAAAGGAAAGAAAATAGACAGTAAAGAGCTTGTTGTGAATAAGAAGCCCTGGGATGTCCTTGCATTCAAAACAGCTTTTTTAGCTGTCTGACATCTAAATATATTTTGTCACCTTCTGATCCTCACAGCTGTGTCCAACAACTGATTTTCACTTTGAAAAAACAGGAGTGTCCAGCTTTGATCCTTGTGTCCTTGTTTTTCCCCATTTGAATTTTTGATATCTTAAGAATTCCTTATAGGAAACAACCATTCAGGCTTTTCCTAGTATATGGGATCTCATACTTGAAAAATAATGCTTTTTATCCTTATTGATTAAATACTGTAAGATTGATTCAAGCACTTTGATCATAATAATCTCATCGACAGACATACCCCCATTTCTAGTGCCATATTTTAAGGACCTAGCATTATGCACCTCTAGCTTTAACACTGCAGCTACTTAGCACACACCTAAGCTTGAGTCACCATGGCTGTTGCAAACACTTATAATTAGGCAGCTGCTTAAGAGTTTGAAGAATGAGGCAACAAAAGTATTTTTTTTGCTTGGTTCTTATCAAACCAGTAAGTGGAGCAATGTATTGTTGAAGTTATCATGGAATCATAGAATGGTTTAGGTTGGAAAGAACTTTAATGATCATCTGGTTCCAAACCCCCTGCCATGGGTAGGGACACCTCCCACTAGATTAGGTTGCTCAAATCCCCATCCAACCTGGCCTTGAACAGCTTCTCTGGGCAACCTGTTCTCTGTCTCAGCACCCTCATAGTGTCTCTCACCTTCCCTTTTTTTTCAGCACAGTTCTTTCTGGTGCAAAAAGAAGTAGCTAGTATTTTGGCAAGGTACATCAGTAAGTGATATGACGCTTTTTATTGTTTATCTGCTCAGTATTCCTCCTGATTTCCCCCAGGATTCTCTCACACTGGAAAATTTCTACCCTGATATGTACAAATTGATGCAGGAGTTATTTCAGTGTTGTGTCAGTACAAATGCCTGCTCCGACAGTTGTACCAAACCTCCTGGTTTGATGAAAATAAGCAAAGCATGAAACCTGTTTATAGTTCTTGAGCTAGTAAATACATTTTGCTACTTGGGATTTACAAGATAAATCCAGAAATGAAGCTGAAAGTCTGAGATATATTGAGTAATTTTGCCCATATTGAATTAAGAGGTTATATAGTTTTTGGTAAACTGATGATGAAATAAACTGGGCGAATATATAAAGCGTACTTAATGCTGTAACTGTACAATAATGGCATATGTATAGCCAGCAGATTGATTGTACGTGGGTGTGCAAGGAAGTCAGACTGACAAAGTCATGCTTGGGAAGTGTGGGTGATGGGCAGGCAGGATCACTTACTGCCAAGGTGGGGACAGGCAGTGTGTCTGGAGTTGCTCAGTCTCACTACTGCTGCAGGATATACAATGTCTCTGGCCTGGCACCTGAGTGCAGGTAAATAGAGACAAATAGTGGCTGAGTTTGTTTAAATGGGAATGGGATGGAAGGGAGGAAGTTTTCTGTGTATGGTCCTTGCAGCAGGAAGGAGGTAAGTAACATCTATTTTTTCTGATTTAGATCAGCCTATTATTGCTTGCAGCTTCCCCATGGTTCCATCCAAACCTCCCATTCTGTCAGCTGCTCCTTGGCCTCCTGACCCCAAGGGTGACTGAGGTGGTTAAAAAGCTACTAGTCGGTGTCCTTGTCCATCCATTACTCCAGGAGGTTACAGAGCTGCTCCTCTCCAGCAACGTTGACACCATTAGCAGTGGTGATATTTCAGCAGTGGAGGCACCACCTCACAGCAAGGATGCAAGATATCAGGCAAAGCAATACTTATTCCTGTCCCTAAATTACAGAAAGGACTAAACTGATAAACACATCAAATGCCCCCATTCATTAGATATCTTACAACTGTATTACTTTATAGAGATCTGGTAAAGACATGGAAAAATAATTTTTTTAATCAATGCTATTGAGTTTTATAGCTCATTATTGGTTTTATATGTGCCAGGGACCAGCACCAAGCTTTTCCTGTATAATATAATCAGTAATTAATTAAGAACCTTAAGAGGCAGGGTTATATCTTATATGTTACATTATTCAGTGAGCTCTTCTAGATTGAACAGTGGAAGAAACCAAGGAGTTAGACACAGTTGTGTTATGTTGCAGCATGGATTTTATCACTGTAGTATCTGTAAATCTCTGGAGTCAGGAATGCTTAACTGCTTATTATTGGAAGGCTAAAAATGAGGCTTGTTTTCACAGTCACTAATTTAAAAATGTCACCACTGAACAGACTGAGTTTCTGTAAACCTTGTGCAACAATTAGCTAGGATGTGCTAAATAAGATAACAAAAGATTAAATTTGTATTAGTTATCATCCTTGAAAATTATATTCCTTCCTATTTATTGAGAGAGGAATGCTGTTAGTGGACCATAAGTTTATTCTTCAAAGGCTGTACTTCCTTTAGAGTATCATCCCTTTGTACATCAAGGGGAAACAGGCAGAGGGCTCCCTGTCTCTCCCTTTAGGCTGAACATTCATCTGTTTGCATTCCCAGCCTACATTAAACCACAAAATTTAATACTGCTGAAGTTCACTGCTTTGTTTACAAGACAGAATGACACAATGAGTAAAAACACTTTCCCTTTTAAAATCTGAAGTTTTATATGCAGCCAAAGATTATGTAAGCAACTCAGACTATGACTACATTATGACCTGAACATGTTAAAAGTGAGTGTAAAGAAATATTCACCTCTTCTGTAGTTAGCAGCCTATAATCTGCTTTTTTTTTCTTCAAGTATGGCTTTGCAACAGCTATGTCATTCCCTTTACAACTTTACACTTTCTCATGCACTGTATTGATGTATTGTTGAAATTTAGAGTACAGTAAATGAGTAACTTCTGTTGTTAGGCTACCATGAAGACCTACTACTAGGCTAGAACCTATTAAAAACATGAAAAAAAATTGCTGAAGGTGCTTTTCACAACTCACTGGAGTATTTGTGATGTTGTTTGTCTTCAATCCATCATGACAAAGTAGGTGACAAACAAGCTGGTAGACCTGTGATAAAAACCTGAAGATCTGTGATAAAGGTGGATATCCAGATAGGTACCAAAAGACTGTATATTTAACCATATGGTAGATACAAAAACCATGCATGCTGCTGATCCACATTCTTTCTGCCTGCCTTGTGAGCTGCTGGAGGAGCTGTGGCTGAGGCTCAAAGCACCTAAAAAACTTAAGATGATAGTGGATTTAGCTGTGGCTTGATCAGTGCCATCACCCCTTATCATTTTACACTGAATCAGTCAGAACTTCAGCTTTTCCCAAGGGAAGATCCCAGACCACTGACTGCATTTGCAACAAACCTTCAACAGGGTGAGTGCTGCTGCGTAGCTGACATACTGGAAACACAGACAGGATCACACATAAAGTTCTGGCTTAAAGGCAAAAGAGGCCTCCAGAAAGAGCAAAAGCTTTGATTTCTCTGGTCCCAGCTGGAACAGAGAAGCCTAATCTATAATATAGAAGCCTAATTATAATACAAGATTTACAATGAGTCATGCAAGTTGACTCACAAAGGAAAGTACCTGCAGCAATTGATGTACATTTTGCTCCTGTAACTTAATAAAGTTTGTACATGTACACAGCATTGTCCTGTTACTTCTGAAGTATGTATTAAAAAATGCACTGAAAAGTCCCTGAGTGCATCATTGCATTACTGCAAAGTGCCTGACCAGGAATTATAGTGGATGTCTATCTGACTGAGATCGGCTCCATCTAAATATGAACAAAACCATTCTTTTCCTCTCTTTTATATAAGCAGCCCTCCTTAAATCTTATCCTTCTGCTTCCCAGAGAAAATTGACAATAATTAGCAGTTCTGATTCCTTTAGAATAATATCCTTTTGTTTAGATATCTGTAAGGTGGATGTCTGGTTTTCAAATTCCTGAGTTCCTTTTATAGCCTCTGTAGAGAGAAAGGGACACTTTGGGGGGCATCACCTACTTAGCTCTAAAGTGAATGTAAATTTTTAGAGTGACTACTTTACTGTCCATCATTCCCTCTGGAGTAATCTATGCATCACCCTGTGTCTCCCTGATGTCTTGTTGAGGTCATACACTTCTATGGGCAGAGACCATCTTTTGTTTTGCATTGGTACAAGCATTAGCTGAATGGGATCAAAATTGAAGGTCTCTGTGTTCCAGTCATGGGCATAAGAACAATAAAAGCAGGGAGCACTGAATATACTTCCAGATAATTATATATCTCTTACCCAATGTCATCTAGTAATTTAAGTATATTTGAGTTTCCAGATGTAAAATGTACACATGGTTGGAAAAGACACACAATTCAAAGAGCTGGTGCTCCAAGTCCTTCTCCCCTGTGACATAACCACTGGAAAAGCAAAGCTGAAAACAGGGAGAGGGGCCTCATTTATCACCAACTCTACTATGCTTGATGAAAATAGCTGCAAGGTCGAGCAGCCTGAAACTCAGAAGGGAAATAGTGACATAAAGGAGTTTTTAAATTTTTCTGGGTAGACTGTAACGACTAATCATATGTCACTCTGACTAAATAATGAAAAATTTATTCTCTGCCAGAAAATTTGAATTTTAAGCCTGTCCAACAAAAGTTTTATGAGAACACTTTAAATGCATTAAAATGCATTTCAGTTGTCTCTATCCAATATTACTTTCAGTCACTTTTTTTTTATAGCATTCTTCATACAAGTGCCATAGAGAGTTCCACTGCAAAGGACACTTAATTAAAAACACTGCTAAGTAAATAGGGTTGGGTTTTATAAACGACAAGACCCCTATCATTTTAATCACATATGGAAATGCAATTCACAGAAAAGAGACATAGGTTGCTATGTAGGGAAACTGCAGAAACAACTTTGCTTTTAGTTTTACTGAGTTGCAACAGAGATACTAAAAAATATGTATTTTGTATACAGTGTTGAGCATCTGGTGCTTAATGTTCAGATCACTAAATACTGAAAAATAATTTCACATGTGCTATAAAACAGGCTGCAAAACTGGAGTGTTAAAACTAAGTGTCTATTCTTCTTTCAGATGAAAGAAAACAAAAAACTGCTCTTCAGCTTGGTATCTTCATCAGAACAGTAATATTGTCTTCAACTTTTTGTCTAGTCATATGAATTATGTTTGTGTTTTCATCATGCTGCTACATCTCTGGATATTGAATTTGTGTATTGTGTGATCTACAAGAAATGAGATAGATAATTACGAGTAAGCTGCTGAACCATCTGCAAATACAGATAATGTAGATTCATTAAGCTATAATAAGAAAACTGTGTATGCATGTCAAGGTTTGTATACTGCAGTTTTGTCTGAGATTTTTAGCTATTGTGCCTGCACTGTGAGACACTTGCCAGCATTTGCACTGCTATCTATGTCTGTGACTCCAGGGATCTCCATACTAGTGGGCTTCACGGCAGGGCTTTTTGTCTTCAGTTGTGACTCTGCTTGAAATAGTGAGGATAGCACATCAAGCTCAAGCATTCTTAGCCACTGTATCCCTGATCCTAAGAAAAGCCAGCATACGAGGAATAAATAATAAAAAAACCTTACATGCTTATGCTACTCATTAAATGAATGTTTCATTATAGGAGTGACATTTTTCACTATAAAGGGTAAATCCTGTAAACAATATATAGGCCACTTGTCTATGAAAAGAAAAATATTGAAATTACTTATTAAATTGCTACTTGAAAGCTGAATAGAAAGCTCAGTGCATTTGCACTTGACAGCTATTGTTGTTGTCATGAAATCATTTTAACATTTAAATGTCAAAAATATTTATATGGATATGCTATTTTTACAGGATTTTCACTGCCTTTGATTATTCTGGTATTTCTGGTTTTGTCTCTCAATGCTTCAATTTCACTGTGGATTTACATTTGAATAGTCCATTAAGTTCATCATTAACCCTATAAATTTGCAGCATATTGGGAAAATGACAATCGTTGCAACTTCTTTCCCTGCATGGGCTTCGTAGTCACTGCCTTCTTATTTCCTTGTCTTCCTTTCCAACACATCTCTTGCCTTCTCCTCGATTTCCATGAGCTTTGACTTCTAACTAAAAAATCAGAATTATGGGCCATCTCAGATGGTGGGTGCCATCACACCCTTTTGTTCTCATGTTGTATCATTTTCTCCAGCCTTTTTCTGCCCTGTCTATTTAGAATGGAGTTTTTAGGCTAACGCATCTTGTTCTGTTTAGTCCTTCAATTTTATTCCAGTAACCATGATTATGAATACTAATTATTTTTAAAAGATAAATGTAACATAACATTGCCTTGAGAGACACCTTGAGTTTAGGATTTCCTGTGCATGGGAAAAGATCTGACTTCAATTCATGGGGTATTTTGTAAGTTCAAGTTGGGCAAAATATTCCTCCTGCATAACTTAGGCATCTAGAGACCCAGAAGAGATGTGCTTACCTCCATGACTGCAGAAAACAGCGAGAGTACATTTACCATGGATGCCTGAAGAAAGGTGAGGCAGATATGATCCAAGTTCCCCATCCAGAAAGTTTATGTGAGATGGATTTTTTCAGAAAGAATTCATGAGCAACTAGCTCTTATCACAAATTAATTATTATTTCTTTGCGTGTACTGCTTGTTACATATTCAAGGACAGTAAATCTTTCTGGGCTGGACTTCGAGTCTCTCGATGCTCAAGAGGATGTTCAGTTTTTGTATGCTTTTTCTTTCTTTAAAAAAAATCTTTAATTCAAGTGCCTAAAGGGGAAATATATCTCCTCCAATGCATTCTCTCATTAGTACTATGTATGTAGCTTTTACTAGCATTTCATTCCACTTCATTTAAATAAAATATGGCCTTTGTAACCAAGAAGATAATTAGTAGCTGGTGGAAGCTCATTTGTAATTACGTTGAGTTGAAACCAGTAATTATTACATTACTTTATACGTACAATGTTTCTCATCCCAAATCCCCTCTGATTCCCTCATAGATATCCAGGAATTTTGCAGCAATTCTGCAATCACTGTTGTGGGAGATAGAGGAGACCCCAGCAGCTCCCTGTTACCTTTCTTTGCTACACACAAAAGGGAAATAATCCCTCAGTTTGCGAGGAAATCATACTTTTCTAGATGATACTGTTTATTGAAGTCAATTAATTGCTGTGTTTCATTCAATACCTTGTTTTTACACTGACAGATCTGTTTTAAATGTTACATGTTTGCTTTTAACTTTTTAGTCATGCAATGTTTCTTGAAGTTCCCTTTAGAAAATTATCAATCTTATTAAGAGGTATTTTGTGATAAACAGTGGAATGTGCTACTCATTGCATCTATATGGCTTGGAGGGTGTTTGGATACTCTGTGAAAGATGAAAGGAAAAGCACTGCCACCCAGATGCACCTCAGCATATCTCTGGGCTAACTGGTACAGTCTGCCCTCTTCTAAAAGGCAGCTTTTGCCTCTCCTCTCTCTTGGTACACTCCCCAAGGTCTGTGAGGTCTCATGCAGAACCTGGGGATGTATCTGGGAGTTACACTTTGATGTCACCACTAAGTTGTCACATGCCAGCCACAGGTGGCCTATTTGCTCTTCTGCTCTGACATCCTGCAGAGCACTACTTGTTCAGAATAGAAAGAATCATCACAGGGCATCACTGTGAAAAAACTTCTTCTTTAAAATGTTGACAACAGAGACAGGATGGCTCTTGTAGGTGGTATGCAGGGAGGGAACACCACCTTTCCTCTCCTGTTTGATACCATTTGCCCTACAAAATATCACATTGCACTTGTTCATTACCAGGTTGCTTAATGTTTTTCTTCTGTGCCTCTACCCTGAAGAAGAAAACTGGCATCACCTAACTGTGGCATCTTTTTTTTCCTTGAATGGTTCTGACTCATGAGATTCATTTTGAGATTAAGAAAGATCAGTTTAGGCTGATAAATTTAGTTCCCAGTAGTGTCTGTGGAGGAGACTACATAGTTGGTGGAGAGGTGGGTAGTAATTCAGCTGTGAGGAGTTGGGGAGTAATTAAGCTGACCATCACTAAGGGTATGATTAGTTCACACCAGAGAGACATTAGTGCCACTTCCCACCTCCTCAGTAATCTCATATGGCTTCCAGCTGCTTCTCTAGAAGGTCAAGAATCAGCCACAGGTCCAATTGACATCATCCATACCTCGAGACGTATCAAATGCCTCCGCAAACCAATGTGTAGGCAGCTGAGTCATCCTCTAGATTTCTGTTTTATCATGAGCTGAAATGCTTCCTAGGCTATATTGCCTGTAATGGGTTTTTAGACATCTATTGACACCTATGTGGAGACATTTTAAGTTTTCTTTAGATTTAGGAAACTGGTTCAGGCCCAAAGGCTCAATTTAGTTTCCTGAGAACAGATATTTACTATTTCTTTAATCTCAGGTCAGCTCTCCCTACTTTTTCTCAAATTGCTGTCAGGACCTCGTGATGGTAGACTGTGAAGGGAGAGAGACTCTAATGGTTTAGATACCCCTCTGTGAAAGACCTGCAGTTCTCCCAGTCTAACAACATTTAGCTTTAATAGATACAAGGTTTAACGTTTCAGACTTTCCAAGAAGCTAGAAGCTATTCCATGGAGACCGGAGAACTTAAGCACATCTTTCATATTTCTCCCAAGATAAAGAACATGTGTATCTCTGTTGAGTGCATCTACCTACAGATTTTCACAGGCAGTTGTGTCAGTGCTATTTAGTGTCAGAGACAATGCTAGGATTTTACTTGCATGCAGCATACTGTATAAAACACGGCTCTTGAGTATTTTAACATTCTAGGCACATGGCTCTGAGCTTCAGTAATACTAGTATAATTTTCTTTCTTTAGAAATGAACAATGTCAGTTTATATCCAAGGCCACTAGCATTGGTGTATGAAATAGAAATAAAATTAATGTCTCTCTACCAAATGTTGGACTTTGTGTTTTTAATTAATAATGCAAAATGACATTCTACTCTTCTCCGTCAGTTCCTTTTAGATTAAAAGAAGTGACATTGCTATGATTAATACTAGAAAATATGACAACTTTTTAATTCTTACTTGAATTAAATATTTGCATTTAGATTTAAAATTAGATTTTGGTCTAAATTTGAATTTAGATTTAGATTGAGATTTGGATCTACATCTAGATCTAGATTTAGATGCAGAAGAACTACCCAACATTTGAAGCTGGGGGTTTGGATTACATCTCTGTTTTCTAGATTTGGATATAATATTCTGTAATGTTTTATGGACAGTTTAATTTATTGATCACTTTCCTTTTTTCTTTTATATATTGTATTATCTGAGATTTATTTATGATTGCCTAAAATCAAGCTGCTTAAGAGCAGGGGAGATAAAAGCAGTTGTCATCAACATTGCCATACGATCTTTTCCACATCATATCTTAGACTATTTGTCCCCTAATAGAATGCTAAAAAGTACTGTAAAGTGTTTCATCTGATGCTTATGACATTTCACATAAAAGATTATGGGCTGTACAGCTCAGCTGGTGGTGCCAGCTGCATGTACACTTCATTTCAGGAGATATCACTACGAAATATTTATGACGGGTAGTGATGGGACTGCAGGAGAATCACATCTCCTGCATTGGAGATGCTGTAATGGGAACTGCATTATCATTTAACTTTTTTCAAATTCTTTTTATCCAAGTTGCTGTCTTAATAGTGCCTGTCATAGGTGCCTTACATTATCATACTCATCTGCCAAAACGTAAGAGTCGAAAAATTAGACATAAAATTCTAAGCTAATCATCCCAGGCTATAGTGTCATTTGAGAAATGTAGGCACCTACAGAAGAATATTCACATTGATCTCTTTTTTTTTTTTTTTATGATAAACTGAATAGTCTTTGAAATATATCTGTCCTTCATTGAGTACAAAGTGAATCTGGAGTTACAAGAAAGGTTCAGGTATATAGTTTTAAGTTACCTAGGTTATTAAATTTGGAAAAATGAAGTTTTGGTTGAGTATAACCAGAGATTATTTAGTTTCCTTAAAAAATTTTTCAAAATAATCTATTTTTACTTATATAGCATAGTCATATTTTTTTTTTCATTCACCTAACAAAAAGTGACAAACTGAGGTAACACAGATCCAAAACATGGGAGGTTTACAGTATGACCTGTTGCCAAGGACTTTTGCCTAGACCAAAGTCAGAAGGAAACAGAAAAGCCCTTCTCAAGGGCATGGAAATGGCTTTGTGCTCCTACAGGGTGATGGCTGCTCACTTGGCTTCATTTGCAGCACTGAGTGCCATTTGCTGTTGCAGTAGCTGTTCTCACATTTCTATCATGTTTCTTATGAGACACCCAGACTGTTTTCAAGAGCATGAAGCCCAGTAGCACACGCTGCTGTGCCCAGGTGTACAGCAAGATAAATAAAAGGAGACATTTTCTTAGCTGAAGGTGGGAGAAGTAGAATTCTGGCAGAATAAGTGTTCTCTTCCACTGATGAAAAACAGACTGTCATAATCTTTCTCCTCTGCAGTTTAACATATTTACTGAAACAACAGATCTTGTTGTTTGCCTTGTCAGCTACAGTCACCAGCCCTAACTGACATTATGTTATTTCATTTTCGTGAAAAGAGACAAAACCATGTTCCTTCCTAGAAAGCAGAAGTGATTATGCCTTACCTCCAAATTTTATTTCTATATGGGGTTTTTTAGGTACAGATCATAAATGAGCTAAGGAAATTTGGCCTTAATTTTGAGACCAGCAGATAGGAACAGAGAGTAAATGTAAACACCCACAGGGTGTCTTAAGGCAAGGAGAGTTGTTCCAAATTCTGCAAGCCAGCCTGGACCCTGCTGAGTTTCAATAACTACTATGACAAGTCTGAATTCTGCCCTTTTTTTTTTTTTTTTTTTGCTTTGAAGTAGTTTATAGGAATATCTGTTTATTTTCATATGTTTGAAGTGTTTTATCATAGTTATGCAGTGAATCATGCTACCTAAAAATACAGTCCCTGTATTAATGATGGATAGGTTCAATCTTATGTTACATAAGGCAGTTGTACCAACACATCTTCAGAGTCTTTAGCTCTCCATCTACTTCTATCTAAACTCTTTGAGAAATGTATTTTCTTTTTAGATTTTTTTTTTAACAGAAATATAAGGTTGAGGTGCTGTTTTACTGTGACCTTAAGAGGCCTTTGCTCTGCTGTGCCTTTGGCATCACTGTATATTTCTGTTGGCAAACCTAAAATCAAATGATGTCTTGCTTCAGTGAAAAGGGAGCAGTGAATAGATCCAAATAAACATCAGGTTTTGCAGCATTAAATTTATGCAAAGTATTTATGATGGTATCCAAAGTATTACAGCCTCTACTTTTGTCATCACCATGCTCCCCTGGGAGACAGAATGCCTTTTTTTACCACTTTTAGTAGTAAAGTTTCTTGATATCATACCTTAGACAGATTCACTCCATTATTAACCCCCAGTTAATGTAAGCTGTGTTACTGTGAGATGGTATATTTGCTTTGAGAGGAAAAAAGAAAGGTTTTCTTTTGAGTGAAAAATACAGAAGCTATCAGTTTTGGCATTAGGGACACACTTCATAGTCAGTAACAGAAAAAGCAGCTGTTTAAATGGATACACCTCACAACAGCAGTTTTCCAGTGCTCTTGGGAGAACTGTTATTTGACACTTTACTGATATGTTTTTGCTGCTTCTTTTTTTTTTTTTTTAATACTGAAATATGAGGATGGTCCTGTACTATTCCAGTATATTGTTTTCAGAGGCAGCTGGCTCACTCATCTCATATCCCCTCTGAATGCTACTGTAAGTCCCAAGTGCTTTGAGCAATGCAACATCCTTGCAATGACCTCCACTAGACTTCAAGCCAGCTCTACTGAAGACAGTGATGCTCCCTAGATGCTATAATTCTTCTAATTTATACTTTCTCTTTTTTTTTACTTTTTTTTTTTTTTTTTCTGAACAAAGGTAGTCATAATGCCTAAGGACTGTTAGAAAGCCAGTGTCACCCCAATCTTCAGAAAGGGTAATAAGGAAGACCCAGGCAGCTACAGACCAGTCAGTCTCACCTGCATCCCTGGAAAGGTGATGGAGCAAGTCGTTTTGGAGCTTACCTCTAGTATCTTGAAAGAAAAGAAGGTTATCAGGAGTATTCAATATGGATTTACTCAGAGGAAATAGTGCTTGACTAACCTGATACCCTTCTACAAAGGCATGACCAAACGGGTAGATGAGGAAGAGCAGTGGATGTCATATACCTTGACTTCAGTAATGGTTTTGACAAGGTCTCCCATAACATCCACATAACAAAACTCAAGAAATGTGGGATAGACAACTAGACTGTGAGGTGGATTGGTAACTGGCTCAACAAGAGAGCTCAGAGGGTTGTGATCAGTGGCACAGAGTCAAGTTGGGGGCCTGCAGCCAGTGGGGTTCCCCAGGGATCAATACTGGGTCCAGTTTTGTTCGTTATCTTCATCAGCAACCTGGATGAGGGGATAGAGTGTGCCCTCAACAAGTTTGCTGACAATACGAAGTTGGGAGGGATGGCTGATGCCCCAGAAGGCTGTGCTGATGTCCAACAAGGTCTGGACAGGATGGAAATCTAGTCAAAGGTGAACTTCATGAAGTTTAAGAAGGACAAGTGTATAGTCCTGCATCAGGGTAAGAATAACACCAACCACCAATACAGATTGGGGGATGTCCTGGTGGAAAGCAGCTCCAGGGAAAAAGAGCTTGGAGTCCTAGTGGATAGTAAATTCTCCATGACTGATCAATGTGGCCTTGTGGCCAAGAGGGCCAGTGGTATCCTGGGGTGTACCAGGAAAAGTGTGTCCAGCAGATCTAGGGAGGTTTTCCTTCCCCTATTCTGCTCTGGTGAGACCACACCTAGAAGATTGTATTCAGTTTTGGTCTCCCCAGCTCAACAGAGGCAGGGATCTGCTGGAGAGAGTCCAACAGAGAGCTACAAGGGTGATTAAGGGACATGAACATCTATTCTATGAAGAAAGACTGACAGAAGTGGGGCTGTGTAGCCTTGAGAAGAGAAGGCTGAAAGGGGATCTTATTAATGTCTACAGCTATCTGAGGGGTAGATGTCAAGAGGAAAAATTTCTTTACTGAAAGGGTTGTCAGGCTGCCCAGTGAAGCTGTTCAGTCAGCATCTCTGGGAGTGTTTAAAAGATGTGTAGATGTGGTCCTTAGGTTCATGCTTTAGTGGTGGTCTTGGCTGTGCTGAGTTAACAGTTGGACTTGATCTTAAAGGTCTTTTCAATGGAAAAAAATCTCATCTCTTTTTGGTGGTGCCCAATAATAAGAAAAGGAATATTGGGCTTAAGCTAGAACACAGGAAATTCCACTTCAACATGAGAAGAAGCTTCTTTACTCTGCTGTGGGTGACAGAGCACTGGCACAGGCTGCCCAGAGAGGTTGTGGAGTCTTCTTCTCTGAAGACTTTCAAAACCCACCTGGATGGGTGTCTGTGTGTCCTGCCCCAGGTAATACTGATGTGGCGGGGTGGGTGGACTTGGTGATCTTTAGAGGTCCCTTCCAACCCCTAATATACTATGATTCTGTGATTCTATGATTCTATGACTTGTTTGGGTCAGCGTTTGGATTTAAAAAAAAAAATCCCTAGCTGCAAGAAAGAGTTAAAGTCATTTGTATAAGAGGCCACTATCTGTCCTTGAAGATTTACATTCATAGATTTCCAGTGAATACTGGATAATTGTATGCTAAAAAATTCCAAGTAGAATCAGTAATTTTTATAAA
Organism: Phaethornis superciliosus; assembly: GCA_023637945.1. Classification (NCBI taxonomy): domain Eukaryota; kingdom Metazoa; phylum Chordata; class Aves; order Apodiformes; family Trochilidae; genus Phaethornis; species Phaethornis superciliosus. The sequence goes on along the minus strand of JAJQWJ010000001.1, from coordinate 155,331,531 downwards.
GTGGGAAATAGAAGTGCTTGTAAAGTCAGTTTTCGGACCAGATATTCAAAAAGATTTTCCTCTCATCTGCTTTTGTTTATGTTCACAAAGCAGCTGTTCATTCTTCAGAACTCTATCCCTTTTGTAAAATATTGAGAACAATGTTGCTGGACACCATGTTTTCTCAAGAGCCTGCATCTTGAAGTGAGGTAAGACTCATTTGTCTGGAAATCTCAGATCTGGTGCTAATAGCAATACTATTTCTCTGACAGATTCTTCTTTTTTCATTGTCCCCTGCTATTTTGTATTCATTTAATAAAAATCTTTTGTATTTCCCTTTTTTTCCCAGTAGATTCTGACTAGACCTTGTTTCTATTTAGGGTGGGACTACCGATGTTTTGTTGTTGACTGTGCTTTAGTTTCATCTTTCACTGAGTTATAACTTTTACTTCTCAGCACAAACTTGCCCCTTGTAAGAGCAAGATCTGCCATGGGGGTCTTCTTTTTTGGCATTACAGCTGCAGCCAGATTGCCAGAAAGGACACTCACCATCTGATATATGTTGATTTAGAGAACTGCCAAACATGCATAAACCAGAGGTATGTACATATCGTTCACAACAGATGAATGAAAATTATGCAGGAATGGTAGACAAGCAGGATTTGGTGCAGAGCAAAAGCTCTGCAATTCCAAATGAAAAACCTGCTGTAAGTTTTGGACTCTGACTTGAATGATAGTTCAAGCAAGCCAAGGTTGAAATCTTTCAAGGCTTGTCATGTCTTATGCTCTGTTTTATGAATATAATGATCAAAGAGACTAAGATCTTAACTAGAAGAAGCCAAAGTCTTTTGTCCCAAAAGCTTCATTAGATACTGAGGCAAGCAGAGGCCGTCTGAATGCAGGAGAGGCTTCTTCAGATGGAGAAGTATGATTTTAACATGAATTTATTTTGTCTCCTTATGGCAGACCACATACTGGACACATCTATGAAATGAGCTGCTGCTTCCCCTGACTCATAGGGATTCATTTGTTCCAAAAGTGTCCCTAGGCAAACCTATAGGTCCTACAAATCCCTCCTTTGTCTGCTGAGAGACACATTAGGGTGGTCAGAGCAGGTTTCTAGAAATTTTTACAGCACAGTAAGATTTTTTGCTTTTTTTTTTTTTTAAACAAAAAAGGAAGGAATGCATAGCTTTATTTAAGCATGCAGGAGCTTTTGTGCTTCCTTTAGCACAAAAGGCCAAATCATCCTTCCAATTGCAACTTGAAAGTACCATTTTCTTTGACAGTCAGGCAGGATGGATACTATTGTTTTTTTTTTTTCTAATCCAAATAAAACCACTGTGCCTTTTAAAACTGCAATGGTTTTGACTGGGTGAAATAAAAAAGAAAATAAAATTCAAAATAAAATACAAAAAAAAAAAAAGGAGGAAAGTAAGTCATCATAATGACATCTTTTCTTTTTTGGAATTGCCAACTCCTGTGCTGTCTGCTCGTGAATCTCCACTAAATTATACCCAGATTTATAATTCCTGATATTTGAGAACAAGCAAAGTCAGAAACTTACAGTTACATGAAGACAAGGAAGAATTGTAGGACTTACATTTCTTTTTGGCAACCAAAATTATATAAAAATTTTTAAAATGGTAAAGGAATTAAATCATCTTACGTTATCTTTCAAAAAAAAGAGAGTCTGAAAATATGCTGTTAGTGGTATTGCAGGGTTAAAAAATATTAATTTTATTGAGGAAACAATAAATAATATGGCTGCTTTGATATTTATCTTTGCTTAGAGACACAGGAAATCAAGAATGCAAACTACTCTTACCCATGCACTGAGCTCTGGTTTTCAGTGTTTATTTTCTTTATTTTTTTCCATCCTGGCTCTTGTATTTGGGTGTGCATTATACTAGGTTTATACAGTGTAGTACATGTGTAGATATAGATTTCTCAGGTTTTGCAGTGCCACACAGAGCCAAGACACCCCACAAATTATGGCATGCACTGAGAACATCCCTTTTTGTGATGGCTGGAGCAGTTAGATTGCTGAAGACATTTAAAGTTTTGCTATATACGTGAAAGAAAAAGCCACAAAGGTATTTTATGGATTCAAGATAAAGCACAGGAAGTTCCACCTCAACATGAGGAAGAATTTCTTTACTGTGAGGGTTAGAGAGTCCTGGAACAGGCTCCCCCGAGATGCTGTGGAGTCTCCTTCTCTGGAGACATTCAAGATCTGCCTGGATGCATTTCTGAGTGACTTGCCCGGGTTTTGGTCCTGCTCTGGCAGGGGAGTTGGACTTGATGACCTTCAGAGGTCTCTTTCAGTCCCTGATATTCTGTGATTCTGTGATTTTCGGAATGTCGTGTGACTGCAGAATAATACTTCATGTTAGGAATTGCTGGTATGAATAAGGTACAGAATTTGCAAAACTGTTGAATGGCCTTGTACAAAAGGACATGAAGGAACATTCAGACAGCTCTGAGTTACTCTTTCCATCTTATGCTTCCTGCTGAGACTCCAAATGCACTTCATTTTTTTTGGACAAAATAAAAAAGATGAGACTAAATTGGATTTTTTTATGTGTACAGGATGACTAATAGCTGGCTCCAGAACTTGCAGAATGTGTTCTGTTGATTTGCAAAAGAACCTTGCCCTCAGAGAGACACACGTCATGTGTCAGGACACCTAATTGCTAAGAAAGGTTCAGGTAAATGAGACATTGCAGTGGCCTCTGGAATCTTGTAGGTTGGGGTTTTTTGGGCTGAGAGAGTTGTACCAGTCTACCATGGACATTTGAAAGCTTGTTGTTTTTGGTTTTTAAAATTTGGCAGGAATGTGAGGGAAGTTCCTAATTTACGTGGATTATTTTACCCATGCTGAATGTTTGAGATTTCCTTTGATAAGGATTGAATATTTTGCTGTTACAGAACTAAGCAACAATTTAAATGAACTATCTCTGCTTGCTAGCTGTGAGTCATATGGTGACATTTTATTGTCTTGAATAGATAGTCTGCTTTTTCTGTGTATTTCTAATTCCTTTGATATTATCACAGTGTCCTGTCTCTTTACAAGCAACTAAGGAGCTATAAATGATTAAAAAAACTCTGAACTGTCTCAGATACACGTGGGATTGTAGACTTCAGAGCAGACTGTCAGACCTGCTGGTGGCATAGAAAAATAAACAAACAAACAAACAAACAAAAAATATAAAAACTTGGGACCGAAGCACAAAATTTAAACTACAATGCCAGGGAAATTTATTTGTCAGTGATACTTACTACTTGCCTTACCCCTCATTTTTCTTTTCCTTTTTGCCTGTGCCCAGGTAATTTGGATTGCAACTGCAAAGCTCTGCTGCAGATTCTCTTGAGATAATCACAGGTATGCAATGCACCATAGCCACAGGGGTAAAAAGGGTAATCTGTGCTTGGCAGTCAGTCTGGGAGGGGGAAGATGAGCAGGAAAAAGAGTTGAAAAACCTCCAATCCCTTAACCCCTCCCTTATGGTGCAGTTCACCTGTTGGTAGGAAGGTCTTATTTAGGTCAGCCGTCTCATGCAATATCAAACAAACAAACAAAAAAACCCAAAAAACCCCCTGACATTTTAAAAGCCTAATAGCATACACAGGTGATTGATATGTACAGAGCTGGTGACACATGCAAAATTTTTCATACCAGCAAGCCTGACTGACTAACTTGAATTCTGGTTCTCTGATGAAGCAGTAAGCATCACCTTTGAGTAGAATATCAGAACGGTATTTCGTAAACTCCTCGTGTGATCCAAATTCAATTGGTAACCGCAAATTTGCTTATCTGCCTTTCAAGGTTTCAGTTTTGGTTTTGTGTAATTTTTTTTTTTTTTTTTTTACTGCAAGAGTATATGGAGTCTTTATGCATCTTACCAAAATTTCACACTAAAAAAATGTTAAGATTATGAATATGAGGCAGGTAGTTATCTAATTGTAGCAAGAATAGAAAGGTGAAGAAACATGTGCTTTCTGACTTGCCTTCTCTTGAACATTTTTTCTCTATTTGATAGCTTCTTAATACTATTATCTCCTGAGACTTCACCTTCTGCTGTACAAGGGGCAGTAAAGAGATCAAAATACCTTTTGTTCTTTATAAGTCTTTTATATGGCTACCAGAACATGAAGAAGTTAAAATTATCTGTTAGTTTTTATTTGCTGGATCATCTAGCAGGAAATCGCTCTTCAAGCCATAATAATTTCTTTCAAAGGGAAAGTAAGCATCATTTGTTGTTACTCTACTGGGTCAAGTAGTTTTAAAAACCAAAAAAATCCTGAGATAATTCTCTTGAGCTGCCAAGTGGGCACTTTGCTAAGCAGTGTGTTGGAAGTCATAGTCAATTTTAATGACATAACCGCAGTTGTGGGCTGAGTCCTCTTCCTGAGATATCTCCCTCTTTTCCTCCTTGTGGCACAGGTCCTGTTGGGATATACACAGTATGGTTCCCATTACACTTCATTGAGCTCCTAATAGGAAAAAAGTGGAATTAGGTTGTTGCTGATGCTTATCCTTTGCTCTTGATATTGCTGCCTGGGGTATTCATCATGGCCATGGCATTGCAACACAATCCACAACATTTCTGACTGAGCAAGCTGCCTTACAATTCACTTAAACTATTGCTTTCCCTCCAGAGAGATTATTTTCACATTATAAATAATTAAACTATGTAACTCATTGTCACAGGATATTGTGGAGGCCAAACTGGGTTCACATCTTTCATTATCTGTTAAGCACAATTATATGGATGCAATATCTGGTGTAGGAAGTGCACCCTTAAAGCTCATCAGGAGCTATGTCAGTGTCCATTCATTTCTCTCAGATACACAGGACTATTTATTCTGTGATTTAAACTTTATTATTAAGCTCATTAAGAAATACAATAAACAAGACAAACAGGACTCAATATCCTAGACTAGTCTATCACATTAAATCACCATTTATTTGCCATTAAGGACATAAGATTTCGTAACTCCTAATATTGTGCACCTATGAGCAAAAGGAAAGATAAATTCTTTAGCTGAAAGTAAGAGTGTGCATCTTTCCTCCTGCCTCTTAGTGTGGGCATCCCCTGTATCACACCTGGAAGCACTCCAGCTACTGTTGGATCTGCTTCAAAAGATTTTTTTGTAAGCTGATGCATTATACCCTCCAGCTTGGAGATTTGGTATATACCATTTCCACAAGGTAGTGGTTTCTCAGGAAACTGCCAGACAAAAGATAATGGCTGCCAGAGATGGCAATCTGGAGCTGATCATGTCTGCCACTTCTGCCTGGACATTTGCCCTGCCAAGATAAGACTGTTGAGTTGGATGGACCTCTGGTATTATTTAGTTTGTCTTATTTTAAGTTCCAATCATTACAGAATCAAGTTTAACTGCATTTGACAGTCATTATCCACCTTAAAAGTCTTATGTCAGGAAGGGCTTATATTTCCTAATAATAACATTTTATGAGTTGCAAGGCTCAAGTGCACTGAAACAGCTTAAACCTTGGATGAGCTTCAGTAAAATTTCTTGACATACTATGATTCTATGATATTCCAAACACAGCAATTGAAAGCTGTTTTTCTATGTTCCTTGTTTTGTCTCTTCTTTGACATCATCATGAAAGGAAGTATTTTTGAGGAAATATCTCAACCCTTATCAGAGGATGAGGCTCTGTCATAATGCAAAGCAGCAGTCAGTCAAAGATCTGAGCTGAAATCCTGACTCTTTTCTAGGCTGCTGAAGTCAAAGGGAAAATGATGATTTTTGTGAACTCCATAATTTCAGCATTACTTTCCAGTCTCAGTTATCTCACTAATCTACTATTTTTCATTCGGGCAAAAGAGATAAGTAGTTCAGTGATTAGGAAGTGATTAACTTCACTGCATTCCAGCTTCCCATTTTGCTAAGGAGGAGAGATAGAAAGACTACCTTGGTAACACATGTTTGGATCCTTAAATGGAAGTTGATGTTGGAAGTACAATAAAATCCTACTGAGAGGTGCTTGGTTAGGTATTAGATATATGCTTACCTTAGATCTTATGAGAATTTTGCCTACATCAAGAAGCCTGAGGGAACTTCATATTTCATCCTAACCCCTTTTCTCCCTCTTCTCCCTCTTTCTCCTTTTCTCCCTCTTTTCTCTGTGCTCCATTTTCCACCGAAAGGAAACCCATTCACGTGGTCCAGGTGGAGCTTAAACTCATGAGTGAGCTTAAGGTGAGCTCACTTAAGGTGAGCTTAAACTCATGAGACTTACTTTACCCTAGACACTATCAGACCCTGGTACACCATTTGCCCATGCACAGTAGAAGACTTTTAACCATGAACTGGTAAACCAGAGGATGAAATATAATGTGTTAATCACCTAGATTTAATAGCAGTGCATGACAGAACATCTCATAGAATTCAGACCTAAACTCAAGCCCACTTTGAATCAAGTCTTGAAGCACTCAGCTGTGTATGTATGGATTAAAAGATAACCTTAAAATAGTAATTTATCTAATTCTGCAGGCAAAAAATGGAGAGAAAATGCTAGTCAGTGTTCATTAATCTAAAGAACAAAGCTATTTATTATTTCACCTTGGCAAAATGTGCCTGATGAGGAAGCTAGAACAAAGCCAGCTGTATAAGGAAGAAAGAGGAAAAGTCAAGGAGAAAACTAATAATTATGGAGAAGATCTGTTTTTTTAGTTTGTTTTATGTGTGTATTTTTCTAAATCTTAAGATGTTACTATATTTAACAGGACAGTTAAAATTCTTGCTGCCTATTCTTTGAGTTTAGTATTTACAATCTGCTCACCCATAAGCATGAAATGCTCTGCAGGAGACTCTATCTTGTATATAGGACAACAGGACAATAGTAACGTGGGAATACAAAGAACTCTTCTATTAGGCCATGAATCCAATTAATTTAAATAAGGTGAAGATTTTTTTTTCCTTTATTATTTTCACAGTGGGAATATAACTAAGTTATCACTAGCTCCTTTCATTTTGTTCATGTTCTTCACAGGCAGCCTCTAATTCACCTTTGATCTTCCTACTATTTATTGCAAGTCATCCACAGAGCTCTGTGATTTAAAGCCAAAATTTCTAAGGAGTGTTTTAATTTAAGGTTCCCCTCAAGACTATGGGTAAAAAGACCTCTTTTGGAATCCTGATGCAGACACATTTCTGAAAACTAAGAAAAAGACCAGAAAGTAACTTTTCCCACACTTAAATAAAGTGAACAGATTCTTTGTTTTTACCAGCCTCATTTTTTATTCTGAAACAAAGGCAGCAGACAAAGGTCCTGAAGTATCTGTATTGATGATATGCATTATATGCATCTTCTAAGAAAATGGAGAGTCAAAAGAGACCTTTTGGGCAACTTCCAACAAAAAAGCCATGTGGTTAATGAAATGTGCATATAAAAAAGCTTCAAAATTAAACCTGTTGCCCTTGACCATGGTATGATGGACGCATCAGTCAGGTTTTTATTTTTGCATCATTACCTTCTAGGAAACCTTGGCTGCATTTGCAGACACCTGCTACCAAAATCTTTAATCAGAGCAGGTGACATGTGACAGACTGACAGGTGTGACTGTGCTTTCAGGCTGACAGCATCAACCTTACCTGACAATTTCTCTTTTAGCTTTACTGCCAAATAACATTTCCAGTAATAACTTGAAGATAGTATATTCTCAGAGCAGAACTGTCACCTCTGGAGGGGCTTAAGAAACCTGTGATTTGGCCAAGCAGTGAGATTCTGGGCATTTTAATGTAAAGATAGGGGCTGAGAGTGGAGAATATGACAATTGTACTTATTTAGAAGTGTGCTGAAACGTTATTGTCATAGTTCAGGTATATACACCACTGAGTTAGTTGAAAAAGCACAATTTGCATGTTGAAAAGATCCAATTTGCATGTTTATGAGAAGGTTTCTTATGGTAATGACATGGATAATGGCTTAACTCTTTATATAACCAAAAAATAAAAAGAGAGTATGTCACAAGCTTATCTTGAGAAAGAAGAAAAGAGCATAGTGCATCACTCAGCACCATGTACACAACCCACTGATCAACTTCTAATGTTGTATTTCACCTGAATTAAAAAATAAAAACATATTTGAGAGGAAATACATGCCTTTCCCCACTAAACTGAAGGTGTTAGAAGGCTACTAGCATGTACCACAACGTTTATTTGAGCCTGTAATTATCATAAGATATGGGTAGAATATGTAACCTACTGTCCTTGTTAGGTTCCACATTTTCCATCTTCATAGCTCCTCTGGGCTAACTAATTAGCACAAAGGTCACTGTTCTCATTTTTCCAGTATCAAAAGAACATTAAAGCAGCACACCTCTGATTATATTGGTAAATGAGGGATGATGCAGTTGAGGTGAAATTTCAGTTTCACAAAAATTGAGACCAAAGCTCATAAATTTAGCAAGGGGATAATCTTCTGAGCACTAAGCTTCTTTTCTAAAAGAATAAAAAAGGAATTCACATGAAAGCACACAACCGAGGAGAAATGGAATGAAGATGGCCTTTATATTTTGATCAAAGGTATATCTGAAAAGTTCTATGTGAGAAACAAGTTAACAGCACCAGTCAAAGGCCAAATGCTGAAACAATTAAATGTCTGTGGATACAAACAGGTAAGTTGGTGTCTTGTCATGGGGTCTGGTCATATAAACCCCACTACAAGTGCTGTAGGCACTGAGCTTAATTGGGAATGGGGTAATATTGATTAACACTGGGGAGAACTACTTTCCTTTACCTTTTACTCCCTTTAAATTTATAAACAAGTTGGGACAAGCACTCAACAATGCAGTGGATTTTGTGAGGACACTTGAGAGTCTTTTTCTCAGATTTCTAATTGCCTTCATTTGCACCAGAAATATGTGAGGCAAACAGTACTTTTCATTAACAGTTGACAGCTTTTCTTTAGATTTTGACAAGAATAAGGTAGCACTGACATGAAAGAAAATAAAAAAATATTTTTTTAATTTCACTTGAGTTTGGCCTTGAATACTGCTGGAAGGCCAAAAGGATTCTCATTTTAACTAAATGATTTCTCTGTGTCTTCTAAGTAATTGAGTTCCAAGGCTGTAAGGTAACATTTAATTTCTGTCATTTGATTTCTCATTAGCACCTTGTAATGTAGACTTTCACTTCCAGGACCTAATGCATCAAATGTAATTTTTGATTGAGCTGAGCCTTAGCTTCCAAACTGAGATTAGATGTAAAAATTCAAGCTAAAGAATTCAGTGAGGAAATCTGATACACCATTTTAGATTCTGATAAATAAAAATAGCAAAAGGCAACTTCAGGTATGTTTGAATCAGAAGAACAGAGGTGAATGATTTTTGCAAGCCAATTTTTTCTGAAATATTTATTTGTTGAGAGGAGGGAAGAATGCTAGAAACAAGTCAATAGAACTCTACACATAATTTTGTGACAGGGATTCTAGGTAGACTGCTACTCAGTAGGGTCTGCAGCTTGATGAAAAATGACATGGAAAAGGTGGAGGTACTTGGTATTTTCTTTGCCTTGTTCTGTTCTGGCAAGTAAGTCTCTGCTGTCAGTCTCAGTCAGATGCCTGTGCCTAGCAGGATGGTGAGGCACAGAGAAGTGCTATCTGCACTGGAGGAGGAATGAGCTAGAGGAAACTGAAAATAGACATAGCAGTGGAACTGAGCTGAGGATGAGTCTTGGGTGTTGTCAATATAACTGTGAGGACTACCAGTAATGTTTTTTCAAAGGGTTTGGCAATCATGGGAACTTTCTGGAGACTGTCCACCTTCAGGAAAAGAACAAGAAGGAGGAGCCAAGTAACATCAGGAGGGCCAACCTCCCATAAGTTTCTGTGACAGTTATGGGGACTGTGTTCAGGGAAGCTTTTTCCACACAACTAAAGAACAAGAAGATGATTTTGAGCAGCTGACATGTGTTAGTACCAACAGTGTCTGATAAGCATGGTTGATTTCTGTGATGAAATGAATGGCTAGAAGGGAGAGCAAAGCACAACTATTACGTTGGCTTCCCAAGACCTTTGAAATGGTCTCCCATAGCATACTTGTAAGTGTGAATAGGACTTCAAGCTGTTAAAGACCATTTGGCTCAAGGAGTTACTGTTCAAAGGTTCAAAGTCTAACTGGCAGCGAGTAAAATACAATGTTTGTTGGGATTGATATGGGGCCTAATAGTTTAATAATGTTTTCATTACCAAACTGGACAGTGGGAAGGAATGCACCCTCAAAAAATGTAATGGATGACACAAAATTGGAGTGAATGACTCTTAAGAACAACCACCATCTGTAAGAACAAAATCTGGAGAAATGGGCTAAGAACCCCAAGAAGTTCATTAAAGATGAATGCAAGGTTCTGGATCTGGAGCAGAACAATCTCATTTAACAGTGTAGGCTGGGAACTGACTGGTTAGGGCACAGCTTTACTGAGAAGGACCTGAGGTCCCTGTGGACTGCAAAATGAACATGGGTCAGCTCCACGGCTCTATGGTAGTGAGGAGCAGTCATGCTGGGCTGTGCTAGCAAGAGCATAAAGAATAGGTCTAAGAAAATGATTGTCCCCCCCTGCTTGGCACTTGCCAGGCCACATATGGAGTTGTGTCCACTTTTGGACTAGATGATCTTCAGGGGTTTATTCTGACATAAATTCTCCTGCGACTGATCAAAAAAAGGAAATAGCAAAGTTAAAGGTATACATATAATTTGGTACACCACCATGATGCATGGGGATTATTTTGTGAAAAATATCTCTGTACTTTGTAAAAGGATTGATTTCTGCTTCATTATGTTTAATATGATTTTTAGCTGAGGAACATGAGATGATATTTGGGGGTGGATAAGCAGTCTGGTAGCCTTAAGCCTTATGAAATTTCCTGAGATAATATAGAGAAAGAGGAATCTGGAGGATTTATTTCTCTTTTTTGGAGTGTTCTGAGATGAGCTACATGGCTTAAACCAAAGCACAAATAGTATCATATTATTAACTATTCTGGACTGAAAATGAGCCTAGTGCTAATGCCTAGAAACATGCAGATTTAAGGAACTGGTGTCAGTCTGATTATGCTGTCAGATACTGTAGCAAAGTAAAAAAAATTATGTTCAGCTACACACTGGCTTCTTTTGTCTCATTTTTTATTGATTCAGCAGATTTCTATCTGCATCTTTTAATCAAGAAAACATTGATTCCTTCGGTTTAGCTACTAGTATGGCATAAATTGTGGGTTTGCTACTAGTATGGAATAAACTGTAGAAATCAGTGAAGTGTCATTTTTATCCAGATTTTGCTGAAACTTGCATTTGATTTTGAAGGCCTCTGATTAAAACAGTGTTGTGGGTACACTGAGATACTTTCATAGTATTACAGAGACACAGAAGCATATTCTTTAACAACCTTATATAGACTTTCAAGAAAAAGTGCTCCACCAGTTCAAATCAGATTTTTTTCAAATGAAACCGTAAAAAAAGAAACAGCACTCAATAAAAATTTGTATCAAGTATTTCTCCTGCACTGCTCAAATCACAGAGATTTTTGGTTGCCATGTTTTATCTTAGGCCTGACTTGTACAAGTCATCCAATATACATTGCTGTCTCAGTCTGCAGCAGGTAAGTAAGATGTTAGTGCCTCTTCTGCTAAATGGAAACCATTAATCCTTTTGAACTTCCATTGCTAAGGCTCTGCAAGACTTTGAGTGGGTATCTAATAGAACTTTTTAAGACAAATGTTTAGACTGCATTGCCAGGCAGCAGTTTAAACAAAATTATTTTTTAAAATTTAATTTGAACACTAAGTACAAGAGCAATGAGGCTTTATGTACACCCAGATTCTCTGACATAGATCTGGTAACTGCTCTATACAAGGTATGTTTAAATCTATTAAATACAAATAGAGATGGAAATTTGTTTGAAATAAGGTTTTGTAACTTTCTGCCTGTCTGATTATGACACAAACACAGAATAAGCATGTGTGTCTTTTGAATCATTCAAATGTCCAAATACCTGGATAAATTACTAACCCTCAACAATCTAATTGCATGTGTCTAGGGGATTCTAATTTAACAGAAAAAGAAATCAGTTTCTTCCAAATCATTATGAAATGTGTCAGAAATGTCAGTTATGGCTCCTATGTGAAAGATATTAGAAACAACCAAGAAGGTCCATTTTCTAATGTTTCTCAGAAGGGAAGAAAGTAAATAGAAATTATCTTTGATGACATAATCAAGGGGTGACGGAAAATATAATGATTGTGGCTCTTTCCCTCTTTCTGCTTGATATTTATGAACCCCTAAATTACATTCTCATTTTTTTAATTTCTGTTGCTTTTTGTGAGAAATTACTCAAAGTGCTACTTTCACTGGCAAATTTCAAATGCTAAAAAAAGCAAGTGAAGAAAATAGAGAACCGTTGTCAAGGATCATCCAAAAGGATTGATCTTTATTTTCTTGGAAGTACATCTTATTTCAAAATTTTACTTAACCAGGGTTTTTTTTTAAGTTTCAGAAGTACACTACTAACTGTCTTCTAAATCTCTAGAATTCTCTCTGTCTGATCCTCTTTTTTCTATTGCAGTTAGCATTCTTTTTAAACCTTTTGTTTTCATACAGCCTACACAGGTTAAAATCGCATAATGCACTCAGAGATCGAAATATACACTTGGTGCTCTGTAGGTGTTTCTGTATGTATGAAGAGTAGACAGAAAGGAAGTTCAGAAATTCCATGCAAAAAAACCCTAGATGAAGCTTAGCAGGACATATTCAAGTATTCATTCAGGTCAGATGGGGTTTTAAATAACCTAATCATGGGGGAGGTGTCCCTACCCATGCAGGGGTTCCACCCTTGAAATTGCAGAGGAAATAAGCCACAACATTAGCCATGGGAATGGTTTACAACTGCATCAGGGGAAGTTCAGACTCGATGTAAGGAAGTATTTCTTTACAGAGAAGGTGGTCAAACACTGGAACAAGCTTCCTCAGAGCTGCGCTTGGTGCCTCAAGCCTGTTGGTGTTTGAGAGACATTTGAACATTGCCTTAATGACATGCTCTAGCTTTTGGTCAGCCCTGAAGTGCTCAGGAAGTTGGGCTGGGTGATTGTTGTAGGTCATTCCCAACTGAAATGATCCTTTTCTATTCTTATTCTTTAGAATCATAGAAACTTACAGGTTGGAAGGGACCTTAAAGATCATCGAGTCCAATCCCCCCTGCCAGAGCAGGGTCACCTACAGGGAGGTCACACAGGAACGTGTACAGGTGGGCTTTGAATGTCTCCAGGGAAGGAGACTCCACAACCTCCCTGGGCAGCCTGTGCCAGTGCTCTGTCACCCTCACAATGAAAAACTTTTTCCTAACATTTGTGCAGAACTGCCTATGCTCCAGTTTATAACCATTGCCCCTCATCCTGCTGTTAGTCACCCCTGGGAAAAGCTTTATTCTGTCCTCCTGGGACTTGCCTCTTACATATTTATAAACATTAATAAGGTCACCCCTCACTCTCCTCTTCTCCAAGCTGAAGAGCTCCAGGTCCCTCAACCTTTCCTCGGAAGGGAGAGGTACCACTCCCTTCATCATCTTGGATGCTCTTTGCTGAACTCTTTCAAGCAGTTCCCTGTCCTTCTGGAACTGAGGGGCCCAGAACTGGACACAATATTCCAGATGCAGCCTCACAAGGGCAGAGTAGAGGCGAAGGAGAACCTCTCTCAACTTACTAACCACCCCACTTCTAATGCACCCCAGGATGCCATTGGCCTTCTTGGCCACAAGGGCACATTGCTGGCTCATGGTCACCCTTTCATCCACCAGCATCCCCAGGTCCCTTTCCCCTATGCTGCTCTCCATCAGCTCAGTCCCCAACCTATACTGGTACCTGGGATTGTTCTTTCCCAGATACAAGACTTTACACTTGCCCTTGTTGTAATTCACTAAATGTCACTCTCCAGCCTGTCCAGGTCCCTCTGAATGGCAGCACAGCCACTCCTCCCAGTTTTGTGTCACCAGCAAACTTACTGATGGTACACTGTTCCCTCATCAAAGTCATCAATAAATATATTGAATAGCACTGGTCGCAATACTGACCCTTGAGTAATTCCACTAGAAGCAGACTTCCAACTAGACTCCATCCCATTGACCACAACTCTCTGGCTTCTATCCTTCAACCAGCTCCCGATACCCTTTTTTATTCTCATTCTTATTCTTTTATTCTTATTCTTATTTTCTTTTTATTATTCTTCTATTCTATTCTAGTCTTTTCTATTCTTCAGGGCTGCATCAACATACCATTGACTTATTCCTATTCCCAACCTCCGCTATGCCACCATATAACTTCCCATATGAATGTGCTAATTTAATTCAGGGAAGACTTCATGTTGCTCAATGTTCAGCTGACACTTTCTGTACATTGCCCAGCTTGAAGAAGGAAATGGGTAGCTGCACAGTTCTCCTGTGTTCGCTTGTCATATGAGAAGGAATATATGCATAGGGAACACACTGCTGACCCACTTCTCTACCTTCAAAGTGCAAGACCTTTTCCAAGAAATGCAGATCAGCGTAGCATATCATAAACTGGAAAAATTCTGAGGTGAAGCTGTGCTTTGGGATAGTATTTTTATATGTGCCATTGTATTGTGCATTTTGACATATGTATTGTGTATTTTGACACTTAAACCAGACATTTTTAAATGTTTTTTTGTTTAGTAAATCCATTTCTTTGACATTATTTTACTTCAATACAGTAGATATACATCAAAATAGTTCACTGGGGACTGGATATGTGTTACCATGATATCTGGATCGTAAAAGGGGCTTAGCTGTTGAATTCTGCAGTTTGAATACATTTATCTGAATTGCACACAATCAATGTTAATTTGGCACTTAAAATGGATCAATTTTGGATGGGGAAATCTTCTAATATTTGCACTTCAGGTTGAGAGTAGGGATGAGCAAAAAATTCAAGCTTGGTCATTACCAATTTGAAAACAGTGAATAGCCTTTGTCTGAGGATGGAAAACATAATTAGTCAATTAGCATAATAACGTAATTATCTGTAAGCTGCATTTTTAATTTCCCCAAACTACCCATTTCAATTTTTAAAGATTAGGTTGTACTGTTTTAATGCAGTTGCCTTATTATTACTTTCCAGCACCTCACAGACATGAAGTATGCATATAACTGAGGAGCTGATGTTATACAACATAGCAATGTTGTGCTTTGTCCATCTGGGTGTATCTTTCACAGGCATTTTAGGCATTTGCTGCTAATTCTGTTGAGATCCATCTTTCAGTTATCCTACATGAATCAAGTGTGTTTCCACTTGGTTTTGAATTCATATTTCATGAATGCTACAACCAGAGTACCAAATAAAATAGAAAACATACTGAGTCATCTTCAGTAGTGGTAGAAGGCCAATTTAAATAAAAAATAAAGAGGTATAGAAGAAACTGAGCTTTTCCTTTCTTAGTTCCTTCTACTATTCCTTCCCATGTTTTGGTCTATGATCCACTTACCTGTCTTCATGTTTCTTGTTTTTTAGAATAAAAATCTGAGAGGATCAGGTTCTGCAATGGATAGGGTTGAGGGAGTTCTCAGTCATACTGGTTGGAATGTGGATCTGACATTGTTTAAGAGAATTATGTAATGTGATTGCTTACAATAGCAGGAAATTCAGACAGTCCCTATTTGCCACATGGAATTAGGCCATTCCTAAACCTCTGTTTAAAATATAGTGTCATTGGCTACCAAAATGCCAGACAAGAATTTGGTGTTCCTGTGTTAAGCATCTGACACTGGGATGTTCTCCAGTGGTAAGGGACCCCTCCAGATGCACCTCCCTTTGAGATTCCTTTCAGGTTATCTGCCTGTCTTCATTAACTTCTTAGAAAAATTAAGCTCTTATTTTGGAAGGAATTTTTTTGCTAGAAAGATTATACGGACATGTTATGTTTGTGAGTCAGGCCAACTGGGTTTCAGTCTAGATGTATTTGTATTTAAGTGAAAGTTTGCTACATTTGCTCCTGAAGTTCATACTTTTCTCATTTCATCTTTTTGGCCTTGTCACATTCAAGCCTTATTTTCTCAGGAGATCAAAGGCATTCTGAAAGTCCCTGGATAGGATCCCTCTCTTCCCTTAGTGGCTCAGATGCTTTAACACTTCAAGAAAGATCAGCCTTACAGCTGCTGGTATGAACTCAGAGGTTTCAAGCAGATCAGAGCCCAAGTAGTCTTGTGATGAGTCCTAGAGGAGTCAGCTGCTATGTAAAAGATTTAGTTAATCTCTCACTGCAAAACCAAATATTTCTGCACTGGTGTTTCAGGGGCTGGATTCCTCTCCCAGACTTATGACTTGGCTTCCTTTATTGGGTGAAGGGATATGCAGCATGGAGCAGTATTGGAGCAGGTGCCACTTTGAGTAGCTAATATTAAAAAAAAGCACAAGGGGATCTCCTTGCCATCTTAAGGGCCATAATCTTGGCCCCTGTCTATCTGGAGTCCCTGAATGGAGAGTGTCTACTTAGGGTACATGCACACATGACTTACTTTCATGAGAAGTACAAGGGTGAATGAATAGTTCATATGCAAGGACCTAGGGGGTGGAATTCCCTTCTACAGTAATTTGAAGTGATTTATTGCTGTTGTTGCAGGTGGGGTGCTGTGACATACTGCAGGCTGCCCTGAGTTTGCCCATCCCCTTGTGACAGTTGTCTCTGAAAAGGACACAGGATCCCAGAAGGCAGATTGCTCAAGCTGGACCTTGTCCATTTTGCTTCTGGTACTTAATTGGCAATGGTTTGAGACTTGAAGAAAGAGAGATTTAGGTTAGACATTAGGAAGAAATTCTTCTCTGAGGGTGGTGAGACACTGGCACAGGTTGCCCAAGGAAGTTGTGGCTGTCACCTCCCTGGCAGTGTTCAAGGCCAGGTTGGATGGGACCTTGAGCAGCCTGGTCTGGTGTGAGGTGTCCCTGCCCATGCAGGGGGGTTGGGACTGGATGATCTTTAAGGTCCCTTCCAACTCAAACCATTCTATGGTTCTATGATTAATGGGGACAGGGACAATCCTGGATTGTGCCTACTGCAGCAAGATTATGTCTGAGCTTTATGATAAAGATGTAGGAGTGAATCAGGCAAAAAGGTGCCCAGACCAGAGCAAACAGAAGGAAATTACCAAGGACAGGGCTAGAAGTGTCTAGAGAAATTCAAATTAAAAAAACAAACCAAAACAAAACACTCTGTCTTTTGAAGAAAATCAAAACTGAGCATTAGATTTTGGCTCTAAGGTTTGCGTTATTTTGACACTTAAACCGGACATATTTACATGTTTTTTTGTTTAGTAAATCCATTTCTTTGACATTATTTTACTTCAGTTGTGTGTGCCTAGTTCCTCTTGGATTCTTTGAAAATTTTTACTGAAAGTTTCAAAAGTCTTTGTCCAATTTTATATCAGAACTGTAACATTCAAATCCAGTCTGTGGGAAAAATCTAATTACCAATTTAGCAATGCACACAGCATGAATTTCTTTTTCCATGACAGTCATTCCTGTGTGGCTTGCTAACAGCTGGGACAGGGAACATTTTGGTAAACTTATCTCCTTGGTCCATTGGAAACACTGTGAAATCAGTGGCTGCACTGTAGGTGATAGGAATCTGCTGCTGGCACAATAGCAGCTGGTGATTTCACCCAAAATTGGCAGTGCCACTCAATTTAAGCCCACTTGGCATCAATTACTACCTAAATATTGTGAGCTTTTGTGCTAAGGTTGCCACTAGATTCTGAAATGTGGAGAAAATGTGGAGAGATGGAAGGATGTGAGGAGGACAAATGCATAAAATTTCAGAGAACTTTTAATTGCTAGAGCTGAAATAGGAATCAAATGTCTTTTTGTTGTTAAAGACTTTAAAATTTATCAAGAAACAAAATGTGTCACATCTATCTCCTTAAGTCTCTTGGTATTGATATAATTATTCATAAATAGAACTAAAATTTGAATTTTTAATATGACAATATATAATATAAAATTTCTACCCTTGTAAAATCATCAGAGAAAAGAGTAAGTGGTCTATTCCCACTACTGAATATTAAAAATGTACATCAGATGAGAGCCCCAGTCATCTGGGAAACTTCACTCAGAAGAGAGTCAACATGGTGCCTTTCTACACATTATTCCATGTTTGAATCTGGAAAACTTCCAGTGCACCAGAAGGAGCAGATTAGGTGCAAAATTCTGAATTAAAATTACTTTCTTTTATGCCTTCCTGAAAGCCCTCGGATTCTTAAAGTCTGATGTGATTACTAACACAGGCATCAGAGTTTCAGATCCAGACTTGGAAAGAATACTCAGTGGAAGTGATTCTTATTCAGTCTCCTTGCTTTGATACTTCTGTGAGAGCTGCAAGAAGTCTGCTGGTAATAAAAAGACATTTTGAGTCACCATTAAGAACTCAGTTTCAGCTGCTGTCTGAATTCAAATGGAATCCTGAAATGGTAAATGCAGATGCTGTCCACTAGCTAAAAGACTGCAGACTACTTTAACTCTGATTTTGGCTCCAACCTCTACTACCTTAAATTTGCAGTTGGGCTTGGTAATAAGAGACATTCAGGTCAGAGGGCTTCCAGCATGTGCAGGGGTTAGCCACTCAAGATTGCTGAATCCAATTCTAAATGCATGCAAATATCTCTCTGCTGTATAAAACGACTTTCAGTAAAAGCCTTTAACTGAATTTATTCACCAAATCTGAGATTAACACCACTTTTTGAATCATAGAATCATTATGGTTGGAAAGGACCTTCAAGATTAAGAATCTACATTTTCAAGAGGCCTTATCAGTTCACTTATGCATCATAGCTCACATCTCTGTCTACACAATGAATTTTTTAAAGGAAGTTATGCATTGAGTTATCAAGAGATACATTATTTCTAGAAACCTATCTGCATGGTTCTTGGAGAAAAATTGGGCTCTGAGATAATTTAGTTCTGGAGTGAAAGGATACTTCTCAAAAATCAACTTCAGTGTTAAATGTCCCTTTCAACAATCTTTTAATTTGGACAAAAAATCCCAACAATTGGTCAGAAAATTATGTTTCCTTTTATAAATGAACTACTTTAATGTTCATAGTGCTCCTGGGCTCTGGTTTTAATTTCATGTAAGAACACTATATTTTCAGATTTATAAAGAAATAACATCTGGTATTTTGTTGCTATGGCAATATAGATCTCTATTTCTTAATTTATGAATAATAATGAAGATCTAATTGAATCAAGTTACATTTTAGTTCCGCCGTTTCCTGAAGCTAGCCTTTCATGAAGGCTTTGTACACACTCAATTTAAACTATTTTATTTCCCTTTCTAACAGGATTTTATGTTCTGCTTGTGCTTCTTTGTTAAAGCTTTAAGCACTGATTTTAGCTTACGCTACCCCACTGGCAAACATTAATGAATAAATACAAAATGTCTCTTTTTTCTTCTTTGGACAGTCAAGCAGTGGAACATGTTGCCCAGATAGGTTGTGTACTCTCCACCCTTGGCATTTATCCCAGGAGACACTGCTCGGAGCAGAAGGCTGGATTAGAATCCAGCATTAATCTCCGATTCTTTTCATAGAATCATAGAATGGTTTGGGTTGGAAGGGACCTTAAGGATCATCCCAACCCCCCTGCATGGGCAGGGACACCTCCCACCGGACCAGGCTGCCCAAGGCCCCATCCAGCCTGGCCCTGAACACTTCCAGGGAGGTGACAGACACAACTTCCTTGGGCAACCTGTGCCAGTGTCTCACCACCCTCACAGGAAAGAATTTCTTCCTAATGTCTAATCTAAATCTCTCCTTCTTCAAGTTTGAAACCATTTCCCCTTGTCCTCTCGCTACACAGCTGTGTAAAAATCTCTACCCCAGCTTTCTTGTAGGCCCCCTTCAGATATTGGAATGTTGCTATAAGGTCACCTTGTAGCTTCCTTTTCTTCAGGCTGAACAACCCCAACTTCTTCAGTTTGTCTTTATAGGGGAGTTCCTTACCATGCTGGGGACTCCAGAACTGGACACAGTATTCCAGGTGAGGTCTCACAAGAGCAGAGTAGAGGGGGGGAATCACCTCCCTTGACCGACCCTCTCTGCTTCTTTTGATCCCAAGAGCTGAGTTTCTGTCAGTTGCTGCAGCTTGAAAATGTTAAATATGCAAAACCTTTCCTAACTCTCCTGTATCTAGTTTAGGAACCTGGGTGGTATACATGAGAAAGTCTGTTCACAAAGGCTTCACTCTGGTGCCTCATCATACCCTAATGTTGTTTTTAGCTTCAATTTTATCTTTTCATTGTTTGAAATCACACCGTGTGCTGAATGACGTTTTTTTTGGATCATTTGAGGAAATTGACCTGAAAGTCACCACATTTTGATTACTATCATCCTGTCTTTATTTCAAACTCTGTTTAGCATTGAAGTGGTGTAGGCTGATAATGCCATATGATGTTATCCTTTCCTTACTGAAGAAGTCAAGCTCTAGGGTTTAGACTGTCTGGAAAACTACCTAGGAACACACCCTTAGACAGAAAGGCACAGGGAAATCAGCCCCTTGGCTTTCCAGAGTATGAGCTGAGCACTGCAGATTTTATCTGTGGAGGAGTGAGCACTTCTTGATGGACCACTTAGTAACTGAAGATTTCTATTTTTATATATATATATAATATATATATAAGTTTATATATCATTATATATATGATATAATATGATATATATGACATATTAAAATGGTCATAGGAAACCCTCTGTTGTTTTCCATATGTATAAGTATATTGGAAATTAAAGTCCTCACTGGGTTTTTTTATAAGGGCACTGTAGTGTACATTATTATTATATGGTGAAACTCCTATTTCACCTTAAATTCAATTTATATACACATAATTCACATTCCTAAATGCCCCCTTCAGGTCACTTAGCAATAAAAATAAATTTCCCTAAATTGTGTTATATTTTCCAGAATGGATTTCACATTAAAAATATTATATTATTCTTGGTGATCATTGTTGATGTTTCACTGTGATACATACATCCACAAATATACATAGCTCTCTCCCATGTGCAAAAATAATAAAAAGAAAAATACTACAGCTTAGTAGGCATGACTGTGTAAGTGTGTAAGTATATAGATATATATACACACATGTGTACACACAATCATAGAGAGAACAAATGTAGGGGGCTTTTTTTTGTACTATTTTCTGCATTTCCAGGATTCCAGGCAATTATTTGAGGCTTTCAAATTAGAATGATCTGTTACGGAGGAGTTTGCCTTTATTATTCTGATCTGTCATTTCTTTTATGTAACAAGCCAGCTGTTATTTGAACAGCATCATTCATTTCCTCAATGGAATGATGACACTACAATCAGCCTTCATTATCTTCCCATGCTCTTATATGAGAGCTAAGTGCAGAGGAAATACTTTGTAATTACTCCAGGCAGATTTCCCACATGTTAGAGATGCCATAGATGGGATTAATGAATATTACTTGAAAAGGTTGAAGTAGACAAAAACAAAATTAGGCTTCAGTAATCGCAACATGCAGATGGGTTGAAATGGTAGTGGGAAAAAACCCATCAGCAATTAAACTTGCTTCTTGGAACAGCAGATGTATATAGTCTCTTACTGAATACTGAGTATACTTGAAAGGAATTTGCAGAGGAAGAATGTTGAAATATATGCAGCTCTGCTGAGGCTGGGATGTGACAAGTGACAGGTTTCTGCTTATTTTACTTAGCAGGGATCAGGACCCCTTGTCTCTGCTCAAAAGAATCCCTAACTTCTGCTAGCCAATGAGTGCTCTTCTTGCTGCTTCTGCTACTTTCTGCCATGGAAAGCTCTTCTGCCATCAGAGGCTTGTTAAAGGCCTGATCTAGGACAGCAACCATATGCTACAGATTCACCTTTTAAAATCTGAGGGGCACGTTTATTTTTCCAAAGGGGACATTTCTCAAGCCCTGTTTTGCAGCTGGCAATAGCACGAGAGCATCTCTGCTAGCTCACTCTCCAGACAATCTTCAAACATTTTACTGACAAGAAAAAGTGCACTCCTAGAAACCACCAAGAAAACCAATTCAGCCACCTAGAAAACTTGCTCTGAGTCACTGAGCAGAGAGCTGTGATCTAGAGAAGGAAAGCCACCACTGAACAACAAAAGTATTAATTCAGTTGTTTCAGTTTGTAGCACAGGGCTTTTCAAACAAGAGGCTCTAGGCCAAATCTGACTTAAAAGGTCCAGGCAAAAGATCTACAGTCACCACTTTGGGATAGCCCTTGGAACGATGCCTGAGGAAACTAGGAAGGGTAAATGAGCAAGGAGGCAATTTCATAGGGTTTCTACTAGTGATGATTTTTTTATTGATGGATTTTGTTCTCATGTATTCTGTTGGTCAGCAAGTACAGCAACATCAGAGCATTTTGGGGTAATCATTTTAACTCCTTAAATACTGAAAAGTGGTCTCCAGTCCCTTTTGGTTGTAGCAGGTGGAACTGATTTTTCTGTTACAGATAAATTTCCGTCTTCTACCTTCCATAAAAGAATTGCCATGACCTGACCTAGTGGTTAAAAATACCACTTTTACTGTCTAGAGATGCTTCTTAGAGCAAACTTAAGTTCCTTTCTCCCTCTCCTGTGCTGATGAGAGACTGGATTTCTCTCACACTTCACTTGCCTGCCAGGCTGAGTGGCAGATGAGTAACCCTTCTCACTTCTCTCACTAGTTTCCAGTATTCCCCAGCCACAGCTATGCCTCAGGATGGATTCAGAATCTGGCACTGTGGACATGATAGGCAGAGATGTATACAGCCATAGATAGGTGTGTGTACAGAGAGAGGTGCAATGTGCTGCTGAAACCTCACTTGGAGAACTTTGCTAAGCTCTGGAGTCCTCAGCACAGGAAAGACATGGACTGGCTGCAGTGAGTCCAGAGGAGGGCCACAGAAATTATCATTATGACGGAGCACTTCTGCTATGAAAACAGATTGAGATAGTTGGGGTTGTCCAGCCTGGAGAAGGCTGCTCCAGGGAGACCTCATTGCAGC
Organism: Phaethornis superciliosus; assembly: GCA_023637945.1. NCBI lineage: Eukaryota > Metazoa > Chordata > Aves > Apodiformes > Trochilidae > Phaethornis > Phaethornis superciliosus. The sequence continues at coordinate 155,308,486 of JAJQWJ010000001.1, read as the reverse complement.
CTCTCAATATTTAAAGGAGACTTACAGAAAAGCTGGGGATAAACTTTTTCGAAGGGCTTGTTGTGATAGAACAGAGGGTAATGCTTTTCACACACAGAATCATATGGTCTGGAAAGGACCTCTGAGATCATCAAATCCAACCCTTGATCCCTAAACTAAAAGGGTGTAGATTTAGAATAGATATAAGGAAGAAATTCTTCATGATGAAGGTGGTGAAACGCTGGAACAGGTTGCCCAGAAAGGTGATAGATGCTCCATCCCTGGAAACATTCAAGGTCTGTTAGGATAGGGCTCTGATCAACCTGATCCAGTTGAAGATATTCCTGCTCATTGCAAGAGGGCTTGGACTAGATGACCCTTAAAAGTCGCTTCCAACCCAAAACTACCCTATGGTTTTATGATTATTTAGCCAGTTAGACTAAATCTTACTCGTGATTTGATTCCAATCTCTACAATAAATTCAGCTCACATCCTAAACTTGATACAGTTACCAATAAAGAGAAATCTTTTTGGATAGCTTAGTTACAGAAGCCAGAAGCAGTATTCTTTCCCTTTATAAAGCCAACTGTGTTCTTGATCACAGTTTTAATATGTAAAATACCATGTTTGCCACTAAAAGCTTTGCATCTATCTATCTCTATTATTTTCTCCTCAAAGGATGTGGAAAAGCACGTATCTCAGCTACTCTTCTGCTTTAAATCTTGCTAGGGAAAACAGAGAATACTTCACACACACATATATATATATATGTGTGTGTGTGTGTGTGTATAGCAAAGAATTTATGGCTAAACTAACCAAAACTGTAACAATCTAATCAAAATACAGCAAACAGTTACTCTTTGACAATTCAATTTTATTAACAGTCCAAGGTAATATGGAAAAAACATCATTAATAAGGCTAAAAATTATTAAAAATGAAAACTTAGTAGCATCTACCCATTTTCCCAGAGCTATGCTCACCCTTCCAGTATCCTTATCGGCCCTACAGCTAACAGATCCATTCCTCCTCAAGCAGAGATGTGTACACAGAGGGGAAGCAGCCCATATGGAATCCTGGATATCCTGCAGTCTTCAGGAGAATGACATGGCAGTGGGGATCCCTTTGTCCTTGATCCTGGGGTCTACCTGGGGCTACTTCTACTTGTTTTCTGAACAAGATCTGCTTCTACTCACTGAGCATCCCCCAGAAACCTTCTCCAGCTCCTGTGGACGTGAAGGGCTGTTGCACATCACACAGCTGGACACCGAGGTCTATTGGACCTTTACCACACAGTATCCCCAGAAGCTGAAACAGGCCAGACAGCAATCCCTTGACTATTGCTAAGACTCACTCAGGCCCAGAGAAGTCCTGAGTCCCTCCACTGTCAGATCCATGACAAGCCTGTGGTCTTGTGTGACTCATGGCAAAAAAATTATTTACTGACACACACTACCACTATATGATTACTGGTGGTGAGCAGAAGTTGTTAACCAGTGACTCTTCTGTGTGGGACTGGTATAAAGGTTACCTCTGCCACCCTAATAAAATCACCTTCAGTTTTTTGTTTCCTTTTGATTTGTGCAGCACTCTTTTGCCCATAGTCAAGTCTCTTTGCATGTGAAGCAAATAGACCACTTGTAGGTATACCACGTTACAGGTTCATGAAAAGTATTTAGGAATCACAGCTGTTCTGAGCATGCAGCAGCCTGATTTGGTTTGAGGCAGTGCATGCGATAAAAAACCTACCATTTGACATCAGGGATTTATGGAATTTGCCACAGAAGTGAAAAACTAACTCAGTATATCCTCTATCAAGTTTATGTGTATTAATTAATACGTATTTCTGTCAGTAGATATTACATTATTAAGTCAATATCCGATGTTTTTTTTTTAACATTCATTTTTAGAATCACATTTTTATTTTTTGAAATGGTTGGTGAATTAAGCCACAAGATTTAGAAATGCCTTCTTATCTCTGATGACAGTATCTCCACACAAAATTTATGTGGCATTTGGATTCCTGTGAGTGGAGCCCTCTGCACATCTGCCACACACACCTTGTTTTGTCTACAGCTTCACACACTGTTCCCCATCTCTGCACAAATCTTTCAAGCACAGATAAAGAATTCATTGCAGAGATCAGCAGATGGTTTTCATTGTTATTATTCCTATTGGCACCAAAAATGCTTAAATCAATGAGCAGGCTTTGGAACAGTATTTCCTCCTCTATTTCTCATTTTGTTTTGACAGTCGTTTGAGTATCTCCAGATTCCCAGATTAGACTCAGCATGTGGTTTAGCTATTTCATCAATATCCTTACAAAGAAAAGATTGTCTTCTCATTCAGCCAGTCCCCTTCTGTCATTTCTGAAAGACTTAGCAGTTACGATATTAAGTGAGCCTCTGACACCCTCTTGTTATCATCTCAGATTGTTGTCTGCATTTAGTGTCAGCTAATAATAAAAAAAAATCAGAAAAGTGTAGATTTGAGGTTGTTATCATCAGTTAGCAATCAGTTTGCCTTACACCTCCTATTAGAAGACTTTTTTCAGCTGCTCACAACCCTTCCTTGATTTAGATGTTTTCTACTCAAATTTTCCATACTAAATGCCTGTTTCTGCCCAACAGATTTCTTTATTTTTAAATCAACCCATAAATGGTTTGGTAACAGTATGCGAATGGAAAAATACATAAATACATTTGTTTTGCTCATGTTAAAAGGTTCAGCCTTTTTTTTTTTTTTTTTTTTTCCCAGAAGACCCATCACATACATATGCATTTGTGTGTTTTGGCAAGCATGTGTGTTTCTCTCTATGGAAAAAGCTGTTCAGCTTTGGCCTTTCAAAAAGCCAGTTAACTTATGTGCTACAGATATCCTCTTGCTAAAAATTTCCAGCATAAAGAGTCCCAAAATCACAGCTGTGGCCAGTCTAGCATGTGGTTGAATGAAACTATGCTTGAAATAGTAGTTGTGACCAATTGTAATTGTGCCAAGTCCAAGTTTCAGATTTTAAGGGCCTTTTCTGTCCTGCATGCTTGGTAGTGACTTTCTTGCTGGGCTCAGGAAATCAGGAGGAAGACTAATTTATTCATATACCAAGGGGTTAAAATAGTCCAGAAAAGTAGGAGTGACCACAGAACAGCACATGGAAACATGGCCTGGGGCACGGGATGATGATGATGTCAGGTTGTAGATCATCAAAGGTTGTATTGCAGACTGTGGGGAACGAGGAAGTGGAAGAGGGGAAGGGAAGAGTGTGTTTGCCAGGGCAAGAGAATGAGGATGAAAGTGGAGAAGGAAACATGCAAGAAGGAAACAAAAGTCTACTGGGTAAACATGCAAAACAACACAAAAAAAACCATTTAAAAAATTTTAAAGAATTAAAATTAAAAAAGAAAAAAAAAGAACTGCAAGCAGACTGGAGATCTGGCTGAGAAGAGTTTAGTTGGGAATGATTGAGCCAAAGGGCAAAATGTAATGGGGTGGACAGATGTGATCTGACACTGAGGAAGGGATGAAGGGAAGGGAAAGGAGATTTGAGTGTAGAAGATCCAAGAACCTAGATGCAAACAAGATCTGGCAGAAACTCTGAGCATTCAAGATTCAGTATTGCTAAAAGAGGTGGGCAAAATGTTACAGCATGGCTGTGAACTCATGAGGTCTTCCTGGCTGCTTACGTGGAGAGAAAAGTGTTCTTCAGACAAGGAGGCTTTCACTTTAAAAATGGGACTGACTGCATGGGACTAGGATGAGGCTGCAGAGACAACAGGGACAGCGATGGAGACACTGCTGCAGTGGACAGGATAAAATGCAGCTTGAAGGGACAGGGTGGAACAGCCTATATGCAGGGACAAAATTAGTACCAGAGCTTGAATTTGATACAATGGTCCATCTCAACTAAACAAGCTATGACCATGTGTATGGTTCATACCAGAATCAATTCGACTGTGCAGCCACAAAGAGATTTCTGAACAAATTTATCATGTTTAATTTGCACTTGTCATCAGATGGAATTAGGCAAGGAAGAATGCCACACTAACAGAATCACAATTCAGTTTCCCAGTGCCTTTGCCAGATCAAGTATTTCTATTTAACATTGCACGGTACTTGGTACATTTCAGATTTCTTGACTTCCACTTATTTTCTCTTCCGTTGTCAAACCTAGATGAATTGCTGATATTGCTAAGTACTTGTTACCTCAAATTGACTGGTAAAGTTCTGATAGTTACAGTTTACTGTCTTAAAAACTAGAAACTTCTACACAGAAAAAACCACAAACAAAACCAAAATAAACCACAGTAACAAAAAACCCCAACCAACTACCCTGCACACAAATACATTAGAAGAACATTTTTCAAGACTGAAAAACCAGTATGCATGAAAACATTGCTAAGTACCACAGCAAAGACTGATCATGCTTAAGTGGACAAACAATGTTCTTTTATCTTATGTCTTTCCTGGAGTGGCTGGGAGATTTTTGCCAAACCATGTCAATGTAAATTTGATCTGTGGAAGAATAGGGTCCCAGCCTAAATGGAAACGAGCACAGAACAAGGAATAATAATGCAAGTTGCCAAGTTTCCCAAAGCGATAAATGATTTGCAGATTAATTATCATTTCTTTGCACTTCTGTAGTTCAGTACCTGATGAGATCTGGCATTTAAATAGTGCTATCATTTTTAAATTAAAAGGGGAGGAATAAACTGGTGAAGCATTTACTTTTCTATCTCCTTGTTTTGCTACCGTGTGCTCCACAAGCACATTTTTTTGTACAAGCTCAGTAAACCAGTTATAAGATCCAAACTCTTATAATTTGGTTTTGAATAAGGCATATGGCTGGTTTGTTTTTGTTTGCATTGTGTTTTTTCAGTTTTTGTTTCAAGAGCAATGAAAGGTACTGGCAAGAGGACAGCAGATGTAAAACCCAGACTGAAGCTGTCAGTGTGGATGCAGCAGTGCAGCTGCTTCCTGCCTCAGAGAAAGGTCAGCAGAATATACAGACAGCTCACACAGAACATAGATGCTGCTGAGGGTTATGAGCTGCTTAGGCAGGAGGGTAAGTACAACATGAAAGTGAACAGAACATGAGAGCCCAAAGTTCACAGATAAACCCATTATACTCATGACAAGGGATGTCAGCTGTAAGAGACAGTGCCTGCAGGTCAGGCAGGTGGTCACACCTCATTTCTTCTGGCAAGTCAAAGGTGCTGGCTCACCTCTGTGGATGTCACACAGGGAAGCAGAGGCTAAAGACCACTAAAATCAATCAAAGCACATTACTTCAATGTGCTTTGAACTGGGTCTCGAGACAACATGTCCCAGTGGGCTGGGCTGTGAAATCCCTGAGGACTGCTTATTTGACATGTCTTAAATACACAGCACTATCTGTATTTAAGGTCCTCCTTCGTCCCTAATTTATTCTAATTTTAAGCAATTTAGGAACAATAATCAGAAATTAATAATTAGGAAATCAGCTCCCTGGTAATTTCTCACAGACATCCTAAAAGAAATTTAGACTGTTTAAAATGAGTCAACTTTGTTCCCATCTGCATTTCTCCCAGGCTACAATGGGAAGCAAGGATAAACTGACTCCTAGCCTAGGAGCCTTGGTTGGAATCCAGTGGTGTAGGGGGCTTGAGAAAGTTCAAGTAGTTTGTGTGCATCTCACACAGAAGCTTGAGAGATTAAGGCAGCAATGAAATTCTCTAGTTACATTCTGGATTAAATCAGAACTCCTCTTTCTTGAGCTGTGGTGATTTGAATGCTCATTGACTGCCAAGGGAAGGAATAGATGAAATTAGAATCCTTGAGTCCTTTCTGTCCTTTGACAGCGAGAGAAAAAGTATGAAGCTATTCCCTTGGGACACACCATCTTTTTTCATATTCATAAAGGTTTGCCCTCTATTTAGATCTTCTTACTTTACATTTTCAGCAAGAATTGCATTATTTTATTGTTCTCTGACACTCATGTGGCAATCTCACCCTGCCAGCCCTCTGGATATATTAGCAATCTTAAAATGTCTCTTTTTCCTTTTGAGAAAATTGCTGACAAAAAGATCTCTTTTTAGCTCTCATTGAGCAACCAATATGTACATTTCTTCTTGTCATTCATGTTAGCTTCTTGTATATATTGAGTGACTTCGCTTGACAGCCTGAATCAAAGTCATCAGCTCACTATATGGAGGCAACAAAAAGTCATCCACTGATATAACAGTACATCCAATGGTACCATGAAAGTGTAACTAGAGCTTCTACAAGGTTAGTACCCCACTCTGATCTGATACAGTTTTATTTGACTCCTATTGATTTTCATTTTTAGTTTTAACCATTTTTTCTGAGTGTAAATTTCATCCCTGAACAGGTGAGATTGATTCATAATGATTATAAACTCAGTTTATCCCCTTTTCCACAACATCTTAATTATTTTATTTCCTTTTTATCATTACTCTCTCTATATTTTAATTTCAGATTACTCCATTTTTATATTGCCAGGCTGTGCTTGCATAAGTAGTTGCTACTTTCTTACACAATTTTTTGTGAGATATTTTTTAACAAAATTGAATTACAATTTACTTAAATTAATCATGTTAAATTCCCTTGCTTACCTCCTGTTTGCTCATTTAGCAGAAACAGAAAGTGCTAAACTGCTAGCACCACTTACAACTTTATAGTCAAAGCAAAGATATCCACACAACAGTTACTTTCACAAACACGAGCATCCCATGCAAGACAGAAACCATCATGCCAGTCCTTTACCCTGCTCCCCAGCAAAGGAGCACTGGTGATCAGTCTGCAGGGCTCACCATACAGAGGGAGATCTGCAGGGAGGAGGGGTGGAAGGGGCTGTTGGAAAACCAGTGCTGAGAAACTCATTCAAAAGCTGGGAAGGCAAGAGAAAGGGACAGAAATAGCTGAGAGATAAATGGTGAAAAGCCAGGAAGGAGAAAATCAAGGAGAATGATAAGCAGAGGTGGAAGGGAAAAGAGAGAATGAAGGGAAGATAAGACAACAGAAGTGAGCACCGAGGAGAAAAATAATCAGCATATTCATCACAATATCCCATACTTACTGAATCTTAAGGAGCATTGTCTGACACATGAACATCCAAGAGCCTAGATGAATTGTAAAGGGAGTAAGACAGCATGTCAATGAAAACTGCAACACCAGTTTCTGAGTCCACAATTACATGATACAGGAAAGTTTGTCTGCAGGTTCCCAGAACCAAATCAACTGTTGCAGCTGCAAAGAGGAAAGTGCTAACCCACTATAAGCCAGATGTCCTGGTTCAAATTAATGCAGAACTTCTGGCTCAGGGGAGACCTCATCTCTCTCTACAACTCCCTGAAAGGAGGCTGGAGCCGGGGGGGGTTGGGCTCTTTTCCCAGGCAACTATCAGCAAGACAAGAGGGCATGGTCTCAAGTTGTGCCAGGGGAGGTTTAGGTTAGATATTAGAAAGAATTTCTTCATGGAGAGGATGATCAGACATTGGAATGGGCTGCCCAGGGAAGTAGTGGATTCTCCATCCCTGGAGATATTTAAAAAGAGACTGGATGTGGCACTCAGTGCCATGGTCTGGTAACCACAGCGGTAGTGGTCAAGGGTTGGACTTGATGATCTCTGAGGTCCCTTCCAACCCAGACAATTCTATGATTCTATGATTCTATGATTCTGATTCTATGTTTTTTCAGGTGTCACCTGTCCTCTCAAAGCTGCCATAAAGACAGCATACCAGCACAAATCTAACAAAAAATTTGTTTTGTGTGCTCTTGTGAATCCAGTGGAAACTTGTTCATGTGTTCCCTTATAAAATTCATTGTGCTGGTGCAGGAGGACTCAGATTTCGTAGTAAATTGTCTTGATACACTGCAAATGTCACTATGACCAGAAGGGAATGTACCATGGAAGTGAAACTAACTATTTACCCTTAGTCCAATTAATATTTTAAGCCAAAACCATTAGCCTTGTTACAAAAATACATACTCATTATTCAAATCAATACAGAGATGTCAAACCAATATCACTCTTAAAACTGTCATACAGAAGTAAAGTATCTACTACTTCTCCATGAATTAATGCTTATTCTTCCAACATCTCCCTGAACCCTCATGCTGAAGATGGTGGTCTTCCTCCAGCAGAGAGGGAAGGTTGCAATGAGACCAATATCATGAGGATTTGTCAAAAGAAGGACAAAGTTCAGGGTGGGATCCTCTCCCTTCTCTTTGCCCAGAGGAACTCTGCATTGATGTTAAGGCTTTCTTCTTCCTCTACCTTGGGTCTGTTTGACATGTTTTACCAGCAAGATCTGCTTGTTCTCCTCAGTTCCCAGGTGAAGTGTGAAAAGTGCACAGCAGCCTCCCCCTGTCCCACCTGACACAAAGAGCTGTTGCTTCTCCCATGTTGACTTCCTATGTTTGTCAGGCCTTTGCTATGTGCAATATTCCCAGAGATGAAGTTACAACAGGTCAAGCATTAGTAACTTGACCATTAAAAAACTACTAAAACAAGCTAAAGCCATCTCAGGCCAAGGCAAGGCCAAGAACTCCTTAGACCCTGGGTTGTCATGTTAGCACAAAGCCTGAAGACATTTCTAATAATGGCAAACACCACTTTCACTGGGTTATGGCTTCACTGTTGTGTGTTCGTCTGAACCCCTTTCTAAAAATATATCATGCTCTGTAAATTTGCTTTTTAATACTGGTACTTGAAAACATGATCAATAGGAGCTTTCTTTTGCTTTTCAGCTGACAAGTCAGCTTACTTTATACTTGTGGGCTGCGATATCTAGGTTCCAATAACTTATATTTAAATGGATGGAGGTCTGAACTTTCGTGCTGCTGTATGAGGAAATATTCCTGATGCACATTCTCTTCTCTGTAAAGCATTTAGTTTAGCCTACCCAGTAGAAATCACAAAAGGCATTAGTTCCATCGCAATTATTGCAGTTGGTTTCTGTTAGGATTTGAATTTATTTCACAGCAGCATATATTTATATGTTGTTAACACCTGATGGCTTAAAGTACCAATCTTAGGAAAGCAACACTGGTAATTTCAGTGGGTGCCTTGGTTGATGGCTTCTGGTCTCTACAGAAAAATAGTGGATGGGCAAACAAAACCCTATGAGGGAAGTGCTGACAACATCTGCTCTTCTTACCTTTATATAACTGCAAAATTTTGGCTACAAACTCCCCACACCCCTTTCTTCCCCCTCCCTTTTTTTTGGCAGGTCTGTCAAGCATGAATAAAGAGCTCATTTCAGATTGCAGCAGATGGCATTCCTCATTGTTACTCCTTTTGGTGCCCAGGGACATGTGAGTCCACAGATATAAGAGGTTTTTTTCCACCTCTGTTGTAGTTCCACTTTTACTTTAATTTCCAAGTGTCCATACTACTAACATAAGCTATGATACATCTTAATGAATAACACTTGTCATCCAGTATTGCTCTTGAAGTTGTAGTATGTAGCTATAATAGGTTGCTTGTGCATTGTTCTGAGCATGTCAGTAGAAAGTAAAGCACCTAGGTGATCCTGGTAACACAGGGAAGAAGGCTGAACTACAAGAGACAACTTACTCTCCTTTGCACATAAGGAGAAAATTGCTATTAGAGCCCTTTCTCCTTCAGGGACTACACTGAAAGAGGATTGTGGTACTGCCAGAAATATTTTTCAGAAGATGATGTTATCTCCATTTCAGAGACAGAAAAAAAAAAGGAGGGGCTTTGGTTTTTTTGTTTGTTTGGGGTTTTTAGTTTGTTTGTTTGTTTGTTATTTAGTTTTGGGGGTTTTTTTTGTTTGGTTTGTGGGTTTTGGGTTTGGGTTTGGTTTTTTGGTTTTGTATGTTTGTTTGGGGTATTGTTTTGTTTTTCCCCTTTGTGATTTGCTCAAGACAATTCAAGCAAATTTGAAAGCAAAATACATCCTTGAATTTCCAGTGACCTAATCTGTGCCTTCTACTAGCCTTGAAAATGCAGGCTAAATCCTGGAATTTCCTAATTTTTTATTGGCTTGATTTTAGAGTCTTCACCACTACAGCTCCAACATTTCTACCCAAACTATTTCACTAAAAAGATGCCTTTCTCTTCCTGGATAGAAATAAGCCTGGGTACGCCAGGATGCCGCAGATGTTGATAGAGACCCAGAACACATATTAAAAGCACTATCTGCTTGTAGAAAGTGGTGCTGTGATTTCAAATGAACCTCCAGGAAGTATCTTCAAAAACAGAGAGACCACAAAACCTCTCCCTTTTTGCCAGAAGGTTTTGCTGCCTTTCTTTGTAGGCGTCAGATGATATTAAAGAGTGTCAAGTCTATCTAGTTAGCCTTGGATACATGAGAGACTTGCTCACTGGCTTGAGGCAACAGGACTTATCTTCAACAGGCTTCAGATTACCTATGTGACAGTGAGTGCTTTAAGAAGGGATTCATCTTCAGAGAAAAGGATAACCAGTACTTTGTGAAATGTTCCTAAGAGCATCCATACTTTCCACTGATTTCTCTGCTTAAGCTCTCTGTAAAACAGAGACAATAACAGTGTGAAAAACCAATCTGCTGATTAACTTTTGAAGAGCTCAAATAAGTGGCACACCAGGGGGAAAACTAGTCCTCTCATCTTTTCAGCAGCATATGATGCACAGGAGGTGACAGGGACAAATGTTAATCAAGAATAATAGAAATAACTGACCTCTTCTGCTGCTGCATGAGGAAGACTGTGTTTCTTAAAAATAGTAAGAAATTCCGTACTGTGACATAATGCATACATTGTGGTAATGACAGAAACATGATGTTGCACTGAATGGCATTTTATCTCCATTCTAGATTTTATTTTTACAGGAATATTAATATTTTTTAGTTAAATTTGTGGATTTTTATGTTTACAAGTTGGGTTTACAAGTGTGAGCTTAACATTTTGCAAATATTGCAATAGGCTTAAAATTTAAATATCTGGCCACAGGCACATTTGCCTCTGGGTATGATACAACAGTAAATGAGCTGTATTTTGGACCAGGTTTGATTATTATATTTTTGCCATTAATGAAACTTCTAACTCACTTCATTCTCTGAGGAATAACTGTTATGATAGCGAAAGAGCAATTAGAAAAAAAATGGTTGTGATATCTTACATACCTTGACAAAGAAAATTTTCTCACCAAGCTGGGTTAGGATTTCACACATAGAATGTTAATTACAATAAAAGTAACAGACAGACTCTGGGTAGACCGCTGAACTTCAATAAAGGGTCAAAATGGAATTTTCCCCACCTCTTCAAATTTGCAAATTATTTAGAAATAATTTTCCAGCAGGTATTGATTGCTGAACTCCCTATTCTTACTGAATTCCCTATTTTGGGTTTTTTGTTTGTTCGTTTGTTTCTTTTATAGATGTTTATTTACTTTTTTCTGATAAAAGAAAACATTAAGTCCTAGGAGTCAGGAAAGAAAGTACAAGGTTGACTCCAATAATTATTAATCAAGAAAGTACCAAAAGACGATAATACTTCCTGGGATTATTTCCTTTAGGAAATAAAATATCACAGGAGATTCTGAAAGTCTAATACTAACTGAAAACATGATATATTCATGTTTTTAAAGTCAATGATTTTAATAATTTAGAAAAAATAGAGATACTAAATACATATATTTGGTAATCAGTTTTCTTCTCTGCTTTCATTGAGATGTTACACAGTGTGGTATCTAGTTATATGCATTTCTGAGAGGGAATTTTTTTACCACAGAATCATAGAATGGTTTGGGTTGGAAGGGACATTAAAAATCTTCTAATTCCAACCCCCTGCATGGGCAGGGACACCTCCTACTAGACCTGGTTGCTCAAAGCCCCATCCAGCCTGGCCTTGGAACACTTCTAGGGATGGGGCATCCACAACTTCCCTGGGCAATCTGTTCCACTTTCTCACCATCTTTTCACTAAAGAATTTCTTCTCTATCAGATATGGTCTACCTAATTTGGCACTTCTGCCAAATGCAATCAAATTAATCAAATGCAATGAGAATGGGGTCTTCATGACCTGACCTTGCAATCCATTATTAATTATCCAGTGACTGCCCATGTGACTAAACCATCAAATTTCTAGAGTTCATTGCTACCCTCTAATGCCACATTTTAAATATACTAAAAATCTAGGAGCTCAGACTCTTACTCCAGGTCTCCCCTAACTGAAAAAGCAACAATTATTCCCTCCTTTCATCCGAATAATCCTGACAGGTAGTGAAGAAAATAATTCAAATCTTTGAATTTGGAAATAACAGCTGCATTTCAACACCATTATCTGCCTTTAAGATATGTTCCTCTGCCTACCCAAACCTTTGTTCTGGGTTCTGTCACATTTTCAGCATTTCAGAGTGCTCATTTCAAGAGATGCCAGGCTGGCCATGGGTAATTATCATTCATGATACTGGACTGGGGGAAAGCAAGAGAATTTTGTGTTAACACTTTTTTCACTTCAAAACTAGAATAGTCCAGTAGAAGCCAAGTCTTAGCAAACCAAAACCAGACTGAAATATCTCCCTGTAACATATGTATTTATACATATATATGTATATATTAATGCATATATTGTACACACTTCATTGCAGAATGCTAGTCTATGTCAATTTTTAAAACTTCTGAAGGTGTTTAATTTACATACTCAGGAATGTTTTGGTGTTTGAGCCCAGCATTTGCATTGTGTGCAGCAGAGCTCTCTTCAGACTGAATTACTGGGTGTTGGATGGAACAATGCCTTAGCCCCTCCTGCATGCAGAGAGTCACTTGTGAGCAAGGAATTAAGAGTCTGGGTTCCCATATAGCAGCTGGCAAGTCAAAGCTGTGTTCCATTCATTCAATTAAACTACATGGTACAATTTTGAATCTGGTCCAAGTTGCATCCTGGAAGAATGCAACTTTCACCGAGAGTCTTATGTGGTCCTCAGTGGCTTACAGCTGTCAAATAAACTACAGACACCACAGCCCTGGAAGATTTATGACCTTCACTTGCAACTTGGCTACAGCCTTTAAGTCCAGAGTTTTAGAAGACTAAATCTCTGATGCTCACTGAGTAGACAGGCTGTATTAGTCAAGCTGACTAATCTCAAATAGGATTGATGTGAATCATTCTTCAAAGTACCGTTAGAAAGATGCTGAATGTCAGATGTGAAACAGGTCTGTCATCACTGAGGATAACTGCTCTGGTGACAGGCACACAGAAGTGAAATGTTCAGAAATACAATCTCAACTTGAAATACTGGCAGATACAAGAAGTATAAAATTTAGTTTTTTCTTTCCTCACACAAATCAAAATGATTCATATCAGCATGTTATGGGAATTCTTCATTCTTCACTTATAGGTCAATAAATTAATTTATGTAAAATCACCATGTCCCTTGCTGTCCCAGTTCATCTTTCTGACTTTGTCTAAGGTCACCTTTCTTGTATGGATTCCATATTAATTCCATAATATTCCATATTAATTGTTCAAAGAATTACTTTTCATATATTCACCTCAATACCTCCCCACCTCCCAGAACCCCTAGCACCACTGTTGAATTTTTTTTCCTACTTTTATTTTTTTTATAACTTCTCTAATTTCTCTTTGAGCTTCACTGAAACAATTCAGAAGCAGGAGTCTAAACTGACTGCATACGTATGCAGTTTTCTTTACCCAACATGTTCTTAAAGGCATAACAAGATAAGATATAGAAACCATATTGCAAAATAATCTCTCACAGTCACTTTCAAATCCTCGACAGGTTTCAAATATAAAAGATTACCTAAAAAAAAAAAAAAAAAGTCCATTTGTTTTCTTCAGTCACAGGTGAACTTTTTCTTTATATACAGGAGAGTTTGAAAAGACAGGTGCTGTCAGTGTCAGTATTACTGATCACATTTTTGTTTACTGAGATTAAAAAATCAAACATACAAGGAAAGGTGTAAATCTTACAGAGCATTAGTCTACGCTTATATAGAAGTACATCTTTGGCTATTATAGAAGTACATCTTTGGGCTATGATCATATTTAAACTATGCTATCAGAAACTTTCATGAATTTATGCTATTTAGACTCTCTTACATTGTCAGACTGCACAAAGGCATTGTGGTTTCCACAGTAATACAGTTGGACAAATAAGAATGTTAACCATTCCTTTCAGCCAAAACTTCCTGGTGCAGTGTCAGATCATATTAGCTACTCTATCAGTTTCATAAACTTGTTTTCACATGTCATTGCTCATGGAGAAAAAAGATACTTCCAAGATGTGGATGGCTTTCCTACCAATAATAAGCAAAAAAAGACTAATGATTTTGCATAGTTGTGTACTGTCAAAAGTATAGCAGTATTTGCAAAAAGTATGCCTCTCTTTTCTCTCGTTTCATCTGCTCTTCAATTAACAGTAAAAACCTGGAAGCAGAAACATCTTTAACAAGAAAAGAGTTGCTATTCATTTTTAAAATATACTGGGAAACATGTTATTTAAAAGTAATGACATTTATTTTAATGAAAGGATCTGTCAGACCTGCCTAATTTAGCCATGGTTTATCTTTATGTGGTACTGTATAACACAAGTTTAGTTCATCTTAGCACAATAATCTCCAAATGCCTTCAGTTTTCAGAATAATAAGGAATTGGACTTCTTTAGACTAATCACATTTGATTATATGGTAAACCACAAAGTTAAAGTATATTTGCTTCGCTATTATCCCTTCAGTACTTGGAAGTTCTTACAATGGCTCTTTGATATATATAGAAACCTGTCTCCCTTTCAAAGTAATTTGTATTGGTATGAGTAGCTGGAAATATTAAGGTAAAAATTTGGAAAAAAAAGAGAAAGGCTGGGGAAGTTTGGGAAAAATTTTCAGAAGAGAAATACATAGAAAGTTCATTCCTGATTTAATGAAAAGTGAACCAACACTTTTGACAGACTGGAGAGATATTGTCTTCACTGAAGATACAGGACAAGGCAGAGGACAGCAGACACCCCTCCTGGTGCATCACTTTCCTGAGAAAAAGAACTAAGGAAGAGAAATGCCTCTGAACACAATTTCCTTTATTCACTGTGGGTTTTAATGCAAATTTCCAACATCTGAACATGCATGAAAGGAAGCAAGTGGGGGAAGGCTGGTAACACTGGCAAAATGAGAACATCTTCAGAAAGCAACAAAGAAAACAGGAATGACACAAAACCTTGTGCTTGTTCACTCTGCTCCCAGTTTTTGGTACCTTCATCTCCTACTCTTTCCACCTCCAGGCTGACCTATATGAACTCTATAGCCTTAGCCTGATACAGCCTTGGTGAGAGGAAAAGTTATTTAACACCTGACTGAATTGGAGGCACATGGAAAATAGCAAGCCAAGTGAGGTCTAGGGCTTAAGAAGTTGGGACTGTGGTTCCTCTAGCATAGGAAAGTGCCTCCTTTTTTACTTTGCTAATCCCCGCAGGCATACTTCTCATTTAGTACTAATAATTTTGAGTTAACAAGAAAGAAACCACGTGGTGCCTTCCCCTATACCCTTTAGACATGTTTGATATTGTAATCTTAACATTTCATCCCAAAGCAAGGTGTGGTCAGGACAGACAGCAGCTGAGATGAAAGCTGACATCTGGGACCTAACAAGTCACTTTTACTGGGGATACTTAGAAATACTTGTCTATCTCTGTCCTCCTTCAGGAAAAAAAAAAAAAAAAAAAAAAAAATCATCTCCATTGTGAGCAAGCTGGCAAGATTCAACCTATAATAATGGTGTGTGAGAGAAAGCCTATCTGCTTACTTGTGGTGAAATTTTAGGTCCTTAATGAAGTAAGTGGCCATGTTACCTCTACAGTCTGTTAAAGGAAAGAAGTCACATAGGAAACTGTGTCTGCCCCTTTTAACCAAGCAGCTAGGTGTCTAAACTTGGACAAAAAAAAAGGCTCAAGTGAGGCTTTCAAAGACACGTCTTGTTTGAGAATTTACTATCTGGAAGTGCTATTCCTAAAATGTAGAAACCTCTGAGGCATGGTATTTCTGTGCCTGATGCAGGCATGCCACCCCTCTTGTGTAGCTAAGGGCTAAATGAGGAGCTTCCATTTGTCATCCTCCAGTTCTCCTCATCCCTCCAGCATTCCTTGTGCTTTCATCTCTCTGCACCCAAATTCTGTCCTGCTGTTTTCTACTCTCAAGTTGCTTGCTCTTGTTCTCATCAGCATTTTCTCTCTCCTGTCCCTCTGTTCTCTCTGCTTTTGCTGATCCCCACTTCTGCTGAAGGTGAACTAGAGACAAGCAATAAAGCTGCTTTCATGTTCACCACTTTATACTATGTTTGTACAGAACTACCAGCAGAAAATTTTCTTCTTACGTCTTCAGAGGCCTGAAGTCCATCAGTCTGCAACTGATGATATTCCCTGATGGAAGCACCAACAAATGCAACTTGGTTCTTTCTGGAGACACCACGTAGAAAAGTGAATAGCTGCTTTTTGTTTTCAGTGGCATCCTGCCCTTTTCTTAGAAGAAATAAAATGATTCATGTCTGGGTTCCAGCTGATTGTGAGACACATGGCATAATCTGATGTCCGCAGACTGTAGCTCTCACACAGCACTGAGCTGCAGGCACGCAGCCCAAGCCTTCAGTGAAATAAATTCTGCAATTAGTACTTGTTTCCTGGTTATGGACAGTCCATCCTCAGTAGAAAACAGAAGTATATCAGAAAAGGTGCAGAATATCAGGTCGCCTGGATTGGATTCATACTTAAACACCACAAAACATTTTCTGCTGGTATGGAAAAGAAAAGCGTCAGGAAGGCAGAATAACAATCAGCTAGGGTGGTATGGAGGAGACTCTTAGACCTTGCTGATATCAGTATATAGCACATACTAAAAATATATCTTTGCTTAACAGTTATTTCCTGTATTTTATATACGGCTGGGAGTCACAGAGTAATTGACTATGTTTTGGTTGCATTCTTCACAAGCCCAGGAAAGAAACAGTTCCACACTTGTCCCCCTC
The DNA here is from genome assembly GCA_023637945.1 of Phaethornis superciliosus. NCBI lineage: Eukaryota > Metazoa > Chordata > Aves > Apodiformes > Trochilidae > Phaethornis > Phaethornis superciliosus. The sequence continues at coordinate 155,291,535 of JAJQWJ010000001.1, read as the reverse complement.
AGTCTCAACACTAGGCAACAATTCACTATTTAGAGCACAAAATGGAAGAATTTCACAAAAGCCAAGACATTTTCCTTTCATATGAGCTGCAGCCCCGTGAGGCTTCTGCCAAGCCCAGTGAAGAAAGCTTTTCATCTTTTCTGTCAAAGTCATACCGTAAACCCTTAACTATTTTCTGTTAGTTTTTTGAGAGGATGATACTAGCTATGGTTTTAAAATGAAAACTTTAGTGACTAATTTTGCATGCAAAGTATTCTCATTTTACTTATACCAAGACAGGAATGAAAGGAAGAGAAATAAAAATCAGTGCTCTATCACAGACTGAGAGAAATACCCCCACCAGTGTTAAAAATACAAGAAGTGTCTCAAGATTTAATAAACAGAACATATTCATTATAAACATAATCTGTTATCAAATGAAGATGAAATTGAGAAGAATCTATAAAATCTTTCTGATAGCAGTGCTGAAGACTCAGAGATTAGTCAGAATCAAATTTAAAACCAGTGATCTTCCTTAGAGACCGAACGAGCACAAAAAAAGATAAGCCATAGTTAAATGTAACAGAAACCTGTGACCAGAACTTTCAAAGTCTCCTAAATAATTGACATCAAAACAGTTAGTGTGTGACATTATGGTTTTAGGAAATACATCATTTTAAGGGATTATTCTGGAATATTTTTTGTAGTCGAAACGCCCCCTCCTCGTTTTATGGAAGAAAACCTCTTCAGCCCATGGCACCAGACCCCTTACTAAAGGAGGTCTTTTGTTCCTGTAAGTCAGAGAGCTTTCAGTATTTTAGGAATGCTATGTCTTTTGGTACTCTCATCTATATGGGTGTTTTCTTGCAAACCTGTTGTATAATCTCCTGTCTATTGGGAAATCAGAGGAGAAATGAAAGGATATCAGAGACAGCAGGAGGTATGTAAGGGTACAGTACCAAGAAAATTAGAAGCAAGTGAATAGATGAACAGAGAAACATTGAGGAGGGAAACACAAGGGAAAAGTAGAGAGAATGGTGAACACAGCAGGGAGCTGAGCTTTGGAGAAAGTAAGTGCCAGAAAACCAAGCGAAAAGAGGAACAATGGAAGAAGAAGGGAAATTATTTAGCTTGGCTGAAGCAGAGCAAAGCAGTCAGAAAGATGTGGATTTTCTTAGTGAATTCTTCTAAGGACACACATTCTGCTAAGTGACTCTCTTTCCCCTGATTTCCAAGTACACCAGTGGGAGGGAAGGAGAGAACAGGACAGAAGAAAGATGAGACATGGGCAGAAATCATGCTCCTCTCTCTGCTGTTTGGCTTTCGCTGTTGCAGGCTGGAGGAAAAATTACTCAAACCATCCCAGCAAGCATTTTAAATTCTGCTTCAACTGCCACAGTATCTGAGAGGGAAGTCTTCCATATAACAACATGTGCTAAGAGCCTGAATGGACCACGCTCATGCAGGGGAGCTTAGTCATGAGAATTTGTACAATTGATTATTTTGGCTGTATGAGCTAGTGAACCTGGAGACTTTTTCTGAGTTCATAATTATATAATGTCTGAGGTAGGAAGGGACCTTAAAGATCTTCTAGTTCCAACCCCCCTGCATGGGCAGGGACACCTCCCACTTGGCCAGGTTGCCCCAGAGCCCCATCCATCATGGCCTAGAACATTTCCAGGGATGAGACATCCACAACCTCCCTGGGAAACCTCTGCCAGTGTCTCACTAACCTCACACTAAAGAATTTCTTCCTCATGTCTATATCTCCCCTCTTCCAGCTTAAAATCTTTATCCCTTGTCCTATCACGACATATTCTTGTAAAAAGTCCCTTCCCAGCTTTTCTGTAGGCCCCTTCAGGTACTGGAAGGTCTCCTGGAGCCTTCTCTTCTCCAGCCTGAACAACCCCAAATCTCTCAGTCTGTCCTCATAGAAGAGGTGTTCCTGCCCTCCGCTCATCTTCATAGCCCTCTTTAGGACTTACTCCAGGAGTTCTATGTCTTTCCTGAACTGGGCAAATTATGTGATTTAGATCACACAGTTGTGATCTTACCATTTCATTTTTGTGTGCACAGCTCATGATATTCCTTACACTCCAATGAGCAACACTTTAGGTCAATTCTAAAAAAATAGGTTAATTCTAGGTTAATTTTAGGTTACTTCTAAAAATACATCAATTGTCATCTAAATAATTTTCAAAGTCATGTTCATGCGTTGTTGATATTAAATGAAGAAGGAATGCTTATGACACACACAAAACAATGATCTAACAGGAATGTTTTGGGTTTTTCTTTATAGGAGTTACCATCACTGCAGTGGTAAGAAAGAAACTGCTTTAATAACCACAAGAATAAAGCCATCAATATGAAAAACTGTAATTTGTCAAGGATGACCTTCTAATTGAATAGCAAGTAACTGAACTTCCAAATGTTGTATGAGCAACAAGAAAGAATAGAACTCTTTTTGCATGTCAGCATTTGCCATGAGAACTCTGCATGAGACCTGAACATCACAGGTGGAATCCAGAGCTCATGGGAATGGACTTTGTTGACTTTACTAACTTTTCTCAGACCCTTATAATTTTTAAGTCACAGGAAAACCCCAAATCTACCATATAACCCAATTTGTGAAAAATAAGACTAAGCTTTTGCTTGATTTATCACATACAGAACACTATTTCTGTGAATTTAACTGTATTTTCAAAAGGACTATGAGGTTGGGGAGCCAGCCCCCTAAAACAACATTGTGAGGAGCAATTTGGCACTCTCTTGCTTTATTACACCCACAGGCTTAGCAACAACCAAAGACTGATTAGTTTGATTCAGCATGATGCTAGGATTTTATTCCACTCCATGCAGACACAGTCCCTCTGTTAGTACTTGCTACAGCCACATAGGGAAACTTGAGCTAATAGTTTGTGGCCACATTCAGAGATGATGTAAACAAGCACAACATTGGACCCAAGGCAACTTACTCAGGAACTGAGCAATATTCAAATTTTCACTCTAAGATAGCATCAGACTGAAAGGAACCCAGATGACAGGATAAGACTCTTGAGTTTTTGAGCTCAGGTATGGGTTTCCTGTGGTTTTCAAAGCACACGTGGTCATTACTAGGTCGAATGCAGCTACAGTATTGCAGCCCTGCTCTTCTCTGCTTAGTGGGCAGAGGAATAAACTGGATCTCATTTGTGGGAATTAAAAAAAGCCATCAAGAGCTACTTAGGTTGATGCTGCCAGATTATTGTGCAACACATGGCAATGCTGAGAGAGAACAGTGGGAGTTCTTGGGAGCCTGATATCTCCTGCATGTGCAATGCCCCCTGTAACCTTCCTCCTGGGTCTCCGTGAGGCACACTGTGTCCTTCTGCCCATGTGGAACTGAAGGTGTGGGTTGGAGAAACATGAAGACTGTCTGCTTTTCTTACAGCTCAGATGGGCAAATGCAATCCACTCTTGTGTCACTTGAAAGGTTCTCACTGTCTTTAGTATTTGCTTTGCTTTGACTGTGAGTCAGAATGACACACGGGTGGTGGGGATATAGTTATCCCTTGAATGCTTCCTACCTATTTTAAGGAATTAAACTTATGTGGTTCAAATGAGTTTAGGAAACTCAGCATGCAGTTTGCAACTAATTCAGGATTAGTTAGTAAATACTCCTGAATATTCCTGCCATACCAGAGAAAGTCACGAATGGTCTTCTGCATATATATAACCAGCATTTTAATAAGACATAGTTTTCATGCTGTTAATAACATGCTGCTGATGGAAAAAGGGAAATGTATACATCATTTATCGCCTCCCTTTGTTTTGCACTCCTCTTACTTGGGGCTGCTGGATTAGACAATTGTATCTAAAACGCCTATGTAATTCAGCCTGTTATGGATGGCAAGATTCAAGGAACTGAGGCAGCATGAGTAGGTGAAGAAAGGCATGTCCAGTAAGGTCTCCTACTTTATGTTAGTGTTAGCACTAACATTAATGTTAATAGAAGGGAAGTGTAGTTTGTTGGAGGATTAAAAAATAGGAAAGTTTCCAAGTATTTTGCAATCCTGGTGGATGAATCTGGGAGACAAAGAAGACAATTCTTTTAGGGGGAGTTAATAGGCTTTCTTAGATCAAGTGATTTAGCTGGAGAAAATGAACAAGTGAATGTCATGAAATACAGCCAGAAATCCCAGAGGTTATTTTGAGCAAGGCAAGTCACAAGCCATAGGCTCATTTTATTCTTTGTTGATTCATACGAGATGCAGAGAGCTCAGTGAGAAGTGACTGTCAAGACTTTACAAATCTTATAAACTCTGTTTTAGAGACTCGAAAGAAATAGTAAAAAAGAAAAAATGCTAACCAAAAAACCCCCCAAAAAACACAAAACAACAGAGGATCTTTTTTCCTATTTTCTTTCCTTATTACATGAAAAAAATGAACTTGTCCTTTCATCTCACAATATCTTCCTTATTACATGACTTTAGCAACAGATTTTTTTTACTGTAAATCTTCAGGCACTTAGTGATGCTCTCTGATTTCCTGAACAAAGATGCTTCTGCAGTTCCTTCTGTTTGTGCTGCTTCCACTAATGAGTTCTCAGTGGTACATTAACCTAAATAGTTTTAAAAAGGAGAAGTGTTACAGGAGGTCTCAGTTAGTGCAGAGGGCTTGGGAGGATGCATAAGAAGCCTTCTCTTCTATTTTGTCTCTTCTTCTTGCATGGAAATTGCAATATTAACACTTTTCCAGGGAAAAGGAAACTGTCATTCCCATTAGCTGCCAAGTCTAAACTTGATCAGAAAAGGTCATCTTTCATTACTGAGAAGGGCAGTACTCCAAATCATCACAGATGCCCTAGTAGAATAAAGGCCTCTTATCTCTATTCCTATCTTCCTTCAACAATTCACTGGTGCTGGGGGACCTCAACTACTCAGACAGTAGAAATGCACAGAACTGAGCATTATAAGGGATACAAGCAGGCACCTCAGCATGAACAAGGAATCAGATATCTATGGGACCTGTATGTTGATAGTTTTCATTAGTACTTGTTCAGACCTAAGAATTACAGAAGGAAGGAAAAAAGACCAAACCACTTCATGTGCAAGTTGCCATGCTAAATGCAAAGAAACAATTCAACCAAGGTCTGTGGTGCAGTGAGTATCCTTCCTTAATGTCTGGCTACTATGAAGGAAGGAAGTGGGAGACAGGGATGAAGCTAGATGGAAGAAGGTGGCAGCTTTCTCCCCATGGAAGGGTGCTACTACATTATTTTTCTTCCTTTAACCAGTGGCAGATAATGTGAGGGAGAAAACTCAGCTGCTTACTGTGCACCTAGCAATCTTCCATCATCTTTTTATGATGGCGAGAGAGGGAAACGAAAAAGCCTAAAATACTTCAAATGGCATCATTGGATAAATCTTGATATTGAAGCTAGTGCAGGTGTGAGACTTACTTGTTCAGCCCTTTTCTTCACAAAGCAAATCCTTGGCCAACTGCTGGAAAACTATTAACGTTATGGTATGAAATTTTGAGTTAATTATTTTCAGTAGCAATGATTTATAAATTACTATGACTACACAATAGACTCCATATTACAAAACACCATTCCAGGCCGTCTTCCATTGAGGCTGACAGAATAGCTCTTATCAGTTTTAATAGGAGCTCTATAAGCCCCTGTGATTGTAGTGGAGAGTCAGGAATAATTTATGTCTTCTACTGATCAACCAGTAGTCTCTGGTGTGCTTTCTTTGTGTTTGGAATAAGGAACACAGACGACTTTCTATTTATGAAGATAATTTGACTGTGAGATTACTGGCTGAGATTAAGCTGTATAGAGTTTTCTGTGGCATTCTTATTTAACAATGAATAATAGTAAAATTAGGATTTACTTGTAATTTCTGCATTCATTGAGGTATTTGAGGAAGGACAGAAAACGAGCTGCATATTTAGGTATTTCTTGAGCAAGCTTGTTAAAAGTGTTTATCAGTAATGTGGAACTTTGAGGAAGAAATCTGTCAGGTAATTTAGGAGAACATTTAAGATTTTAACTAAAATTACTTTATTTCTGTTGTCTGAAGTTCCATAGTCTCAACAAAGACTCAAATTCAGCACATAGCATACCTCCTTTAAAAAACTAAACAACAACAACAAAAAAAAGCCACAAACATAAAAAAAAATTAACAAACTAATCCAATGCTTTCCCACATGGACTTCTGCCCTCCAAAAATATGGATTTGACTCATGAAAACTAGTTGTGTGGCCAAAAAACCTAAAAAACAAAAAACAGAAAGCTTTTTAAGAAGTAGCCTTACATCAGTGCATTAACAGTTAGGCAAGGATGAGAAGTGGTATGGAAGCACATAAATTACTGACCAAGAGTACTGAGAGGGAAGGCAGAACTGTATGAATGAAATTCTTTATGATGAAGGTGGTGAAGCACTGGAACAGGTTGCCCAGAGAGGTGGTAGATGCCCCATCCCTGGAAACATTCAAGTTATGTAAGGATAGGACTCTGAGCAACCTGATCCAGTTGAAGATGTTTCTGCTCGTTGCAAGGTTTGGACTAGATGATCCTTAAATGTCCCTTCCAACCCAAACTATCCTGTGACTCTTTGATTCTATGAGTAATACCTGGTTTCTGATCATGGGTATTCCCTGATTGTATGTTATCTGTATGTTGCAAGCCTCATTTTTAAGTAGGACTATTCTGATTAAGCATCATAGGATCACAAGAGTGTACAGATTCAACAAGCTTTGGACTGGCAGTCCCTCTCCCTATCTCACACGTGGGAGAGGCAGTGGCAACTGCTGTCTAAGGGGAGCACAAGAACCTGCCTGTTGTCTGGAGTCTTTTTCCCCTTACAGCCTGCTAGTATCAGCAATTGTAAGGATTTTAGAAAGTGCATCCCTGCCTATCCCCTATTTTACCTGTCCATTGAAGAGTTACCCATTAATTTTTCTGATTTGTTTTTGAATCTGATGTTACTATCCACCTCCACAGATTTCATGAAACCAAACTTTATGTCATAATTTGCTTTGTAAAGAAGCATTTTGCATTTATCTCAGTTTTGAAATGATCTTTCTACTCTTGTCAGTTGCCCCTTACTTCCAGTATTCCATGATTTGGCAAATAAGGTTCTGCACTGAGCTTCCCTTTCATGATTTTTCAGACATACCTAGAGACAAGTAAGGAAGTGACACTTCCGTAGCCTTTCCTTTGAACTGAAGTCTCAGCCTTTTTAGCCTGTCCTGAACTGCCATCCTACCTATTTGAGTTGTCCTCACTGTTACCCATTTTAAACTCTGGTTGTTAAAATGAAGATTTCCACAGTTTTCTATTTATCCAGCCTGAACTTCAAAGACAGAGATCCCTAGATAGAACTTTGGTTTTAGGGTTTTTTTCCTGAACAAGAATTTACCAGTCCCTTGCAGAGACTTCCGCTGATAAATTTGCACCAAGGATGGTCCAAGTAAGATGTCAAAAAAGAGGGATAAAGAATAAAGGGAAGAATCTGAGAAGGAATATAAACATGTACTGTGCTTTCTATGGTTCTATGGTTGGTTTTCAAGTTGGATTCAGAAAGAGTCATCCTTCCCATGTGCTACTTAGTGGAGGAAAAAAGTGATGAAATATTTTGATATGTTTTTTGGTATTTCAGAAAATACAAGAGAGTAAGAAGTCAAAACAGCTTGGTTTTTGTGTTTTGAAGAGAGACACAGTCAAAGGCTGCCAATCTCTGTTTATCATTAGCAGTAACTGATCTTACACAGTACAGGGATCCAAAGAGATGGAGCCATGTGACTAAGCAGTATTTAGGAAACTTTTCATGTATGCATATACAGGATCATTTTCTAGGCAGCCTTCTTGAAATACTCATCTTCTTTTTCCCAGAAGCATCAGGATATCTCTCTGAGTATCCCGCAGGTCACTTCCAAATGTACAGTTTTGCATAGTAACAGAGCACTGCAATCCAAAAAAAAATTAAAACCTCACCAGTGAGTGAGTTAGGAACATGAGGCTCCCCAGGTGTTTTGTGGGAAATTAAATAGGAGTCAGTCGTATAAAAAACTCTGCAGAAGTGGAAGCTATTTTTCCCTACTGCCAGCTGAACAACATCAGGATAAATTACTTGTGGATTAATTGATCTGTAATACTCAGAAACACTTTTAATCTTGTTTTAAAACCATTAAGCAGGAATTAATTTAACATGTAATTTGGCAGTAGTTAATCCTGTGATTAATTACTCAGTTACATTTATTTCATCTTGATATTTTTTATCCTTTTTGGGTTTCCAACTATTTCCTATCATCTCCCAGAGATGGGCGTGCAAGTTTGGACAAAATAGAAATGTCAGGTTTAACTTCAACTTTGCAGTTCTCCAAGGAGAACCAGAATCCCTTGAGACTAGAAAAATGTTTAGGAAATGTCATAATAGTACAAATTTTTCCTCTATGTCCCCATTGTGGTTGTGATACTAGGATATTGTTTAAAAAAACATAGTGTTTGAATATGGTTTTTGCCAGAAATATTTATCAGTTCTACCTCAGTTATTCCACCACAGAATGTGATCAGCAAAACTGATTACATGTTTTATTAAAACGGTATTAAGATAAAAAAATATTTTTTTCTTTGTGTGAAGATAAACTTTTAAAAATACCTCAATTAATTTGAAAAATTATTTGAAAATTTAATAGCTATAATACATTGGTGATAAAAGACACTGTGACACAGTTGTGGCCACCTGGTCTCACACATGAAAAATTAAAATTCTGAAATGCATTTTTCTCTGAGCTGTAGGTCTTTTAGTTTTTCCACTGTGGATTTTTCTATCAAATTATCATTAATTTGCCATTCAAAAATAATTCATAGAATTGGTACAGGTATGTCTCAGTAACTGTAAATTCCTTGGGAAGCAGCAATTCCCAGGAAAAAGGAAAATATTAGACAATATGTGAAGTTGATTTCCAGTCATCTATCGGCTTTTTAAGATGGCCTGTGGAAAGCTTTTTGGAAGTGTGACTGAGAACCTGTTCAGTTTGCAGTCACTGCTGATATATTCTGAGTGCAACATACTGGAAAAAAACATTCCTGTCATTCAGCATCTTTAACTAAGTTATGGTTTATAATCTCACCTGTAACTGAACATAGCTTCCTATGCCACAGTTCTGTTTAGTGTCTTTTTGTCATAACTACATTAGTTACTGACCAGTTATTCAGGTTTTCCAGCATAGGTAAGGAAAGCAAAAGCTGACCCAAGTTGTGAAAGATGCATTTCTGCCACCACCATGGAGGTGATGCTGACCAGCATGCATCCCCCTGGGCCTTTTGCCAGCTGAAGGACAGGTTTGCATCACTGCATCTTGTGCATCCTCAAGGACTGGCACTGCGCCAGGTAGCCCTCTAAATCAAGACAAAATTGAACCCCCAAATTTCTTTTCAATAGGATGCTTAAACTGAAAGGGTTTCTCACAGCTACTATGAGCAAGAAAGCTGCTGTGGCATTCTGATCAAAGTTTCATCAGAGAGATGGGCTCAGGAATACCAGCAGGGTACAGCCTGTCTCTTGCTGTCTGCTGTCTCCAAGACTGATAAAGACTAAACTCCTGAATATGTCAAAAGACAGCCTCTGGATCCTCCTGTGATTTCTTCTGGGATTAACAATGCTACTGTTAATTAGAGCGTTGATATTCCCTTTTCCAGTGTGTTGTCTCTTGGTGAAATACCCTTCAAGATTTTTGTGCTGAATAAGCTAGTTACACGATAAGGGTCTGTTTCTATGAATTATTTAGTAAAGATGTTATTTTTCAACTCAGAAGAAGGAAGCACAGAAAGCATGTTACCAGATAAATGACATGAATTTTAGGAAAAAATGACAGATCACACAATGTCAGTCAAAGCAGTTCTCAAACACCAGCTACCCTCTTGAAGGAATAATTAACTAGATCCAGCTTTCTATATAAACCTCTTTTTTAACCAAAGTAAAACTTCATTAGGTGTGTGAAATTGCCTTATGCCAGCAGAACACCTGTAAAATAAAAATCATACAAAACACATGTCACAAATGGATCTAATTTGGCAAAACAGTTACTGGGTGCTATAGTCTGGGGGACCAGGGTGGGAGGACAGGTTAATTTTATGGTGTCAGTGCGAGAACCTGGAAAGAGGGTGGTTGGGACCCTAAGGGATCCAGGAGGCAGAACAGAGAGAGGTCACTATTCCCTCCCATTTCCTGACATACTCTGGAAATACCAGGAGGGTGGGAAGTCTGCTCCCTTCTTTCTTGCTGCTTCACTGTGCTCAGAGGTCTTGGAGAGAGGCTCTTGCCCTTTGTTATCAGCTAACCATGTGCTCAGCAGAATCTGAATCCACCAAGTGTTGTGAAGAGCTGTGGATCCATTTCCCAAGTCAGTTCTACCTCTTAGAACCCTTCTGACACTTCCATGTGGGATCAATCAGGATTGGGTTTGTAAATATCATTGTGTAGTTGTTCGTTGTCCCACGTGTTGCAGTCCCTTCCCTGTTCAAGTAAACCTGTTCTGGTTTTAACTTCCAGGCTTTAAATATCTTTTCCTTATTCCCCTTTTACCTTCCCTTGGGAGGGTGGAGGGAGATGACAAAAAGCAATTCCATTCTCTGGGTTTTGGTTTGCCCTAACCACGAAACCAAGACACTGGGTTTAGCATCACTGTCAGTGAAACTATCTTTTACAAATGATGGAAAATCCTAAAGTCTGACAGCTTAGAAAAACAAACATAAGCCTACAAGGATCATCAAGGAACATAATCAATGTATATTTAATATTACAAGTTGCTTTTTGAGAACTTTTTAGGTCTTAGGGAAGAGAAGATCTTCAGGTCTTTGAGAAGATCTTGCTCCCTCTTCATCTTACATCTTATGTACTTCGTTTTTAATTTTATAAGTAAATGCATGAATGAAACGGAATTGCAAAATTGTATTTTGATCATGCTCTCAGGAGATGCTGAGTTATTTTAAACACAATGGAATAGGTTAAAAAAAGTCCTAGTGACTAGTGCAAGGTCAGCCAGCTAGGATGTTGAAAAGCTGTGTCCAACTAAGTGTTGAATCAAAATACATTTCTGTTAAATAAACAGTAGAGTCTGCTTCAGGTCAGGATAGTGGGTCAGTGTCTCTCAGAAAGATATATGAGTTTAAATATTTTTCTGTAAAAGGTGGAAGTGAACTTGATTCCTCTGAGTCCTGTACAAGCACATTATTCATGGGTACCCACTGAATAAAAGGAGACTAGTACATTATCTGCTTTTAGTAAAATCATAGTTCTCAATAGAAATTGATTTGCATTTTTCCAGTCAGGACTGATTATAAAATACATATTTTCCAGACTGACACACATTTTTGGCAGGTTTAATATTTGAGTTTCAGAACATGTATGGCTGCAATTACAATTATGGAGCAAGTGTAATGCATTACTCTAGCCATGACTATTAAAATTACTGTAAATTAAGATACCATTTAGAGTGTTATTACAAACATTCCTAGTATGTATTTAAGTCTTTTGCTTTGCTGAATATGGATATGAACCAGAAGTATATGTACCAGGTTTAAAAATTTGATCATAGATGTCTGAAACTGATGGAGAAAATTCTCTTACTTATAGATTGAGAAAAAATATAAAGTGGAGTAATTTGCATTATGAATTATTAAATATGGAATTATAGTTCTCTGAAATTGGTGAAGAATAAGGATCTACTTATTTAAATGCTTATGCTTTTTACAAATGTAAAAATTTATTACTTTGCTGCTAATTTCTTCCATGTTTCTTCTAGCTAGGTCACTCCAATAAGAATATGATTGAGTTAAAATTTCAGACATGTCTACTCCAGGTAAACCATGTTTTCTTTTTCTTACTTTGAGACATTAACATCTGAAGTGTAATGTCTGGTCAGATTGTCAAGAGTTGATACTGTATTCATTTTTGGTGAAGAATCTGATTTAACTTTAGTAGAATAAACATACAAATTTATGCATAATGTGTGTGGCAGTTTTAAACAGCTTTCATAAAAGATTAAATTAATGACGAGTTTGCTTTGACATAGCTCAGGTTAAACTCTCTTCCTTCTCAAAATTAAGCTCATAAATCTACAAATATGAGAACTTGGTAAAAATATAATCACCACATTGTTTTACAGCTTACCAAATTATGTTTGTCAGGTGACAGTAGGTGGCATTATCACACATAGCCTGCAAGTAAATCCTCAGAATATGGTGAAGAAGTTTTCCAGTAAGTTTTATGTCAAATTATTGTCTGGCTCAGACCATAGATTCTGGATATGCTCTTTGCAAGAATGACATTTTTGTTCTTTGCAATTTGTTCTTTGCAAATTGTTCTTTGCAATTTTCCTCTCCTCTTTAATATTTGAATAAATACTCAAAAGTAAGAGTTTTTCTGCATACCTGGTATTCTACAATGAGATAATTCCTGGGAGGGAGACTGGCTTTCAGTTGTTTGGAGTCATCTTCATTGATGCTGTAATGTTTGTGTGCTGACAAAATAAGCCATGTTTAAAGTATGTTCACATCGTGTCATTTGGTTGGACCAGATGTCATTTATCTTGGGCTAGATGATCCTTGAAGTGCCTTCCAACTTGGCATTCTATCATTCTTTTCCACTGTAAAATTCACATACATGTTCCTGGAACACTACCACTGAGCAGTGAGGCAGGACCACCATAAAAAGGAACTGCAGGTGTTGAGAGCAGAGTGTGCAGCATTTGGGGAAATTATACCTTCCTAAGGGGAATCTTCAGATTTATCTGGAAGCATATGTTTAACACCAGTTTATTTTTCCCTCTGGCTAAATTAAAAGCCATTTGTTTTTTAGTAATGCTTCCATAAGCATTAAAATGTCTTTGCAGGAAGCATATTTGAAGAATCTGTAAACTGCTTTGAAAAAATATTTTAATGAGCTATTGTCACAACTGCAAATTCTGTTGCTGTGAAGCTTGAAAACCATTTGCCCTTTGCAACCTAATGGATGCCTGCAGCCTACACAACCACAGTTATTCAGGAGCTTGCACTCAATGCAGGAAAAGAAATGGCAGGGGAGAGTGCGACTGCATAGAACGTGTAGGAGCTGACTAAGCATTTTTTCATGAAAATGGATTAAATATTAAGCCATCTCTTCCTTATAAAGCCAAAGGGGAAAGGGATTTCTGTCAGAGTAATTTTCATAAATCTTGTACTAGTATTTAAAAATATAATGAGCTAAATGAGCTCAGGATTGATTGCTATGATTACCTGCGAAGGTGAAAGTATTTTCAGTGACCTGAATTTCTGTGAACTGTGTAAAGGACGTAGGTGAGACTACACCATTCATTACCAGATGCTGCTATTTACTTGGAGCTCTACAGAGCAGCTCCAATGATTTTCCCATCAGGAGTATGAGTCCTGGACTTTCTGTTAATGTGACATTTGCGACCAAATAAAGGCAGATTTCTGACTCTGAGGACAAATGACATGGCACAACCATCGCATAAACTTTGTTTGCTAGCCAAAAGGAACTTACTCCACAGTTTTATAGGAATCATTCCTAGGCTTATTCTCTACCTCAGACCATTACCAAACATTTATAAGCTTGCATAGGCCAAACAATTCTGAATTTGCTGAAAATTAAACAATATAGAAAAATGCATGCCAGGACTCCAATTTATTCTGGTCCTGTTTATTTTACTGATCCAGACATAAATATTGAATTGGTTTGGGAGAAGTCCTAGACACTCCTGATTCTGTTAATATAATTATCAATAGATCCATTGATACTGTAAGGAAATCTTTAGTGTCAGACAAACACTATCGAGTTCAGAACCTGGATCACAGTGCTGGTTTCAAAGGCATGATCTGAATGGCCTAATGGACCCTTAGATACAAGCTAGAGATCCAAGCAGCTCCACAGTGACAGGCAAGGATGGAAGAGAACTTTAATAAGGTCCAGTTCATATTAGTTAATGTAGTTAGTAGAAAAGGGCCACATGAATAGCTCACTGGATGAGCCCACTTCTCCCAATTTTATGTACAGCAAATCAAAGCAAATAACTTTAACATCCTCCATAAAATTAATGTCACCATGAGAAATTCCCTTTTGATTTAGTCCACAGTCGTTAAAGTAATAGAATTTTGTTCTTATGAATTAGTATCAGCGCTAAGGTAGAAAATTGTTCTGAATTTCATCTGCTGACTCCTGAAGATATGATCCAGCTACCAAACTCTTAATTAGCAGCTGTTATTACTGTTATGTTGTACACAAGACTTTTTTGTTTGTTTCTGTGAGCAATTTTTAACACATTTAATTTTCACTTCCTAAGCAATTCCAGCTTTCTAGGAGAGGGAGACTCTAAATCTCTGAAATTAGTGGGTACCTTCCACTGATCATGCAAAGCTATAAATGGGAAAAAATGTAAGGGTAAAGCACTTTCAGAATATCAGCATTGTAAGAGAAATATAAGTGGATCAAAAAATCTTAATGAATAACAAGCAGAGATTAATAAACTTGAAGTAAATGAGACTAAATCTTAAAGAATTACGTCTCCCGCCTTCAATTATAGCTCACCTTTCTCTTACGATCTGTGAAGAAAAAAATTATCAATTCTTCAACACTGCTGTTTTGAAAACTTGAGATACCTGCATTATGTATGGACAAAAGAAAAGTCTTGTTCTCAGCAAATGAACTTTGATGTCTGCCCAAGGCAACTCTTTAGGCCATACTGGCAAAAGAGATCTTTGGTCATTATGAGCTGTCTTCATGAGAAATAATGGGGGAAGAGGTCAGAGGAGAGACTATTGGCATAAATCTCTACCAGAAAGCTTTTTGAACATGCATAGTGGCTAAAGCTAGGCATCACAGACTGCATAACAGGTAGATACTCACATATACCATATTGGTATAGTGATAGGGAAGAAAAAAAAAAAAAAAAAAAAATTACTTTGTGGATTTCATACCCAAAAGATTAATCTCAGAATAACAAGCACTGAAAGGAATTCAGATATCACAAGTTTGGGACTTTGTTAACTGCTAGTGATGGCCCTCTTCAATTTCTAGTTTGAATACCATGCTAGGTTTTGTCTATCCTTAGTAGATAATAATTTTGTAAAGCTTTATCAGTGTGACAGTTACTGCTATCTTGGGAAAATACATCCGTGATTTACTGATTTTCCTTCCACAGACAGTGAAACTGAAGGACTGTTGGGAAATATGCACTATATTTACTTGAAAAATATTTATAATTTACTAGTTGAAGCTTACTAAATAGATGGACGATTTTCTGATGAAGTCTTATTCCAGATTTGATAGAATAATGACTGGAACAGAAAAAACTGAGCATGTTTTGCTTGCTAAGTTACAGGAAGTTGTGAGTCCCGAGCAGGAATGGAAAAGCAATTAATTCCCAAAGCTTTACATGTAATGCTCTGATTTCAAGTAAAAAAGACCAAACTACAGAGTTACCTATCTTGGTTGGAAAAGACCTTCAAGATCATCGAGTCAAATTAAACAGAAATAATTTTCTAAGACCTCTGTAGGAAGCAATATATACTTTAACATCAGAGACTGTATGTTTTTTCATGGCCAAATACAAAGTTTTACATCACACATTTTCCATCAAGGAAGACCAGAACAGTATGAGGAGGAAGTTTGTTTTGTGGATACCAACAAGACATTCATGGACACATCAAGAAATGCTCCAGCAAGGTGGGAGAACCGTATGTGGTGATGAAAGGTCTAGGGATATGGATCACTCTGTGGAACCTATGTATTTAACATGGTAATGGCTGGAGTAACAGCAAAAATAGAGTCTTAAGTCTTACTTACATCTTTATCTTTTTTCTTTTTTTCTTTTTTTTTTTTTTTTAAATCTACATCATCTCTGTGCTAAGGGAGTACAGTCAGAACTCTAAAGGCTGGAGTGCAGCTGGTGGAAGTGATGCTGCCATGGATGGGATTTGCAGGAGAGATATTGGGAGGGCTGCACAGCTGGGCTGAAGCAGTTGGCTGGCAGGGACTGAAATGATGAACTCAGGCCTTTATCTAGGACTGTTTATACCTAGAGACCATTGGAAGTAGGGGAAAATGCATCTTTCGGCATCTTAGTATTACTTCCAGATGTGATAGAGGGGGTGGGAAAGAGCTTTTGAAGTGTCTCAGACAGTGTTGTCTTCTAGTTGACAAGATCCTGGATTTCAGGATGTCTTCAGGTCAACAAGAGCAGAGGTGCTGCTGATAGCATCTATTGAACAGCTTAGGATCTGCTGCAAACACAGTCCAAAACATAGCAATCATTACAGACCCCATGAATTGTCTCAGATATTCTCTTTCTAGTCATCTTAATTTTTCATAATCAGCTCAGAGAAATGTTTTCTTTCTACAGTTGTAGACTGAGCCACAGTGGCAGCTCTCACTTGACGGTGTCTGGATAGATACTTGCATTACTTCCATAATGATCATTTTATTATGGAACCATGACTGGACAGAGATGAGATGGATTTTCTGATTAATGTGAAAATACCAGTTTATTTACAACAACAAAAAAGATGTAAACTATTTCCAAGCAAAAGAGATCATCTTAATTTGTGCCAGATTTCAATGCCTCTGGTGTTATTTCTTAAATGAGATGTCACTCTACCAAGGATAACAGAAAACCCAAACCAAACAAACAAACAAACAAGAACCCACAAAACCCCCAAAAAAACCAAAATCCAAAAAACAAATAAAAAAACCTAACAGCTTTCTTAGAACTTGGTTTCTGGGGTGGGTTTTTACTAAAGATGGCACCAGGAGACCTGGAACAGAACCTGGCTATCTGAATGTCTGGCATGATGCAGAACTGTTTGCTTGCTGGTAACAACCACTTCTGACAGATGGATCTTACTGCTCTTTACAGTCTCTGCTAAGGAATTACTAAATTATGTGGAGATTTCCCCAGATTTCTACCTTTCATCCCCTAGTATTTTTTCTCCTGTTGTAAAGCTATGAACAAGAGAATGGGCATCATTGTGTCTCCTGTGCTGACAATCTCCCATCCTGTAATGGTCTTCATTTTTGTATTTGCTAAAGAGAAGGAAGGATAATCTCATGGGAAATTGTTGAAGGATAATCTCATAGAAAGTTAAGAAGGATTAATGGTATCTTAGTGAATTAAAAGTAGTTTCATGTATAGAAGGATAGATTTTGCCTAAGGAATAATAAACAGCATGCAAAATATTTAACTGGGACTCTAAATATATTTGAAAATAATAGTATTTGACTACTATGTTTAACATGTAACGTGAACTGGATCCATAAACCAAAGTTTGTAACTCAAGCTTTCCCTTTGTCTATAATCTGTTTTTTATGAGATATTCTTTTGGTGTCATTATACTTTATCATGCCTAAATGTGGACCAGTAAGGACTTTAATCCATAATTTACTGGCACAATAGGATGGCAGCTCCAAAACAGGTACTTGGTTATTCAGAAAACTTTAGTCTCTAGAGCTCTGTTGTATTTTAAAAGCAATACATTTTATAATCCTGTGGGATGCTTTCCTGCACTCTCATATTGCTGTATGCTAAAATTCTTACCAAAGAACACTCCAAACCAATCTGTTTACCATTCGTTCTGCTACAGTCTTAAATAATTAGGGGATCATTTAATTAAAAGATCAAAAGCACTAAATAGTAGGTCAATTATGATTTTCCTTTTCAAACATAGTTTGTATGCTTCTATTTATAAACATAAAATTGCTGTTCATATTGAAGCAATCTTTGGATTTCAAAAGAACAGATGCATCTGAAGCCAAAGTTAACTTTTTTTTACCTTCTTAATTTTTGCCATGCATAATTCTTAAATGAACATCAGGCTCAATGCTGTAGCAAATTAGAAGCCTGTGTGTGTAAGGAACATTCAGTTGCTGCACAAGGGAAAGCTTTGAATCTTTCTTGAAAAAACCCTCAATAGTGCAAAATGACTGAAGAGTACACAAATCTATAAAGGGGGGAAAGTCACTTTTAAAAGCCATTTCTAATGTTGTCTCTCCTTATTTCTCCACTTTTAAAAGACAACTGTTCCTAATGCTGTTTCTCCTTACCAGCAAAGACTCTTGTTGACATGGCAGAATTGCATTATAAATTTTCAAATCACTGAGCTATGTCACCATTTCTAGGTACCTATCATCCTGCTGCTCCCAGCTACATTTCCTTCAGCTCCAAACATCCTCTTCTCCCTCCTGACACCATAGAGCTTACATCCCCCAGACCTTATTTTCAACAACCCACATCCTTCACCCAGTTTCCCAGCTTCCACAGACCGAACTCTTCTCACCTCCTGCACAGACCACAAAAGATACTCTCACCTTCTTCACATCCCTCATCCCCAGCTATGGCTGGCTTTGAACCTGGAAATTCAAATGTCAGTACTGGCTGAATGGCCTCATTCCTGCAGGATTTAAAGTGGCACGTGGTACCACAGGTGAGTCTGGGACCTTGTGCCTCAGACAGTTTTATCCCCAAGAATTTACTGCTCCACTGTTCTTATTATACTGGGACATGGCTGCCTGGAACGAGCTGCTCCTGTGCCTTGGAAATCAATCCTGTTACTTGGTTGGCAGGCAGGATTTGCATCCCTCCTCGATGAAGTCTGAGCATCCCCATGCTATGAAGTCATGTTCATTGTCTGAGGGTTTGCAACGCATCGTGTGGCTTTTTGAAAAAATTTTGACTTCTGTGTAATTTTGAATTGTCTCAAAATACTTTGTGCCATGTACCAAACTGGCAAAAAGCTACTGTATTTAGTTTGTATTCCCTCATGTAATTAGTTTTTCCTTTCAGCATCTTTCTGCTCTGTCTCTTTCTCTTTGTTGCCGATAAAGCTGTATATACTGAGAAAATGAGCTAGAAAATTAGTACTCTGGGGATAAGTAAATTTTGTTTTTCTGTTGGATTTCTTGTTTCCATTCCTCCTTACAAGATTTTTCAGGGAAATCTGTATTGCAAGTGAAACTTATTATTGGAATTCATTTGGTTTCATTGTCCCTAACAGACAGAAAATTTAAAATTTAAAATATTCAAAATATCATAACTCAAATGTTACATTTTTTTCAAAGGATATTACTTTATGTGAAAACTTTTGAAAGACTAACAGTTTAGGAGGGTTTTTTTCTTCCTGTTGAACTGGCAATGTTGCCTACAAATCCAGGAAAGCATATGATTGTATAGCTACATTTTTTCAAAGTAATATATATTAAACATGACACAAATTTTCTAAACTAATGCTGCAATGAGGTTTCTATAGAACATCTCTTATTTCTGCTTTTTTTTTTTTTTTTTTTAATAATGTCCAGAGATGATTCTGGTACCTCCAGACTGTCACTAAAGATGAAGGTGCCACATCCATACTGGTAAACAGGGACCACTACTGTCACTGAATTATGTAACACATATAATACTAGATCAGTGTGGTTTAGACCTGGGCCAGTCAGCATTCTTCCCAAACCACTCCTGGATATAGCTTGGAATATATGGATTATTGTATTATTTTCAATTAATTTTGAATGTGACTCGTTTCAGAGTGTTAATGTGTTTGATATTATGAATATCAGCTGCTCTATATTGTTGCACTCAATGACAGTGAATTGTCCCAGACCTGTTCAATATATAGCATGGAAGCCTTGGCATTGCTTTGTGAAGCATTTGAATCTGATAATTTTCAAAGACAGAAATCAGTTCTAGCCAACTTAGCTCAATCAGCAATGAGATTTTTTTTTTTTTTTTTTTTTGTAACTTAACATAATCAATCTCTTAATACTTACTCAAATTTCAAGTCTATTATTTTATGATTATTCTATGATTACCCAATCACAAATTCAACCCAACCCGCAGATACTTCTGTATAAATGCTTTTGGGTTTGGTGAGTGCTTTTTCCCCCAGAAACATACCAGTGAAGAAACACCTGTATGTATGCATATCTTTATATATATGTGTGTGTGTATATATACATATATATGTGTGTATATATATGCATGCCTTGTTTTCTGCTTTTCCTTTTTTTGCAAATGATCACATCGATTATCCTTCTTGTGCACAGTGAACAAAAGATGTCTTTAACTAAGTGCATTATGACCTGGCATTTCTTATGAGACATTCTGTATTATCTAGAGCTTCTACTCAGAGATCAGCCATGAACATATTCCCACACTAAGATAAGCTGCAGAAAGGCTTTACCAAGATCCACATAGACAGCAAATTGTTCACAATCCCCTCTGCCAGCCCAGCTGAAAAAATCATTACATTTGGGCAGAAGTGAAAGGTAGGTAGTTAAAAAGCATGGGGGAAGCAGCAGCAGCAGGAGCAAGGAGACTTCACATTTCATCACCTATTTTCAGTTAAGCTTATTGTGAAGAAACACCACACCTCCTTTTGTTTCAACTGTGTCCTATCTGCCATCCTCCTTCCCCTGTGTTCCTCCTGCTCATTTCCTATTAGCTCTTCTCTCCCTGTGCCAAGGACCAGCTGTGCCAGGGACTCTGGGTGCTGTGTCATCTCCCCTTTGCTCATACCTTTTTTTTTTCCTCTGGACTGAAATCCTGCCCAGCTTCCCCAACTTCTCCTCCTCCACAGTGGCCAGGGCATCTGCCATGGTCTCTCATTCTCCTCATTGCATTAAGACTAGACCACACTAGTTTGTTCACTCAGCCCCCCTATACTAAAGGTGACATCTATACTTGCTGTGACATCTTGCTCCAATTTTTCCTTCCCTAGTAGCAGCATTTCTTACTCTATTTTCAGACCAAAGGCCATGAGTAGTGTCATGTCCTATTCTCTCTTCCTCTTTTCCTGCATTCATCCACTCCTTTTCCTTTCTGTCTCAGGGACAACTCCAGCCTTCCCTTCTCCAGCTCATTTCCTCTTTCCACTCCATACTGTTGGAATGTTTGCAAAATACATTATCAATCCCTACTGTTCTACCAAGAGAGTGCCAGGAGTTGATTTACATTTCAGGATGGCCTGATCAAGTGTGAAATGACTGATGTTTGGATCTACAGATAGTCACAGAAGTGCTTTAAACCTGGAGTTGTGCTAAACATATGGCAAGGAATGAGCACACACACACCCTTTTCCATCTTTCTTTTTAAATTCCCCCAGTCAATTGTTTTCTACCCATAAATTATTACAATAGTCCTTAGAAATCTGGATGTGATTGAATACCATCTTCAAACTATGAGTTCATGAGTAAAGAAGCAGACAGTCTGGTAGATTTTTTTATGTTTTTTGACTGAAAACTCTCAAAGTGGTGTAGGGTTATCCTACAATTTTCTGAAATTCCTCTTTTTTGTAGTGCATGGTACAGCCATGCACTTTGAAGATATAATTAAATTAATTTCTTTCCCACTGACTTGTTCTTCTTTTAGCGCTATATGACATAAGGTTTGAAACTGAGAAGATTTCAAATAGTAACCACAAAAAAGTGGTTTCAGAATTTGCTGAACCATCTACTGTCTGAGAATAAAGTGTTTTCGTAAAAAAAAAAAAAAAAAAAAAAAAAAGACAGGAAAAAAATGTTGCCAAGAGAGACTTCAGTTGTTGGCTTAGAATATTGCTATATGTATTCTAAAATTTTTATTACCAATGGTATTTTGATAATTATCATAAAACCTGCTACATTAATTTAACTCTCCCATTATTTGTAAAAGAGCAATACTACATGCTTTAGGTTAATTGGAGCATAATTCCCCAAGCAACATACATATGCACTGGCACTAAAAGGAAAATTTTAAACTGGCTGGCTGATTTTAGGGCTGCTTTATCATTTACCATCTGTCAAAAAACAAACTAGCAGGCTATTCCGTTCCCTTCCGACCTCTTGCAGATACAACACTCACTAGAGTAACACATGGTTATATCAGGAAGACTTGAATTCATCACCCAGTCTTCAGTTTTGTACTATGCCAAGTCCTGCATGCAAGGTGGTGAGGTCCATGACATAACATTTGGTCATGAGATTTATTCGTGCTTTTCAAAACGGGGTGGGTTTAATAGTTTTCTGCAATTTCTATGTATCTATGATAAACAGTCAGCAACATTGCTTTTCCTCCAGTATAAGCCCTTGCTCAGAATCCTGGATGAGCAGGGAATATTTAATATTTAGGCAAACTGCCTGCACTAACATTATTTTGAGCTCTCTTGTAGATGATCTGCCCTTTAGATTAGTTCAGGTTCACACAGCTGCACAGCAAATAGAAATATTTCACAGCTCAGTAAATGGGGCAGCTGGTATTTTGATTCATCCCAGAGCAATTTCACCAGGAATCAATAAGTATGGTGCTCATTTTGAACAAAAGGGCACATTTCATGGGATATCATCATTGCCATCATGGTCAGCTTCTAGCAGCCTAAAGATGAATGAATGTGTCTCTCTGTGTCTTACCTTTCCTAATTTTAATGTACATATTGGCATTTTACTTCCCTATCAGTGACTAGCTCACAAGCATTTGTAACAAAAAAAAAAACATATAAACAAACAAAAACCAGAAAATGAAAGAAATAAAAAGGTAAAATGAAAGTGGAAAGCATTGTTTGTATGGAAAAAATATAATCAAGGTTTTCTTTTTTTCCTGGCAGGAATTACCAATTAGAGACATTAAAGGGTATCAGCACTCCAGGAGCATGTCACCACTCTATAATAAAGTTTCCATTTTATTTTTTAAGTTCAGCAGTGGAAACTTTTCTGCTCTGGTTTTAATTTGCCTGATTTGCACTTTCCAGGACCTCCCTTTCCTCTTTATCATTTTTCTGTCCAGAGGTCTCTGAAACAAGGCTGTAGTCTGTGTCAAGAACTTTAGCTTGCACTTTTATCAATAGAAATAATTCTTAAGTATTCATTTTCTTCTTTTGTTTTCATTATGTCAGTGATATTTCCTATCTTTTCTGTGAGATGTTCCTTGAAAGGCTATTGGCAGTGCTTGTGAAATGCAATAATAATTCATTTATTTTGTGGAGATAGAAAGATGGAATCAGGCATCATCTCTCTAAATAAGACAATTTGAAGGCTTCTGAAGGTCAGATCCCTAGTTATTCAAGTGCAAGACTATATTTCTTAGAAAATTGTGTTTGTTGTTTTTTGTTGCTATTTTTAATTGACTTTTCCTTCCTTTTCTACCTCTAATTAAATAGATTTTCCTTGTGTATTTTTCTCAAACCTAATTTTCACTGATCATAATTTCCATTAATGCATAATATGATAAATTTGTAATTCTGCTTTTACAGATATATAGTTGTTTAAAGCATGATTTCTTTATAGCCTGTAGTTCTCAATACTTGATCTTAGTCAAATAAAATTTCCTTTTACTAAAATGGAAATTTGTTCATCCTTCAGAGTTATGGCAGAAGAACCTGCTCTTAAAAATTATAAGACTTTCCTTCACAAGAAACAGCTGAACATTGAAACTTGTATGCACGTAGGGAATTTATTTAATAATTAAGCTAAAAAACTGGAGTTCTAAGCTCTTCTTGCCTTATTTCATATACCTGATCATGTCACAAGATGAATAATTTGCAAAAAGACCTGTATAAGTAAAAAATTATTTTTGTTTTAAATCTCAGTTTTTAAAGTACAGTTTGTTATTAACACCTCCCGTCTTCACATTCTTTACACCAACATACAGAGTTGTTACTAATTTCCTATCTGTGTGGTTTTGGAAAAGAGTAAACAAAAATACTGTGGGAAAAAGTATGTTTATTATAGTAGAGATTATTATTTAATATATTATTTGCAATTGCGAAAATATTTCTTTCTTAAAAACCCTTGCATCAGGAACTCTTTTCTGAATGTCAGTATTTCCCATACCCCAAACATTTTTCATCTTCCAGAAAGCCTTTTGAAGACACAGCTAAAATGCACTCGTAAGAGACAAACAGTATCATTATAGGAGTAGCCAGCAACAAAGGGAATGATGTTTTAAAGCTATATGTAGGGGGAAAGAAACATTCATTTAACTTGCTGTTAAAATAAATTGAAACTACTGAAATTTTCCTTTTTTTTTCTCTGTGGTTTTACAGTGAGAAGAAAGGCCATGAATCCTTTTGAAGCTGTTTGATGTCCAGTTGCCTCTAAAGCTGTGAACAAAGACATATAAACCAAGCTGTCTTTCTTAGTAAATAAAATTGATGATAGAGTGGTAGGAAGCTCAAAAACTTTTGTTTGGCTTTGTAGTCTATCTCCAGTCTGAGGAGGAACTTTTGTTCAGGTGAAAAGTTCTTAACCTTTTGCAAATCTGTGAATAGCAACGTTCAAAATTTTAAATCCTCAAAATTGTCCTTAAATCCTCTTTCTGCCTTGTTCTTGCCTACCACTATATGGTTCTACTTTTTCTACCTAGGCATCTGAAAACTTTTCTCTGCAAGCATCCAGAGCCACTTGCATTTTGAGGCATAGGGAATGTGTTATTGAGGACAAATCCACAGAAGTCACAGCAATCAGAGGAGTGAAGTAGGAAATGGAGGAGAGCATCACGTCTTGGCTCTTCACACTTTGGTGAGGCATACATTCTCTATTTCCAACCCCCAGGAGAGCAACACAAAACTGTGAAACAGGCTAAACCCACCCTCGTTTCTCCCACTGCATCTGTATCTCTGTGAAGAGAAACTCAAAGGAAAAAAAAAAAAAACAACCAACAACAACTGAAGAGACAACATGATTCTACATGAAGGGGAAAATGTTCACCCAAAGGAGGGAAACATCTGATACCCATCTCTCAGTCTTTTAGGCAGGACACATTGAACACTTGTTCATTTGCTACCAACATCTCTGCTACATCAGAGATTCTGGCCAGTTCATTGGGCTACAGCACCCACATAGTCCACCTGGAAAAATAAATGCAGACAACCTGTCAGTGGGCCAGGAGCCAAAGGACCTGGCAGTGTCACCACAAACTGCTCTAAACCTTCATGATTGCCCACTACCATCAGTTCTGATTTGAACAGAGCTTTGGCAGCTGTTCTTCATTTGTGATTTGATCTCATCCAACATATAAACCATTAATGTCTCTAGCTGTGGTTAGCAGCTGAAAAAAAATGCAGGAGGTATTTGAAAACAAAAAGGAACATGATGAGTGGAGTCTGAAGATGTTTCTGCAAAAAGTAGATATCAACTGGTATTGCTTGCTGAGAGAGTGAAAGGAAACAGGAGATTTCAAGCCTGAAGAGCAGACCCACTAAATGATTTAAGCAAATAAATCAAGATACCTGTGCCTGTTCTAGTAGCAGCATTATTGTACCTGACTTTGTATTACTGATGAAGTTTCCTTTGTCTACTTCAGACCTTTGTGTGATCAAAGGAATACTTTGGGTTGAATATTTATATTATCATGTGGATGTCACCTTCTTGACCTGATGTTCCATCCCTTGTGACCTACAGAAGTCTCGGTTGTTCAAAGAATTCAGCTGCAGGTTCATAAATCAACAAACACACATTCTTGATCCATATTACTATAAATAAAAATTAACACATATGGCTACAATAAAACAATTTAAGCTGCTCTTAGTATATAGTGGGATTTCATTTCCACCAAATCTCCAAGAACTACAGTTTGTTGTTTTGGTTTTTTTTTTTACCTTTGGACTACTGGATTTATTTTTAAAATTGGTCTTTATCTTCAGGGAAAAAAAAAAAAGTAATAATCTTCAGGAAGAACATGAGAATGTTGCAATGGGCTTTTACCCACTCTTCGAACTCTAATATATAGGAAATTATTGTCTACTGCTGGTAAAGAGGACAGATGTAGGATTTGTATAACAGCCAAACAAATATGCCATTAACTGCCAGCACTTCAGAGAAAGAGAGAGATAGAGAGAAAGAGGTTGTTCTGCTTAGGACAATTTCAGTAGAAAAATAACAGTTGGTTTTTTTCTGGGATTTTCTTTTGTTTATTAGTAACCACAGGATGTAAAATCAATCAGATAACACAAATTCTGTAATCATCTGAAAAGTAACAGGATAATGTAAATGCTAAATATTTCCCTTGTGTTCTGCCACCTTTCTAATGCCTTTCTTATTTACTTATTATATGCTAAAATAAATATTCAATAATTTTCCCTGATAATTTATGATCTTCTTTGAAAAATTACTATTGCTCATTTTTGCTATACAGCATTTAAATACAAGATGGTAGCTTGTCTATATATAAAACCACAGTCAACATTTTCTAAAAATCTCTGCAAAAGGAATGAACAAATCCCAGACTAAGTGAGATGATTCTTCTTCATAAATGGAAATATAATAAAAAATTAGAGGCAGAAATAAAATCCCTTTTTAATGGGCTGTCAGATGTGGTGTTTTTGAAGGCTAAGACAGCACGTAGCAGGAAAGGCACTGTGGGTCTTCTGCAGGAATTTCTTTCCCCTGGGGTTGTCCCCTCCACTCAGATGAGTTTCAAACTGGAGCAGTTTTTCTGTAATTGATTCGTGTTTCTCTTCTCCAGCTAGCTCCTGCCTGCTGCATTTTCTCTTCAAAGAACAGAATAAAAAGCAATTATTCCTTCCCTTGTAACTTGTTTCTCTGAGGCCAGCCACAAAACCAAAAAACTCAGTGACCTAAGAAGTTTTAGTTGATATATATATACCAAAAAAGTTACTTGTTTGAGATGTGGATATAGATAAAAAGGGACTTCTGCTGGAGCTGAGGAGACAGTCCTCCCCAGTTCACCATACTTAGTGAAAAAGAGAGGAAGAGATGAGTGGGTGAAGGAAGGAATGACAGAAATGTAGAGGAGTGAAAAAAAGAGAGACCTTGAAGTTCTTCACAGCCTAACTTCAAAAAGTATACAACAGGCAATGCTCCAACCTTTTTTAAAAATCCATACTAAAAAAGTTTCATAATCTCCCTCATAGTTTTATAATCTGTTCTTCTGCTTAAGAATCATTTTTAATAGAAGTTTCTTTGTTATCTAACTTTAATTTCCCTCACTAGAATTTTAGTATTTTATTTCTTGCCCCATTCCCAGCAGACATGAATACAAGCTTGTTTGCCTCTTCACAGATCCAAGAAAAATATAGAGCATAATTCTGTATTTTTTCTCATTTATCTCTTTACTGAACTAAGCCAAACTCAATTTCTCTAAGCTTTTTTTGAAGATCTCATTTTCCTAGTCTTCCACTTATTCATGAGACTCCTCATCACAACAGTGACCCATGTATTTCCTGACTGTGCAGGCCACCCTTTCAGCAACTCTGAATGTTATGGAATATCTTCATTATTCCACTTGCTTTGCAGGCCCATTAGTAGTTTCACTAGAAAGTTGGAGTCATGGGGTGAGATTCATCTGACCAAATGCAGGTATTAAATCTGATCTGGTCACCCAAGTTCATCTGGATAAGGGAAATGGGCAATTCAGAAATGTGTTAAGTCATGCAAGATGAGATGTCTACATTTGTTTAAAAGACTTACACAGGAAAAAAAGACCTAGAGTGGTCTATTCCATTGCTTTAACTACTATAGGGATCCTAGAGCTAGGTAACCTGGATAAATCTGCCCAGCAATCAGTAATAGGAAACCATAGCATTGTATGTTCAGAAAAAACAGGTTAGGTCAGAATTTTGCTGATTTCTATGTATGATTAAAGACAAATAAGCAACTGTTTCCTCAGGAATTTCATATGTGCCTTCAAATAGGTGGCTAAACTTCAGGGGCAGTACAGGCATTCACTAGGACTTAGGAAGTTACCTGAGGATCGAACATTTCTTTAGGATATTAAATCAAAGGGATAAGCAGGGGACAGAGCTAGGTGAAGCAACTAAGACATATTGTGAATTAATTTTTCCTATAGCTCTGCAGTTTGTCACATCTATGTGACCTTCAATATGTGACATCTGTTTCATCTGTAATATTCATGCAATTTTTTCTACAGCTGTAAATTCTTGTAATGTCTGAAAATGCTTTTCCAGTAAGCCTAATTCTCCCACTGGGAGCACTGGCAAAATTCCCAGTGACTTGAATAAAAAATAATAAAATGCAGAGCAAGTGAACAGGGCTTAAATCAAGAGTGTAAACCAATTAGGTGTTTTCATGGTTAGCCTTTAAGCTTTTAAATATGACACTTATTGTTCTGCTTCAAAAGACATCAGTCCTGTCACCCTCGCTGACTCTCTCAGCCTTTTCCATGCCAGCACTGAGGGCTGTTTTTTTCTGCTCTGAGTCTTCATCCAAGCCCAATCATGTGTCCTTCCCATGTGTCCCTCTCTTCCTTCAGCCACCAGTTCTTATACTCTTTTTTTTCTAAACAAATCTTTTAACAGATGACAAGCGGGCAGGACGTATGCAGATTATTTTAGTGAAGTGGATACTAAATACCTGAATCAGCAACATAACTTCCAACAACAGCACTAATTAATCTCTTATTTATGACTCATTGTCAACTGTACATTTTTGGAGTACTGACAGATATAGCTGGCATACAGCAGTAAATAATGCTTCAATGCTCTCTTACAGAATTGGATGCAATTTGAGGATGTAAATTACTCAGAACAAGATGTGGTAATGTATAAACACAGGCAGATAAAATTATTTTATTTCATCTTAATTACTTATTTTTCCTTTTGTTTTTGGATACTTGAAGGTCTAGATTCTTGTGCTCATTTGTCATGTACTTAAACACAACCTAGGCCATTGGACCTTGCTAAATGATGTCTATTAAGAAGAAATGTCTGTCAGAAGTATTCTCATTACTCAGCAATCAATGCAATTCACTACCTTAGGCCAAGTTGGCTCCCTGGGATGGTGCACAATTAAGTAGATTTCCAGTGCATTTGATTAGGTGAAGTGCTGAAAGCTACCTGTGAATCACTAGCATACCTTGCTCAACAGACTTTCAGCATTCTACTATTTTAGTGAGAGTTTTCTCTCCTGCTCCATGGAAATTGCTCTCAGTGAGGCAATTAAACATTCTGAGGATGCACATTTTAGAAATTAATTTTTAGAGATTAAATTAGGCAGTTCTATCCTGACCATACTGAAACAGATAATATCTCCTCAAGGGTCTTGAAACTGATTTGCAGGGGGTCCTAAAAGTGATTTACTATGTCCTTAATTATCCTCTAGTAAAACTACTTTGGGTAAACAATTAGAAAATAGAGCCATAGCTAAAACATACTCTGTAGCTCTTTTTCTTCTTACTGTGTATAGCACAGTTTATGCCAAGCATTCAACACAATGTTTTAAGAGACATCAATCTCTTATTTGATCATACACATTATCAGATTGAATTCTGTCAGAATAACCTTCCCTTCTCAGTTTGTTCCTGTCCCTTGCACCTTTGGGATAATTGTTGTTACAATATGAGGAATGAAAGCAAACCCACTAATCTTGTTAAAAATAAGTAAGCTTAACTAAAAGAAAAACCTCTGTAGTATACATAGCAGTGAATTCAAACAGATGCTCACCAGAACATCTCTACAGTTCACAGAGAAAAAAGTCTTCAGATCTAGAAAACAGACAAGTGTCTATTCTTTCTCTGGTTAGACCACTCTATCAAGTCTTAAAAGAAATGCTGTTTATTATATTGTATTTTGCAAAAGTTAGCTCAAATTTGAACCATCACTCCTGTTGTGGTTGCAGTTCCTAATATTGCAAAAAGATTTGCATGCACATACTCAAAATCTTCAATGTTTTATCTGTTGCATGTTCACAATTAAACTGCTCATATCTAACAAGAATCATTTTAAAAATGATTCACCATGGGGAAGTTAGTTGGCACAGACTCCTTTAGAAGATATGGTCAGGGGAAAAAAAAAATCAAACAAAAAACAACACTTTTAAAAGATGGCCCAAAATAAGCAGGAATGAATCTCCCTGAGGAATGTCAATGTCTCTTTACTGACTGCAGGGAAGGCCGAGATAGGTGATTTATGCCAGAATCAAACAGATTCATTTAGAGTTATCTGACAAGAATGACACCCACAGAGATGTGATAATCTCTCTCAGCACAGGATGATGACATGGTTCCTAATTTTTATCACCTGACAATTGTAATGACAGAGTTGGGAGTTGGGTGGGTAGAGACCAAATTGTGAAACAAGATGAAAGAATTATTTATATGAAAAACATTTCACAGAGAATTGCTGTTTTACAATAGCAGTTTTACAATAATGTCCACTTTATGAAAAAAAGAAAGCTATTCAGCATGTTACAAAGCTTAACTAGCTAATTTAACAGCATTTATTTCTTCAAAACACAAGAGGAAAAGACTTTGCTGAAAAAAAAAAAAACCAGCCTACATAAGTAGGGTGACTCTATATGCTGCTGTCTTTCAAATGACAATGGTATTCCAAAGCTTCCATACCACTGAACGAAAAGGTTCATTTTTTTTAACAAACTATTGTTTTTTATAATATACCTATGCACGGATTATGATTTTTTCCAAACTATATGTTTGATAAAGCTTTTTTTTTTTTTTAATCTAATACTTTTTGGTATGTATTGTTGTCAAGAATAAAAAAGCCAGGTTCTTTTCAAAATGGGAAGTATTTAGATTAAAAAACTGACTATTTTTTTCTTCTTTCTATACATTGTCATGGTGAATTTTCACTCTGAAACAGACTCCGTCTTCCCACACAATACCCAAATAAGAGTTTCCAGTGAATTAAAAAACAGCTGTAGATGTAAATAAAAACCCTTTCGGACAACTGACAGTAAATCTCACTACATATCAGCTTTCTACTAGAGCCCAATCAAATCCAAACCATTTGCTGTTTTAAGTAATGGATCCAAACCCTTAGGCACTTTGTCAAGAAGTTTGTTTGCCTTGGGGGAATTTTCTTTGATATAAAAACTGGGCACAGAGTGTTTGCTAACAGAAAGCAAATGTTGAACTTCTGTTCAGAGACTATCAGGAGGATGTCTGTATCTCTCTACAAGAACTGACAGTTTACGCCCAGAGCATTGTTTATGTCTGGAAGAATATGGACTGTAATTCCTCTTACTATCTGACTTCTGTAAAGAATTAAGAGTTCAAATAGCTAAGACTTTCCGAATTGTCAAAAAGTATGCCTGCATTTTCTTTTCGCTTTAGATCCAGGTCAACATGAAAACTTGTAAGCAATCCACTCAAACAAAAGTAACCAATTTTAGGGTTTTTGTAATGGCATATGGTTTTTTTGCATATCCATGGGAAATTACCTTCCTAAAAAAAAGACCAAAACACAAAGACAAGGGTTGAACCCATAATTATAAAAAAGGTGGAAGAAAAAAAAAAAAAATTAAGAGAGACACTATGCTTCTTCAGATGCACAAAGTACAGAAATTTTATTTCAGAGTAAACCAGAGTAGTCAGTGTCCATGCAGTCTCCACAAAGGCTGACGTATGTGTCATGTATCTTAATTGTAAAATGAGGAAAATATACTCATTCAGCACAATCACAGATACAGCATAGCTGGTTACTTTTTTCCTCCTCTTCTGCAGGATTAGGTATAGTCAACTTTCTTATCTAGACAGGGGAAGGTAAACATGGTAGTGAATGACATGATGTGAGACTTAAAAGACTGGATGAAGTGGTTTAATAGCCACTGCTCTTTTTTTGACACCAAGAAAACCACACTTTCCTATATTCCTGCTTTTTCCGTTTTTGTCCATTAACTTTAACATTTCCTGAATGCCATTTCCTTTTTTCTCAAAGTAAAGTATCTTTTGAAGAATGGAATGGCAACCTCCTTCTGAAAGGGAAGCCAAGCAAGCAAGTCTGCTTTTTCATGATGGCACACTGACACGGTGTCAAATAAGCACACACAGGCTATGTGAAACTCTACAGCCTTGAGGACAAGAGAAAGAGCTCTGCTTGAGATTAGTGTCACTATGAATACAGCTGCCTCACTCTCTGCTGTTGAGCAAAAAGGACAAGACACAGTTCAAATAATGCTAACTGAGCAGGAATTTTTGCGGCTGTTGAGGTCAACATTCACACGTGAATGCAGTCCGGATGGATCTTCAGCTAAACATTGCAGAGATTAATCTGTCACCCAGGAAATGTGAGCAGATGGAGGAAGCAAATGCAAGACAGGAACAGTTATTAGATTGGTTCTATCTTGTCCTCAGTGGCACCATTTCTGTTCCTCCCTGCAGATTGGAAGATGAGTTTGACAATGAAAAATACATTGATGACATACGATTCATTCTACTGTTTGGCAAGTAGCTGTGCTGTTCATCACCACCTGCTCTGCTGACCTCCAAGGTCAATGATTCTATATTTTGAGCAAGTTTCTATTTATCCTCTCCTAAAAATTAAGACACCCTGTATAGTAAAATACAATGAAAAGTTGCAAAGGCCCTCAAGCTTTCACTATGCGCCAGTTTTACATTTTCCAACTTTTCTTTATTTCCTCTCGCCTTTCATACCTATTGGTTCCTACCTTTTTTCGTGTCCTTCATTTCTCACTTGAAGGAAACTTAAAAATTAGGACCCCTCTCCCAAAGTGCTCTTATTTCTGTGAGCCCCTTCCCCTTTCATTAGGCAGATTTTCATACAGTCGGTAAGAATGAACAGGGACCCAATTAAGAAGATGAGCCCTGGGCTGCCTATGCACTTTACAGTAGTTGGACATATATTGATACTAGAGGTATACAATCTTCAGAACACAACTGCAGCCAGCACTCTCCTGTGATTACTGTTAACACTATCAAGCAAACCTATCATTTTTCAGATGTCTTCACTATTCCTTTGAAGAGCAATGTCATTAATTCCTTCCTTTGTTTTCACGCCTCTCTAATGTATTCCTTCTTTCTTCAGTGTCCCCTACAGCATGATTAAATTTGTAGATCTGGTAAAAGCAGGGCTGTCTTTGGTGATGTAGTGTCTGTTCCCTTTAGAGTATTCAGAAACCTGCAGTGGGCAATAAGATCACTGGCTTCGGGAGACCTATTGTTTTCCTGGAAGATTACTGTGAAATCAAGAAGATGCTACTGTATTTCAAAGCATCTGTATCTTCAAGATTACTAAATGTAGAAATTCATTTTATACCAGCTTGTTTAAAACCAGCTTGGTTTAAACCTACTCATTAAACTCTCCTTATTTTACCCCAAGAGCCTCTGAAAATTAACCCTGGCTGAGTGTTTGATTAATGACTGGTGGTGCATTCCCTTGTGTTGTGGGCGTGGAAGATTAGGATCAGCATCTGGGTTTTGTTTTTTTTTTTAATGTTTCTGGCCAGGCATCAGCACAGATATTCAGTGGTAGTACAATGTTCCTTGGTGCTGGATGCTCATGCCCATCTGTGAGGATGGCTTTGTTCCCATCTTTGAGTTCAGAGTGCCTTTGTCTACCATCAGCTAGTGGTTTAATTGAGCAGGCTATATTGGAGTGAAAGCATTATTACTTCCCCACCAGCCTCTTATGTGCCAGAATGAAGCTGTGGTGACACCTTCCTCATCCTGACTGTCACATCCTGATATTTATGTAATCCGGAACAGCAGACTGGAAGGAATCAGCCACTGTTCACAATGACTTCTAACTTCAAAAAAAACCATACTTGTATTACAGCAGATGACAGAGAATTTGGGTATGAAAGTGTACATAAGAAAGAGCTTTTTAAAAGCTCCCTGTGTCTAGATCTGGAAGACACAGAGTTGGGAAAAAAACTAAAGCACTTTCTAACTGCTCAGGAACACCAACAGACAGCTAAATTGGAGGTAGATACCCTTGATCAGCTGGCAGCAGTGTAGGGGATTGTTTCTGTGCAGTGGACTAAAAAACCCTGCTTCCCAAAGCCATGCCATTCAGTTAACTACAAGGCATAACAAGCTATGTCACACCAGGACAGAAAGAGATGGAGGGCATTGGAATCTGAATTCCTAAAGGCATTAGATGATATTAAAGTCAGAGCTGAGATGACTGAGGCTCTGGTCCACTACGCTTCCCTAGCAGTCTAGAATTTGGCTTGCAATGTGCAAAATTTGAGTGTCTTGAGTGTAATTTGCCAGTAGCAGTGGAATATGGAACAAACAACAAATAAATTCTCCTAAGTACACTCCTTACCTCTGACCCAAGGCAAGGTACTGTAATGGAAAAAGCATATATTTTCAGGCATTTGCTTTTACATACTCTCCCATTGTGAGTTCCACCATTCAGAAGTGTGAACTTGGGATCCTTATTAAACAGCTGCTTGGTTTGACATGGCCTTAAGTTTATAAACACATTTTGAAAGGCTTTTTGTCATACAAGTGCTATTAGTGACACCCAAGTTTCAGCTGCAAGAAATGAGACATCTTTCCTGAGAGCAGCCTGCATTTTTTTAGTTTCTGTTCTTTGCTACAAAGCAATATATATACCTGTCTTGCTTTCATTTATTCTCCTTTGTGTTTTATGGAGGCCTTGTTTAGTCTAACTACACTTACTTACAGATAAGGTGATTCCATAAATTATTTTACTGAAAGAGGTCCTTTAATTATTTCCTCCTTCAGATAACATAGTTTTCAAATTTCTTGTTTCCCTGACTGTGAATACGCTTTTTTTCTTTCTTTTTTTTTTGTATTTCTTATGTTGTCAGATGTAATTTAAATATTATTCATGCTGTGCTCTGATTTCAATGTATTATTTAAATATGCTGACTTACATATTTTCTGATTAATTTAGGGGAAAAAAGGCTATTACCATTAACTGTGATTCTTGAATAATACTGCTGTTGCATATTCATGTTTGTGGCGTGCGCCAGTACTGTGCAGTGCCAGGACTGTAGAGCTTTTCTAAGGAAACAGGTCCTATAAAAATCAGATGAGTGCTTCTCCCAGATGTGAATGCTGCTGATACTGTCAGAAACAATTTCCCAGCTACTGAAAATATCTCTATTAAATCCTTGGGCACCAAGGAAAAAAAAAATTGATGTGGATGCCTTTGAAGTGGGGGAAAGGGACCAGAAGACAGAAGGGAGTTGGCACTAAGG
Source organism: Phaethornis superciliosus (assembly GCA_023637945.1). Classification (NCBI taxonomy): domain Eukaryota; kingdom Metazoa; phylum Chordata; class Aves; order Apodiformes; family Trochilidae; genus Phaethornis; species Phaethornis superciliosus. Next base: position 155,256,643 of record JAJQWJ010000001.1, on the reverse strand, counting down.
AGCTCCAAGGACATATCTACATTGGGAAATTAAATCATATCAATAATTAGTTTGCATCTACACTGCGTTGGGAAAGCTGTCTCCACCACATATTTTTCTGGGAAAAAAATATTAAGAAGGTTCCAAACAGACACAGAGAGCAAGCTGAAAAGTAGCTGGTGTATCCCTGGGATGGACACTGTCTCCACAAGCCAGTGAGACTTCAGGGAAAATCTAAAGCTCAATATTTGAAGAGTGCAATTATCTGTAAGAGCAAGAATAGTGCTTCTGAGGCTGTTTCTGTTGCTTATGCCCCCTGAATTAATGAGATTTCTTCTTCCCCTGCATTAAAGGGGCACGCTGCTACAGGTCTCACTATGCACTGGAGTCTATTACCCTGAAAAATTTTGCTTTGACGTAGTCATAATTTTATTTTCTATCCTTTCATTTTATTAAAGATTTTGCTAGTTTATCAACCCATAGTGATTACTACTAAAACAGTAATTGAGAATATCCACCAGAAGCCTCAAAGGCAAGAGGGAGAAATAATATCAGGAACAACTTCAGGCTTACAGCCCAAACACTATCAACTGACAGGACATTTCCAAATCCAGGGATAAAAGAACGTACTTTGTGTATTACAGCATCTGTTTCAAAAGCTCTTTATTCTTGCCCAGGGGAGGGAATTATTTAATTACTATGTTAAGGACACTAATTATGTTTCCATTCCCTTTCAAGATATCTTATTCTGTTTTAAGAAGTTGAGCTTTTTCCATATAATAAGCAAAATTTCACTTCTTAGAGGCTTCTTCTTAAGGGGATGCTTCAGTTTATGATTAATTTTTATAAGTAAGCTTGAAAAGAAAAATGATTTTGCTAGGGTGAGTATTAGATATAATGCTTGCTATGTACTTTCATGTTAGTTGTAGCCTGATGAAAGTCAGGACTGTTGAAATTTGTTTTATGGTCAGCTTAAAAAGGAAAATAGAAATGCACCAGTCGGTGGGTAAATATGGCATCTTTCACAAAGATGACTCAAATCCAGTCCAGAATAGTTTTGAACACAGATCATGATTATCCAGTGGCCTCTGACTCTCGGTGAAACAACTGTCTGCTCCAGAATCAGTTCCTAATGCTCAGGAGAGAAGTTAAAAGTGTTGAACAGATTTTGAGACTGAATTACTTTGCTATGCCCAGGAGTGGGCAGTAGAGCATCAGTTTGAAAGAGCAGCTTAACTATTTAATATAGAGCAGAGTTAGCATAATTGATTTCAAGACATACAACGGGGCAACTCACTTGTTTAAAGCTAAGCATATCCTCACGGATGTTTTAATTTTGCATCTGGAGCCATGTTAGTGTTTAAGGCACTTTAGTAAGGCAACAGAGGAAGTTAAGTGGCTTTTCCCAGTTCATAACCAGAGGACTTTTAATTTCTGTCAGAGCACGGCATTTTACAAGCATTAAGCTCACAACACATATGATAGAAATAAAGGAATAGCAGTGCATAGAAAAGGATTATCAAATGGCAAACAATCCACCCCATATTTTTTGAACCTAAATTGCAAGTAATGTATCCTGGCAGTGCAGAAACAAGACTCACAGAAACTATGCAACATAAAATTTCTTTAAACATCTGTCAAAAGCAAACTGAGTTGATTGCATTATGTTTTGATTTGCTATAAACATAGAGATTAGTTTCTGGAAAACAAGTTTGGGGGTGTAATCACATTTCCTTGACAGTGTGAGACAAAGATTCTTGATAAAATAATATAGGAATTAAGTGGCTTTGAATGAATTAAGAGGCCTTGAATGAAGGGTTGGGAGCACACAAAAAAAATGTGTTTGTGAAAACAGTGGTATGAATCAAACCAACCTCAATTCCAAAGCCACATGTCATCTACCAGGACTGAACCAAATGTGTAATAAGAATTTCACAGGAGGTGGCAGAAGAAACTTTATTTGCCAGGAAGCTTCTTTGTAGTGGGGAAATGCCTGTTTCGAAACTCAATACAAATAAAAGAATGTCAATAGCAAAGAATGATAGAGAGGTTTCAGAATGGAGTTTTTGTGAAATAGTCAAGATTATGACAAAATAATTGGTAACTCAGTGATTGAAGGCTACATTTGGCATGTGAAAGGCAGTTTAAAATCCCTGCCTGTTCTCTCACAGCTCAAATGTGAGTTACAGAGTCCACCTCTCCTTCTGTGCTTTTGCATTTTATTTGAAACATAAATACACATTGGTGGATGAGATCTTGATTCAGTAGTCTCCATGGGCTTACTGGAAAATACTGCATCCTTGTATGACTGCCAAATTATCTCAGACCCTGTCTTCTGTGTGTCATACTCTCCATTTCTTTCTGCTTTCTCAGCTTCAATGCAAATTGTCTAGTCAAACCCACGAGAACTGCTCTGGGATAGAACATGACCTTCAGGAAATACCACTTCTAAACCTCCTAGTTTAAATGCAAACCAGAAAAACTCCAAAATGTTGATGCCAGAATTTCTTTTGAAGAGCAAGAGAGCAGTCTCTCTCTAAAAGAAAAGCCAATGAAACAAGTCTGCTTCTTTATGATACCACACTAACATGATATCAAGAAATCACACTTAGTCTATTCAAGAGTCTACAGGCTTGAGGACAAGACAAAGATCTCTCCTTGAAATAAGTGGCTCTTCAGACACATCCTCTTGTCTCTGTGCTGCTGAGAAAAAGGACAAGATGCAGTTTGTGTAATGCTAACTGAGCACTGATTTTTGCTGCTGAAGAAGTCAACTTTCACAGGTGAAAATCATAGCAAATAGCTCAGAACTTCTGTTTACTGATGAAAATAGAAGTTTTAAGAAGCTTGCACTCTGCATGGACCTACAGCTAAACATTGCCGAGATGAACCTGTCACCCAGGAAATGTGAGCATATGGAGGAAGCAAATGCAAGAGAAGAACTGTTATTAGATTGGTATTATTTTGTCCTCGGTGGCACAATTTCTTTTCCTCCATGCAGACCAGAAGATGAGTTTGACAATGAAAAATACATTGACTGTGTTTGTTTCATTCTCTTTCTACTATTTGGCAAGTAGCTATGCTGTGCACCACCACCAGCTCTGCTGACCTCCAAGGTCAATCATTCTGTATCTCAAGCAAGTGTTTTTGTATGCCCTGCTAAACAATAAATTCCCCTGTGTAGTCCAGTGTAATGAAATGATGCAGAGGTTCTCAAGCTTTCCCTCCATGCTGCTTCCTATTATTCCACTTGAAAAAGTGGGAGGTGAAATAAACTCCATGCTATTAAATCACTTTTCCCCTGATGTGCAGTGGGAGATATGCGGAGAAATGGTCTGGAAAATGAATGGTGCTGACTGTAACTGCCCTGACAGAGCTGAAGGCTTGAAGGCAAGCTTGTATCTGTGCCCCATTAAGGCTACACTCTGAAATTATAGCTTGCATGCTGTCATGCATGGGATTACTCTAAGTATAGGGTCACAAGTCCTTGGACCAGAAACATCTGTGAGCATGAAGCCTGGTGTGTTTCAGTACCTCTGTTGAACTGATGCTAACATGTCTCCCAGGAGAAAACAAGCATGACTGGGTTTCTCAGGAGCAGAACTCAGGTGGATCAGCCAGTACATTAAGTTGGATTAGCCTGTACTTTAAATTACAGGCAGACAAAAGTGGGACAGAGACATCTGATGGATTGAAGATTTGAGAATCCTGCAAGTTCGTCTAATTTTTTCAACCTCATTTAGCTCTATTACCCACTATTTATTCTTAGGAACTTTATCCTTCTTAACTTCCAGGAAATCTGACAGAGTTGGCATAAGGAAGGGATCTCCTGGCAATCACCCTTAATCCATGCATACTGAAATCTTTTTTCCATAATTTAATTTAATTTCATTTAATTTAATTTTCAGCCTTAAGATTCCTATTTTAAAAAATAATAAAAAATAAAATCCAAACCCACTTAGTGTCTGCATTCAAAATGGTGCAATCTCCCTTAAGACTTTTCAGTTGGCTTTTGCTATGCCTAAAATAGATGAAGCCAGTTAAAACATATTTTCCTAAATGTATGTCCTAGTGCTTTTTTTATATAATTGGAGGGTTTTACTTGAAGTAGTATTTGAAATATTTCTGTGGCCATCATGTTTTATGAGGCATCTAGAACTTGGCTGGCCAGAGAACAGCATGTGGGTTTTTTAAAGTCTTTTGAATGAAGAAAGTGAAACCATTAAAACTTCAGTAAAGTTATCTACTCTAGGCAAAGGGTGACCAAAGAAAATGTCCCACCAAAAGTGTCCCAGGCAGGTTACTGGGAACCTTTCCAAGTCTCACAAATGCTCTAATGCTCTTTTCTTTTAGGACAAGCTGAGAAAAGCTCATCTTAAGTACTTTTCCATTATTCCATTATAATTTTTTTGCTTGTCTTTTTTTTTTCTCTCTTTAAGAGGGAAATCAAGTACAGATGTGAAGAGGAGTCTTTGGAAACAGGAACCTGGTATCTTCAATAGGCCTAATTATACAACAGTTAAAAATAAAAGAAAAAAACCCCACAAACAGCAAGTTCAAATTTTCAGTTTGTCTCCATAGATTTGCTTGGCCTACCAATCTCTATCAACTAACAATGCAAAGACAGGAAAATACGAGGCTTTATAAAGAGTTCATTAAAGTGGTTTTAAGGATTAGAGGATTCAATTCAGGTTTTGCACTAAAAACTCATGAGAATTTACGTGAGTGTTTTCCCTATTTAGCTTTTATATCTTACATCTACAGATGGAATTCGCTATGAGGAAAGTATAAAACTTGAGTAACGAAGGGTTTGGAGTGCAGGGGATAAAGTCTCAATCCCTAATCACAAAATCTTTCTTCTAAATATTTCTTGTAAATGTTCCTCGTAATTTTTGGTCCTTCCCTAACCCTCTGCATCTCTCCACATGACATACATACACACATATGGCCATGGCCCCTATCTCCATCTGACTTTTCTAGCCACTTAAATATGAGGACATTAATTCCTTCACCAAATGAATGAATAAGAACTTCTCTCTGTCTGTAATTTATTCTGTAATTTATTTCTGTGGTTTTGCTGGTGCAGTACTTCATGGTTTGTTTCATGCACATCTGGTTTCACTTAACCCTTGTTTTATCTCTACAAATAATCTCACTTCTTTAGTCTTTTTTTCCCCCTGCTCTTCGAAATCTGGATTATTATGAAATCTTTAGACTCAGAATTTTACACCAAAATCTAAGTCTACATTCTCCTTTTCCATATCCATTTGCAATAAAACAGAAACATTGTTCAGAAAAGAAAAGGCTGGCCAGTATTTTAAGTCAGTTCATTATAAGTAATCTGAACTCAAACAGAGTTTTCTTTACACCTTTTCTGTAAACACTTCATTCATACACAAGGCAGTAAAACAGGAAGCCAGATTGATCTCCATCCACTGCATGCTTTTTCTACAGCACTTTGTGTTTGTGCTGCTTCCAGTAACCCCAGATGATGGATGAACCAACCTCTGAAGACAGATTTTGCAAAAAAACACAAGGTACAGCAGATCCTTCACAGATGCTTCTCAATCATTAGTCCTTCCTTACTATTTTCCTTTAGAAAAATAATTTAAATTAAACAGTTTCATTATATGCAGCATGGTGTTGCCATGTGAGCCCTGAACACTTTGTACAAGAGCTAGGAGGCCAGCCAACAGCTTTAGTGCCTTAAAGAATAACAGATGTGTCCTTCTAAGCTTCATGATAGTGGAATTTAGGCTGTGGTTAAGAGTTTAAAATTACTCTCAGCTGTCTGCAGGCTCTTGTTTGGACTCTGTTGGTTAGCTCATTTCAGGTTTCTTTTCCTCATCTTTCTTAAACATTGCATGAAATGTCCAGTTGAGATAAAGCCTCAAGTAACTTATTTTCACTGACTGAAAACAAATGGTTAACCATAAAAATCTGTAGGTTTCAGTTGTGCATGTTCTTGTTTCTACCAGCTTGACTATCCAACAACTTTGTTTAAAATATGAATAAAATGCTCACTCTTCATCTATACACATATATTACTACCAGCATATGCTTGTTACCTCTATATTTAGCTCCAAATATTAACCACAGTTATGTAAAAACAAAGCAAAAGATTTGGTGGAACCATACTTACTCAGAAGATGTCAGTAAATTGAAATGGCAAGTGGGGCAACTTGCCAAAGGAATACTTTACACTGCAGTTCCCATTTTGTATGTTGTGAAGGCCCTAGGATCAGAGAAAAAACTGTAGGATCTAGGAAAAGCTACAAGGGTTTCTCTCCAGCAGGAAGACAGTGACACTGCAGGAAAGTGCTGTGGGAGGAAGTCCACTGTCAAATTTTAATTCAGCTTTCTGCACTTCAGCTGTGTGCAGGTTAAGGTGAATGATGTCTGTTATTGTTTCTTTGCTCTCCTGTCTCTCTGGGATTGAGAGTGTTAGGGAGAATGCTCTTGAAGGGGTTGGTACTGCAAGTTGCTGTGCTGGGCACTTTGGCTTCTTGCTTTTAATTTTTACTATGGATGGGGGGGAAGCAAAGAGATCTGGTGGGTAGACAGTGGGAAGGGAGCACGGAAGAGAAGAGGCTGTGGCTGGGAACAAGAGGCCTCTGTACAGCAAGCACTGTGAAGGGAGGTCCTATATTTTCCTTCTCTTTGTCAAAGCTTCTCTCCCTTATTTCCTCCCCCCCACCCATCTTTTTTTCACACATTGCTTTGTTATCCTGCATACCAGTCATGTCTTCTTACATTGGTGCTTCTCTTCTTCCTTGTGCTTCCTTCTTCCTTCTCCTCTTCTTCCATCTCCATATCCCACTAGAAGATTGCCTAGGCACAAGAAAATAGACAATAAAAATGTTTCTATAAATATATTAGCAAAAAAAGGAGGGCTAAGGGAGAATCTTCATCCTTTATAGGATGTAGGGGGAAGTGCAGTGACAAAGAAAGAGCAATAGGCTGATCTACATAATGCCTTTTTTGTTAGCAAGCCCAGTTGTTCTCTGGGTATGCAGTCCCCTGAGCTAGAAGACTAGAAAGCCCCACAAAGGGCAATGGTCAGCAACCTGCTACACCACTTAGACACACATGAGTCTATGCAGCAGGATGGGAACCAGGCAAGGGTACCGAGGGAGCTGGCAGAAGTGCTCACCAAGCCATTTTCCATCACCTATTTGCAGTTTTGACTAATCAGGGAGGTCCCAGCAGACCGGAGTTTATTAAATGTGACACCCATCTACAATAAGAACTGGAAGGAGAAGCCAGTGAATGACAGACAGCCTGACCTCAGTGCCAGGGAAAGTTATGGAGCAGATCATCTTGAGTGCCATTATGCAGCACAAACAGGACAACCAGGTGATCAGGCTTCATCAAAGGCAGATTCTGCTTTACTAACCTGATCTCCTTTTATGACAAGGTGACCCACTTAGTATATGAGGGAAATGCTGTGGATGTTGTCTATCTAGATGTTAGCCTTTGACAGAGTTTCTTACAGCATTCTCCTGGAGAAACTGGCTGCTCATGTCTCGGGGGGGTACACTGTTCATTGGGTAAAAAATCAGGTCAACAGTTAGACCCAGAGAGTTATAGTGAACAGAGTTAAACCCAGCTGGTCGCCAGGGCTCAGTTTTGGGGCCAGTTCTCAAAATCTTTGCAAAAGATCTGGACAAGAGGATCAAGTGGGCCCTCAGTAAGATGGCAGATGGCACCGAGTTGAACAGGAATGTTCATCTAACTAAGGACAGAAAGGCTCTGCAGAGGGACCTGGATGGATCAGTGGGCCACGGTCAGTAATATGAGATTCAACAAGGCCAAGTCTCAGGTCCTGCACCTGGGTTACAACAACCCCAGACAGGAGTTAAAGACAACAGGCTTGGGGAAGAGTGTCTGGAGTATCTGACCAGTGAGGCTACATTGATCCTTTCCATGAGGCAGTAGAAAGAAGTGATGGAACGTGTTGGCTCTCAATATAGGACAGTCTGGAAGAGCTGGGCAAACTGACAGTAGCTGAAGGAGAGGGCTGAGGAGATTGTCAGTTGTTTATAAAGAACAAGGGAAGCATATGAGAGATATATGGTGAAAATTATGGTAAGTGGCAGGAAGAAAGGATAAGAAATGGAAGGAGAAGCTGAAGATGATGCATTTCTTCAATATTCCGAGTTCACTTCCTTAACTTTATTTCAGAAATGCTATTTACTAAAAATCAACCCTTCAGAAATACCCCACCTCCCCAACCACCCATCCTGTCAGAATTCTTCCAAGCCAGCATTTACACTAGATTTCCTTCACTGAGACATTTACAGCCCCTTTTCCATTCTGTGACACCTGTTACTTTGTATTCCTCTTCAGTTCAGCTGTCTGTCCTGTATTTCTCTCTATATATAGGTGTTTATTTTGGGTGTCATTGACCCCATTCCCCCCCCCAACTTTACCACTCAAAAATTTTCCCTCTTAAAATTTTTTTTCTATTTTTTCACAAAAAGAAAAGGCCTCTCTACTGCCTTCAATTTATCACCTAGGAAGCTCCTTCATTGCCTTTCTCAAGCAATTTTTCTTTAGACCTATTATTTTCATTTTTTTCCCCATTTATTTTGTTTTCTTTTGATCTTTTTCAGTAGAGGAAGATGAAACTTCCTTGACTTCCGATAACCAGAAACATAAATTGCGAACTCTTTTCTAGTGATTTTGAGTGCTGTTGTCCCAGTAACACAATATCTAACACACAATGAGCATCACATCATGATGGATGGCCACTCATACACGTCATCATCATTGACAAAAGGCAAACAGTACCCTGTAAATATCATCTTGGCTACACAGCTTCTGCATCTTTCAAATCATCAGTAGGAGAGCAGTTTGACTGTACAATTTAGACTACCACAATTTTATCCAGAATGATGAATGAAAGCTTTTAAGCAGCAGAAGGTCAGAGGTTATAGGACAGAGTGCAGTAGAATATCCAGATAGTCATGATTTTATTCCTGAATGACATCTGCACTCTGATCAGTAATATAAAATCTGTGAAAACCAGGATGTGCTGCAAATGGGACAAGAATTTTGGCACTGGTTCTGTGGTCCAAGATACTGTCCAAAATTAGGAATTTCATGGCATATCCTATATGAATGTGTTATTTTCTCTCTCTCTCTCTCTCTTTTTTTTTTTTTTTTTTTTTTTTTTTTTTTTTTTTTTTGTAGGACACTAACTCCTAATCTCTAAGCAGATTCTTTTCTCTCCCAATTTGCAACTTTCAAAGCATAGCTCTCCAGTATGCAGACATCAGTTAGGTATCACAGAGCAAAGAACTCTGCAAAGGCTTAGATCCCATGGCTGTATCAGTTGATGTAGCTTTGTGCAACTGTTTTAAAAATGAGCATAACAGAAATGCCAAAAAGGGCATAAGTTTATAAGACAGGTAATTTTTTGATCAAAATGCTTTACATGTAGGTATTAGGCATCCTTAGCAGCACAAGAAAATAAGCAAGAACGGGAACTTTTGATTACAGATATTTTATTCTCTGAAGGATGGTATAGCAGAGCATGGGTATGTCTGAAATTTTGTTAGTAAATGAAAGAGGTTTTGGTTTGAAGAGAAAAAAAAAAAAAGTATAAAATGAAAAAATGAGGGAGATGTGGTTTATGGGATTGTTGTGGATAAATATACCTGTGGATCTAACACAAGGATTACTGGATTCTTGTTATTTGCTCTAAATTATCTGATTGCACAGCAAGCTCTTCAATAAAAATTCCAGACTATTACAGAGATGTCAATGTGCAAGTACAGTTGTGGGTTACGAGTGCTATGATGTGCATGTAATCCTAAAGAGGTAAGTAACAATAACAATCACCCCTACTTGTGAGCCATCTGAGAGAGATCACTGAAGGTAAGAATCAAATTTAATTTTGTTTAGTTTTGCATGCACCATTAGAAAGCAAAAAAAGTTTATTTGAAGCTCTTTTTTTCTTCTTCAGCTTTCTAAATCTCTTTCTTATTCAATCCCCTCTTTACTTTCAAAGCTATAAGGTGGTAAAATCCATTGGCCAGATTTACCTCAGGATAATTCCAGTGTTTAAGTTGGACTGAACTTCTACGCCACACTTCTCCAGGCTTTGCTTTTCCCTTCTCTGAACCAGCAAAATTTTGTAGCCATGTATAAAGATATGGCTGTTCCTATCTCTGCTCTTACTCCATCAGTGCCATAATCCCAGATCTTTTGAGAAGAAGCCAAGTACAAAAGGCAAAAGAGAGAACAATGAGGCTGGCACTCCTCATTATTGCTAAAAAGCTTCTTGATCTATAAGTTTATTACTAGGGGTTACAGATGTGGTCATTTCCCGGATTCCTGGGAGAGCAGAGAAGACATCAACGCTTGCACAGTTGACTGAAGAGGCATCTGTGAGGCACTTCTGCTGCTGCCGAGCTGCACAGCTAAGCAAGCAACACCAAAGAAGCAGCAGCAGGAGCAGCCTCTCTGCTTCCTCTCTGCAGCTTCCCCCTCACCAGCCTTTGCTGTCATCTTGTGTGGGACTGAACCAGCTGGTGCTGAGGGAGCAAGCACAGCTCATTGTATTAGTCAAGTATTAGCACCACTGAAAAGGTTCAGTTGCAAAATGGAGGTTATTCCAATGAGTATGACATTGATCTGATCTCACTAGCTGCCAATATTGCATATTTTGTGTGAGTTTGTCAATGACAGCAGCAAAAATTCACTAGTAACTGCTTATAAGACTTTTTTGTATGATTCCAGAATCAATAAAAGGATTAAATACTCCAAAGATGGGAAGGGTGTAAAATGATCAGGAACCTCCTTCTTCTAAATGGGCGTAAATAAATTGCAGATCTGAATCCATATTTCTTCAGCCTGTCCCGCCAAGACTTGTTTGTATTGGTAGCTGAAAGCCTAAAAGAAAAAGCTGTTCAGAACTGGATTCAGAAAGTTTGAGCTAAGGAGGAAGGCATCTGTATTTTCTGGTAACAGACTGCAAAGGTGTTACCACCAACGCTGGTTTCCAAATCTAGTAGAATGGTTATGTTCGAGATGTTAAAATAACCACTCTTGATAACTCTCTGAAGCTATTTATATTTTTCTATTTAAATATCCTATCTATTAATAGAGCTCAATATTAGCATAAAGAACCCCCTGCACTCCCCAGTCAGCAGGTAGCAGACATCTCATGTCAGCCATTTCATCAGCAATATAATTAGCAATGCAAACTGTACAAACTCCAGTTTGATTCATTTGCTGATGCTGGTTCTGATTCATTTACAATTATGCCAGTAATTGGCATAACAGTTTAGTCATACTTGGAACATGTCCATAGGGGGATACTCTAAATATAGATTTATCCCAGTGGCAGATACTCATATTGTATAATAACCGCGTTCTCCATTTATCAGGAAGTGCTATGCCAATTCCTAAAGCAAAAGATTAGTGGAGGCTTTGGTTTATTAGATTAATACAGGCAGAATAGGGAAACTCATAGGAGGTATGACTGCCTGTCCTCAGATGGTGCTTTTTCAGATTCTAGGTGCTCAAAAGAGCAAAAGCCCTGCCAACTTCAATGCAGGTTAGCAGAGGCATTTCACTCTATCACGTGCCTTTTCAAATACACCAGAGAAATCCAGTTCCAGTGGATCTTAAAGCATAGCTCTTGGAAGAACATCCAAAGGGCATTCCTCAGACTCACATCAACTGAACAAGGTAGTGAGGACCTGCCAGGACTGGAAACTCTGTCTTGGTTTAACCTCAACTGGCAATTAAGCATCACACAGCTGCTCACTCATCTCCCCCTATCCCCAGTGGAAGAAGGTAGAGACTTAGGAAGAAACTCTAAAACTTAAAGGCTGAGACACAGACAGTTTACTAGATCAGAAAAGGGAGGGCAAATAAAAATCAAAATAATATCAGAATATTCAAAACAGGTGATGCACAGTACAATTGCTCACCACCTTCTGCTCAATGCCCACCCAATCCCTGAGCTGTGGTGTCCCCCAAACAACTATCCACAGTTTATATACTGGACATGACTTCATATGATATGGAATACCCCTTTGGCTCTATTGGATCAGCTGTCCTTGTAGTGTCCCTTCTGATGGCAGGGCAGTAAAGAAGCTGAAGAGTTCTTTAGTATAACTAACACTGTCTAGCATCAACTAAGACAGTCTGAACTGTTTGGCAATAGCCAATACATTAGTGTCTTACCAACATTAGTCTCATCCTAAATCCAAACATGGCACTGTACCACCTACCAAGAAGAAAATTAACTCTATTCCAGCTGAAACCAGGGACACTCATAAAACAGGGAGATCTAACTTTCAGCTCCTCAGACACTCGTATGTGTTCTCCGTGCTTGTCCATCCCCAAATTTCTCCATGGGTGATGGGACTTTGCTGATAGCAGCCTATCTCAACCCACCTTCCCATGTGCTGGGGTCAGGATACTCCCTGACTGTGTCCATCTGCTGCCATAGCTGCATCCAGGGTGCCCATTCTGGCATCACAGCACCTGCAGTGGAAGCAAAAATGTGGAGGTAATGCCTGAAGCAGGAGAGGACACTGGGCACTAAAGGACTCAAGTTTCAGCTGGCATAATGTTAGAAATATTTGACCTACAAGCAACTACACTGACTCTTAATAAGGGCAAGATCAGCAAGCTGCATGTTAAATACACGATGAACTTTGAGATGCCTTCAATTCACTTGTTATAAAACAATCATAACTTTTGGTGAAAACTGAACTGTTTTATGAGGAAAGGCGTTAAAAGAGGGTTTTTTTCTTTTTATCTTGAAAAATTAAAAAGTAAAAAGTAACAGAAACAGCACCTCCATTTCTTTAAGTCACACCAACTACCAGTTCCACTACAGACAAGGTTAGAGCTATTTTTACCTCTAGATAATTTCTGTGAGTTTCTATTTCCACCAGAAGTTGCATGCAGCAATTCAGGCTATTTGAAAAAAAAAAATCCTCTCCAATTAAAAGCAAAGTTACATGTGCTGACTCCAGATCCAAAGTGGCTCTGCAAGGGCTGGCTTAGCATTGCATGTCATCTCCATACAGAAGGAATCTATATACAAGATAAACACAAAGGCATGATAATGCCTTCTGCATAACTGTCCTCATCATTTTCTGATATACCAAAAGTGCTGCCAGTTTTGCGATTAATAACATCTACTTGAGTATGTTTTATCTAAAACAAGATTTTGTTCCACGATAACAAATTTCCATCCTTTCCTTATTTTCATAGTGAAAGAACTTTGCAAAATGTAGGTAAATGTCAACTTTGCCATCATCAGAAATAAATTTTTGCTTTTGTGAAACAGGAGAAATACATCTTCATTTGGTAAAATACAGTGATCTAAAAAATGCAGCTACTGACACTTGACTTGTCTGTAACTGAAGGTCAATTGAAAACTTTAAAACTTACTTTAACTGCACTTACATCCATCAGAAAGACTAAAGTAAGCATTTCCATTTCATAGCTGATGTTATTTCTGGCTCCTTTTCCTCTATTTCAGTTTTTCAAAATGAAACAGACATAAAAAATATATAAGTTACAAACTCCAAATTCTTATGTGCTCTTCTCTCTTATGGCTTTTTCTACTCCATAATTTCATGCACAGTGTAATATTGCACCAATAATATGACAGTGATCTCTAAGGGCTTTAGTAACATTTAAGTCAAGAGCATTTTGTAAAGAAGATCTCACAAAGTGTCATAGCAAAGTTTCTATTAGAATTTATCTGGAACTTAATTAAGTTCCAAATCTGAAGGTACATCTGGTTAACACTTCCTTTTTTACACATTCAAGTTCATTCTTGATGTTTGTCAATATACCGCACTTTCTCAAAAATAATTTAAAAAAAAGTCCTCTATCTTCAAGGTGACAGATGTTTGTAAAAATTCACAGACATTCACTCTGTATGTCCTTATGATCTTTTAACAGGTATAAAGAATGAAATTTCAGAGGTGGCTGAGATTGCAGTAACAGTTGATTAAGGGATTTTTAAAATAACCTTTCCAAGATACTAGTTAGTCAGAATCATACAGCAGATTGAGAAAGTGCTCAGAAAAAAAGCCACCATGGGTCTTATCTACATTGTAATTTATAAAACTACTGGTCTTTCAATTTCCAGTCTCTAGCTTGGGAGAGAGATTGGAGCTAGCTACAATTTGTATGTATCTTTCTTTGGAAGGATTATTTCTAATAATCACCTGTCTATTCTGGTGAATACCTAATTTTCCAGGAAAGATATTTCTTCCAAAAACAGTTTATAGTGAAGAAAATAAGTGATTTATATTACATTGCCTTACATCTTTCATTGTTTAGCTTTTTTCTTTTTCCTGGAAGTGCAGTGCAGTCCTGAAGTCAAATTTGAGAAATCTATAAAAGTCAACTTGGCAGTCATTTATGAACCCTGGGTTGTGTAAGGAATCTTCTGGAAGAAAATTAGAGTGGAACCAGAGCTGTCGAAGATGATAGGTACAGTACAGAGCTCAGGCAAAATAGTGTAAAAGTTAACTTACTTCATATCTCTGGCACAAAGAATTAGCTTTGCAGATAACCAATAGAAATATATTTAGCATATTTGCTAAAGTCACTGTTTAATTTCCTCTTCCATTCTCTCTACCTAGCACAGTACAGTAATTGCAACACTTAACCATGAAGGCAAGATAAAAATTAGAAAGGACTAATGTTAAGACTCCTCAATTCAGGCAATATGCTACAGTGGTTCTGATGTCCTAAAAGTGATATTATAATAATGCTCTAGATCCAAAATCTTTTCAGAGACAGGCATCAGAGAATTACAGACTGGAAAGAGAACTCCATAGATGTAATTGTGTTTGCACCTATCCTGATCAAGATAGTGCTCTTAGGGATAAATTAGATAAAATAACAATTGCTAAGTAAACTCTTTATGTATTTTTTAAAAATTCAGAACTGAAAACAAGTATCTTCAAATGCTTTCTTAAAAAAATTATCTTTAAATTTCATCTCTTTGTGAATTCACCCTGCTTCATAGCAAAAAAATAAAAGAATAGATGCAACAGAAAAAAATGTATCAGGGAAGGTCAAAAGCAGTGCTGATAAAGGTTTAATGCATTGAGAACAGCTTATACTAGAACATACCAGTTTGTCAAACCTTGAACTTTTCATGCAAATGTGTCATTTTAAACAAATGCTCACTACAAAGTCTCTGTAGCTCCAGGGCAAAAGATGAGCAGAGGAAAAATAAACTGTTTCACAAATCTACTGAAAAGAAAATGCTAAGTATATGTCCTAAAGGTGTTGAAGAATTATATGCAAATCCCCCACTGTTGTGGATCGATGAGGAGTAGTTAATCCTTCTCATCCACTCCTTTTGAAACTGTTCTTCATTATTTATTACTCCCAATAAAGAAACTAAAGCTGTAACCTGTGCACTAGGGCACTCAATGGGGAAGTGAAATGCCATCCCTGAGTCAGTTAGAAGTGGGAATTGACACATGATCTCCTATGGATCAAGTGAATATTTTATCTGCAATGGTGGGTTATCTCTCTGTGTCTGTCATCTTTTCTGTCTTGCTTTCCACAAGGAAGAACTTGGAAATATCCTGTCTTTGTTCCTGTGAAAAATAGAAAAACTTTCAGAAATGTATACGTTTGGGGCTTTTTTCTGAGCCACTGTTCTTGTTTTGTACATTTCTGAAATCAGGAGTGGCTAAGACCTGAAAATCCTGCAGAGATCAGCCAAAGGTCTAGTACTTCAGATAGTTGAAAGTAAAGATAAGCTGAAGAATAGATTGTGCCTTTGTCAGAGAAAATGTTATTTGCTGTTTCAAGTCACTTTCTGCTGGTGCTTGGACAGTTTCAGGTTGTCAAGTTCCTGCTTATTTACAATGGAAAACACTTCATATTTTTTAATGTCTAAATATCTTGATTTGAGGAAGTGTCTGATACACTATGCTATCATTCAGAGAGATGTCAACAGGCTGGAGAAACAAGTTGCTGGATACCTCACAAAGTTCATCAAGGGGAAGTGGAAAGCCCTTCATCTAGGGTGTAGTGGTTCCATGCACCAGTCTATGCTGGGGTACTGCTGGTCAAAAAGCAGCTTTACCAAGAAGGACCTCAGGATCCCAGTGGGCATTAAGCTGAAGATGAGCCAGCAATGCAGTCTTGCAGCAAAACAAGACCACAGTATCCTGGACTGCATTTGGAGGAGTTTTGCCAGATGGTTGGGGGGGGTGACCCTTCCTTGCTACTCAGCACCAGCACTCCTCTGGAGTATGTCTTCATCCAGTTGTGGGCTCCCTGCCACAAGAGAGAAATCTACATACAGGAGAGATTCTAATGAAGGACAAAGAAGATGATTTAGGGCATGGAGTATCTCTTCCTATGAGGAAGGAAAGCTGGGCCTGTTGAGTTTGGAAAAAAGAAGCATAGTGGGAATCTTATCAGTCTGTATGAGCAGCTGAAGGGAGGGAATGAAGGGAACTTTTCTCAATAATTCCCAGTGACAATACAAGAGGCAGCATACACAAATTAATATACATGAACTTCCATCTGATCACACTAGGAAATCTTTTTTTTTACTCTGGGAGTGATCAGTCACTGGCTTAGGTTGTCAAGGGAGGCTGTAGGGTTTCCATTTTTGCAGATTTTCAAAAGCTGAGTAGACATGATCCAGACAGGTGGCTCTAGGTGACCTTCCCTAGGTGCAGAGGGAAGTTGGACCAGATGATCATCTGAGGTCGCTTCCACAGTAACCATTCTGTCATTCCTGGGTTGCCATTTCTGAGAGCTTTCCTCACTAAATTTTCTTTGAGAATTTGGTGACAGAAACAAAACTATGTGGCCTGAATATTAAGGCTACATTCCTCAAGCAGGACTCATATCCAATTCAGCAAATAACAAAACCACCAGGCAAATGTAACCACATTTCAATTGTTAACTGCTCTGATTTCATCCCATCCTATTGTGAGATAGGTACTGGGTAATAAAGGGTTAAACTGAAAATTAGATATATTTGGCATTTCAGGAATTCAAGAGGTAAATGTTGAAGTTGCCATTTCATGTAGTTAGTTTTATTTAAGTGTTTCGTGATTTACTAAGGAGCATTTTGCTCTTTTCATGTGGTGAAGCTCCTGCCAATTTCCTTTGCTTAGTGGCCCTGAAAGTTTCCCTGAGAGTATGCTGGAAGAGCATGCACAGTTATTCAGACACCCTATGATCTTTTATGTCTTTGAAAAATTTCCAACACATGATTCCAAGGTGTCAAACCAGCTTTGTTTACATATAAACACCTTTTATTCTTGATTTCCCAGTGATACTTGTTTTGTTTTGTTTTTCCAAAAGACACCAGGCAGTGTTTGCTCCTTGAATGTTTATTAAACACTTTCTCTTTCACTCATTTAAATGGGTCCCAACACTCACCAGGAACATATTTAATTAGTCTGGAATGCTCTCAGCCCAGAAACTGTGATGTGGAAAACCAGCAGATCCTGCAGATACAGCCTGTGTGCAGTACAGACCTAATGGGGCACAGAGAGCCAATTTCCTTGATACAATGTGTCAAAACATCATGTTCTCTATGAAGTACACATATAAATGAGACATATTCAATCAGTGTTGTAAAAGTTTTTTTCATTATGTTTTCCTCATGGCAGAACTAAGACAGCTTTCATTTCTCTCATATGGATGAGATGGATATTTGGTAAACTTTTATATGCATGAGTATAGGGTCTTTTTTTTTCCTAGGATGCTGTACATTGGATAGACAGTACATCAGACTGACAGACTGAGAGCAAGCCATTCTGTTCTTCTATGTGTATCAGTCATTCAGCCATATCTACTCTGTAGTGTGCCAAATGTAGGCATTTCTGTGGTGCTCACTCTAACCCCATCATATTCACAATAACCAAAACAAATAACTTGATTTTTATGTTGAGCTTGAGAGAGACAGAAAGAGAATTACCACCTGGTTTTCAGTTGGGGACCTAATGCAGGAAGAGAGAGGAAAAAAAATCTATTACATTAAGAAGCAAACTCAAGCCAATTACTTGCCTTTGATATCCCTAGAACCATAACAGAAAGGAGAAAATTCCATTTTCCAGGATGGCTTACAATAATATATATCACAAGAACTTTAATTTTTGCAATGTCCAATCTCTTTTGACAAAATTCCAAAAATAAACAACTAGGCAAGCACCTCTTGGAAATAATTTGGTAGATTAATTAACCATAACAAATTCTTGAAGTTAAAAAGTGTTGGAAAACTTCAACAGTGTGCATTTATGCCAGTACTGTGTTTGCAGATAGTAGACTTCTGGTGACATAAAGGAAAGGTAAGATGCATGGTCCTAATCTGTGCTCTTATATGTTATCTGTTATCTCTAATCTTGCTGAAAAGGAGTCATGAGATAGGAATAATGAAAAAAAAGTGCTTGCTCCACATCTGGCTTTGACACTAGATTTATCATGAAGGGGTTCTCTAGATGCACCATACAAACAGAGGTCTCAGAATAGAGGATGATATTCCAAAAAGCATGTTGGGCCTCTCAAAGACTGAGTAATTAATCCATCTCATACACTTCCTGGTAGTCCTGCCATCATCCATAGGTTTACCATCATCTTGTGATCAAAGAAATTAAAACTGGGCAAATAAATATTAGTTGAATATGCAACTTTTTCTTTAGTTATTGTTTTGGTTTGGTTTTGTTTAACAAAGTGCTAATAATTACTTTAGGCAATTACTATATTTTCACAGACCCATGGAAACTGAAAATATCTGAAATCTAATTTAGCTGGGTCCCGTGCCTGGATCATTTGTTCTGCCTGTGCTACAGTTTATGCTGCATCACTTCCTCAGATGACTGGCAGAGGTTGTTCAGTGACTATGTTCACCCAATGACCCCCAATGACCATGATTATCCAGTGCTTGAGGTAAACAAGACTTTTTTTGGGGCGCTATGAAAGAGGTTTGGCACAATATTCAACACTTTCTGGAGTCTGAGAATTGCAGCCATTCTAATAGGAGCTCTATTCATTAAAGACTATACAGCAGTTATACCTGAAACTGGCATATACTTTGAACAAGTTAAGCTTCATATATAGGATAAATAGAATAAATAAGGCCTCTCTTTGTTCTCAGTGGAGGTACTAAAGTGCTGAGACCCAGGAACAATCGCTTCAGATGAGAGTAGGAACTGAAGGACAGAAGAGAGGGAGATGAAGTACTGGGAAGGCATCATCTTTGGGGGCACCTGGATAACAGGTTGATCCATGCATTTTTCTCAATGAGTCTAAATCATCATTAAGGTTTGCCTGATGCATGAACAAACAGGTTCTGCCTCTGGCAGAGTCACCACTTGAGGCCAGGGGCTGCCATCAGCTGAGCTCCTGGAACACCAGCCTGTCTGCAACTTGGTCATGCCCACCCCTGTTCTGAGGGGGTGGCAAATAATCTGGGGAAAAGCATGGCACTGTTACCTGTCACATCAAAATTTGAGGATTTACTTAGGGAGAGTGTTCCTGATATCCCTTCTAAAGAGAAGCTCATTGACACAACCTAGAAATAGGGTGATGTTTAGCAGAGGGACAACAGTATTTTAGTACACGAATGTCATGTAAATGAGAAAATTATGTGATTAATTTCACAGCTATATAAGAAATCAATCTCTTACATAATACATCTCAAGCAAGCGGAATTTATTCTGGCCATTCAAACAGCTACCCTAAAATATTCCTCTTGGTAGGTTATGATAGTTCTTTTTACTTTATATATGAATTTTCTGTCAGTTCCCCTTCCTTAAAAAAACTGTTTTCTTTTCTAAAATCCTGTGTTGGAATAAATCAGCATTCAATGACTATTTGATATTCTGTGGCTACTTGGATTAGAAAAAGGACCCTTTTTACCCCTGGATGTTTTTTTAACATGGGACACATAGCTCTCACCTGTAGCCCTAAGACAAGATCTTTGAAGTGGAACATTTGATTCTATAAAGCAGTTTTATGGCATTTGTTGAAATATTCATATTATTCTCTGGACTCAACATATCTGTCATATGTCTTATTGTGAACAGGTGTAAAGACTAATTAGCTCTAGTAATATAGGTTTTTTAAAATGCTTTCTTTTTTTTTTAATGACTCTGAAATAAATCTACTGGTATAGAATGGTGCAAAGGCTTTTTTATCATAAATTTTGTGTGTCTGCATTATCACTATATCAAAGGCAGATATAAACTGACCTTCTAAACACGACCGTAACTTTTCTATACTTATTACATGGCACAGATGTAGTAAAATACAGTTTCTATACATTCACTTTGGAGGTTTGTTATGTAATCTTTCTTACAGTTTCTGATGTCAAGATGGTTATTATTAAAACAGATTTCTTCGAGGTCTGTGCTTCAGAGTTATCACTCTGAACGCTCCTTTTTCTGTCTCAGGCTATAGCTCTGACAGAGACAAGGTGAAGCAAAATGTTGCTTTAGAAAAGAACTATTCCAAGTGATCTAAAATCCATTTCTAAATAAATCTAAAAGCACACAGCATCTAGGAAATTGAAAAAGTAGTAATGCCTGTGCTCTGGGATGGAGAAAATAATGAACTCTGTCATTTCTGCAGTGTTTTGCCTTGTATTGTGTACATGCTGTGCTGAGAGACTTGCCTCTCAGGCAGATCACAGAAGGTGGAAAGAAAACAGATTCAAAGGTCAAACCCAGCTGAAATCCCTGCTAGTGCACTGAGGTATTTGCTGAAAACAGCAGGAAAGGACCAGGCCAAGCAGGCAAGAAAATGTTGCCCTGCAAGAGGCTGCTGTTTTCCCCTGTGTCTGGAAGAACTCCAGTATCCACTGATCCAGAGCTGCATGAGGATTTGTGCACAGGCTGTAAAGAAATGACATTATCTCACCCTTACAACTTCCTCCAAAAGAAGGGGTTATATTTTCTTTAATCTCTAAACATCTAGAGTTGGTAAATTTTCACTGCTTCTAAAATTTTATTAAGACTCAATCAATATCTGACCATTTTTTTGCTTCAAAATGTGTTGCAGATAGTTTCAAGCTCTCAGCTACCAAAACTAATCTCTTATGTTTCTTACTTTGGTGCAAATTCCCAGTCATACATATCTTCCTTTTTTTCCACTTCAGAATTTGCACATGCAAAAATATCCAACACAAATATCTTGCTTCTCTTGAACAGTTACACCAAAATGCTTTAGCACTAGGAGCACAGAGCAAAGTGCATCCAGTTCCTAGGAACTAAGGGCTTCATAGGCAGAGAGACACAGAACAAAAATGATCCTGAGTCTACAAGTGTAGCACACAGGGCACCACATCTGGAAGGGATGAGATTTGGGGTCTTGTCCATGCTTCACTTAACAATTATCATAAAATGCTTTGTAGGCCCAGATCATAGGGACAGGGCCCTGTTACTGGCCCTGCTATTAGTTAAACTGTGAGAGACAAGTGATACAAATGCAAAGTAATAATATTCTGTGCTCTGTGTGAAGGAACTGTATTGCATCAAAATGGCTAGGATGTTTTCTCTAGAGATGGGAATCGTGGAATCATGTTATATAGAGAAGGGCTTAAGCAGAGTCTCTGGAAGCTTAAAAGAAGAACGCTCAGATCATGACCACATTGTATTTGTTACCTCTGTGATACCTCTGTGGCTGTAACTGGTGAAACCATACTGAGAATAATGGGTTTGGTTCTGGAAAATACGGTGGTGTACGGGCATTAATTGTTTGATGCTCAAAGCAGAGCTTGAAAAAAAATACAACATCTACTTTCTATTCTTTTTAGTGAAAAACTCTGGGTACCCTAATTAATTTTTTGCAGGTAACTGGTAACTTCATCTGTATAATAAATATCATGAGTATTATCTTCAGAGAATGATTTTTTTTTGTCAGTCCAGGTAAATGTGTAATAAAATACAACATTTGGAATATGAAAACATAAAAAATCAAATTAAAAATCATGTGAATATGAATCACTGAGTATCTGTATGATTAACCAAGTGGTCTGTCAAGAACTACAGTGGATTCTCTCTCCCCTTAGGTCAAGATGGGATATTTTAACTACGGTAAATTTAGTCCAAATGGGAACATTTTCTGTGTTTTTTCCTAGGTAAACTGATGCCACAACCTCTCATCTATCTCTACATTGCCAAACTATTCCACACTAGGGCAAGATTGGGCAAAAATACATTCAAAAGCACCGAAATTACCATCTTTATTATTTTGTGTAGTTTTTCATTTAAAAGCAACTAATGTAAGGCCACAGCCCACCAGTTTTATAGCATGCTACTTAGAAGATCACTGGTGTCTTGGATGTTTCATAGCCACTTAGAGTAGTGATGGACAATTACATTGGCTAAAGGGAGCCAAATGTGATATGGTTTGGTCTGTGCTTTTTGGGAACATACTCTGTAGTGACCTGTCCCAAGAACTGTACACAAGTTTTGTGAAATAATGTTTATGTTTTGTGAATAGCAAGGGTGCAGAATTGAATTGTGAGAGACTTGAGACCTGCCTCTTAGGGAAGAAGCAGGAAGTAGTTTTCAGAAGAACTGACTTTGCTCTGCTGAAGCTCTTCCCTTCTGTATTAATTTCTGAAACATTAAGTGCTCCTCCAACTCAGGACATTAGTGACTTCACACATCATCTTGATTTCTGCAAATGAGGTTCAACAAGGCCAAGTGCCGGGTCCTGCACTTTGGCCACAACAACCCCATGGGGAGCTCCAGGCTGGGCACAGAGTGGCTGAGAGCAGCCAGGCAGAGAGGGACCTGGGAGTCTGGATTGACAGGAAGCTGAACAGGAGCCAGCAGTGTGCCCAGGTGGCCAAGAAGGCCAATGGCATCCTGGCCTGGATCAGGAACAGCGTGGCCAGCAGGTCCAGGGAAGTGATTCTGCCCCTGTACTCAGCCCTGGTGAGGCCACAGCTCGAGTCCCGTGTCCAGTTCTGGGCCCCTCAGTTCAGGAAGGAGATTGAGGTCCTGGAGCAGGTCCAAAGGAGGGCAACCAGGCTGGTGAAGGGACTCCAGCACAAGTCCTGTGAGGAGAGGCTGAGGGAGCTGGGGGTGTTCAGCCTGGAGAAGAGGAGGCTCAGGGGAGACCTCATTGCTCTCTACAACTCCCTGAAAGGAGGCTGGAGCCAGGGGGGGGTTGGGCTCTTTTCCCAGGCAACTATCAGCAAGACAAGAGGACATGGACTTAAGTTGTGCCAGGGAAGGTTTAGGTTGGATATTAGAAAGAATTTCTTCACGGAGAGGGTGATCAGACATTGGAATGGGCTGCCCAGGGAAGTAGTGGATTCTCCATCCCTGGAGATATTTAAAAAGAGACTGGATGTGGCACTCAGTGCCATGGTCTGGTAACCACAGTGGTAGTGGATCAGAGGTTGGACTTGATGATCTCAGAGGTCCCTTCCAACCCAGCCGATTCTATGATTCTGCGATTCTAGTTTGTCTCTTTCACTTTCTCTTTCTTTTCTTCATCAGGTCAGTGATTCACATTTGTAAATCCTAGAATTTTCAGAAATCTAGTTTTGAGTCTTTAATAACTGACTGCTTTTGTCTCACTGTCTATCTGCTGCAAGCACTGAGCTTACAACACTGGTCTCAATAAACTGCAACACTTCAAAGTGACAAACCAGAAAAAAATAGCTTGCATTTTCTCTACCTAGAAACCTCATCTTGCTGATGCCCTTAGACCATTCCAGCTATGAGAACAATACCAGGGAAATGGAAAACATCTTCAGCTACACAATTTCATGGAGCTCCTCATTTTTGCTAACTGAGATTAAAGTTATTTCCCAAAGCCCGTGAGCTGATTTCTTCTAGCACACTAGTTTCTGCTTATAGATTCTTAAATTGGTGGAAAGGTGTTAAGCAAACTCCGAGTGAATCACATATATGGCATTAATTACAGTAAGGCGGATGTTGTAATTTTAATTTTATATTCTTCACAAATAAATTTTGGAAGTAAATTAAAGACTGTCCAGCAAACTTATTCACAGATTCATTCTGTGAGTAAATCAAAGTGTACATGCCAATCCTCTTCTAGGGTCAATTTCAGATCTTTTATTTACCTAACAAACAATTACATGGTATTTTAAAATTAATAAATTCAATCAAATAAATCACAGAATACTAGAGTGCAACCTGCGTACTGCTTGTTAGATTAAGCTTTCCTAATTAGCACTGTGTCTCTTCTCCAAATTATTTTTTTTTTTGCAAAATTAGACAGAATAGACTTTTGTATTACTCCTGACTGAGGCATGAATCAGGAACAAGAGAGGGAAATAATGTAAGAACAGGGGAAAAGTACAAATTTCATAGCATACTAGATAAGTGTTCAAATAACATGTTAAATATGGTCACATTCCTGCACGGTATCTTTGGTAGTTACCTTGTTTGTTACTTTTATTATGAGTCATAAATAAATTTCTGAACAGACACTCAGCAAGAGCTCAATCAGATTTAGAGGGAATTATTAATCTTTCCAAATTACCTAATCTGAAAAAAAAATAAACTGAAGTCTAATAGTAACACTTTCCAGTCTTCTGATGATGAAGCACTGGCTTGGCTGGAATTATCCTGAAAACTCTTACATTAATCTTCTTATTAGTATGGCATGTTTGCCTGGTAACACAGCAGATGCAGACATACATGCATATCTTCCAGAGCTTTCAGTTTTGTCACTGACCATGTTTTAGTTCTGCTCCTTTTTGTTGGTCTTTTCGAGATTATCTCAAATTGACCTTCATCTTGCTTTAACTGTGGTGCCCAAAAGTGAACGAAGGACTCCAGCACCATTACCAAGGCTGAGAGAGTGGAAAGGCTTCTCTGAGGTTTAGGTGGCAATGGGAATTTCAAAGCACAGCCACCTGTATTTATCAAGATAATATTTGTTTATCTAAGAGGTTTTGGGGAATCAAAGACACCTATGTTGTCTGTACCAGTTTAAGTGCCATGTACATCCATACTAGGGTTGGGTGACTAACTCGACACCAATCCCTACTACTCCCCATCTTCCTTCCCCTGGACACCAGCCAATTGCACAGCTTTTGGGTGATGCAAGGTGGTCACAGCTGTATCTAACTGTGACATAAAACTCAACAAAGTTGAAGTCACATACCTTTTGTTACTGATGGAAAATTTTTTCCCCCCATTAAGTGGCAATTCAGTATCTAATTACGTAGGCTCTCTTTTTGGTTAATGAACAGCAGTAGATATTCCAGGGCATGATTCTGTATACCTGTTTTAAATTCTCACCTTGGATGGAATGAGTAAGGACTGTGAGGTGTCCATGTCTCTCCACTAACTATAGAAAGAGGCCAGATGTCTAGATTATGCTTAGAAAATCCTAGAAAGCTCAGGTTAGGTGAGATAAATAATTCCTGGTGACTGCAGAAACAGGTAAGTCTATACAAACAATAAGGAAGAATTGTTGCATTTCAACCTTCTGAAGTTTGGCAGTCTTGGCACAGCAGTGATCTTAAAAAAGGGCTCTGCCCTGAAATGTGTGCTCTCCTTAAATTATAGATGTATTTTGGTGGGAAAAGACCTTTAAGATCATCAAGTCCAACCATTAGCCTAGCATACTGCCAAGTTCACCACCAAATCATGTTCCTGAGCACCACAACTACACATCTTCCCTATCTTCAGGGATGGGGACTCCACCACTTGCCTGGGCATCAGTTGTTCCAATGCCTGACAAGCCTTTCAGTGAAGAAATTTTTCCTAATAGCCAACCTAAACCTCCCCTGTCGCTATTTGAGGTTATTTACTTTTGTCCTTACCACTTCTTACTTGGGAGAAAAGACCAACACCCACCTTGCTGCAACCTCCTTTCAGATAGTAGTAGACAATGACAATGTATCCCCACAGCCTTTTTCTCTTGGCAAAACAACTCTTCTTTAGACACACTCCAGAACTTCAACGTCCTTCTTGTAGTGAGGGACCCAAAACTGAACACTGTTCATATGTGGACAAGTACAGGGAGACAATCACTTCTCTAGTCCTGCAGGCCACACTATTTCTGATACAGCCCAGGATGTTCTTGGCCTTCTTGGCCATCTATACACACTGATGGCTCATGACAGACAGCTGTCAACCAACATCTCCAGGTCATTTGCATCCACCTTTCTCCAATCCTGTACCATTGCTTGGGCTTGTTGTGACCCAGATGCAGGACCCAAGACTTGGTCTTGTTGAATGTCACATGGCCCTGGCCCATCCAGCCAGCCTGTCCATATCCCCCTGTGGAGCCTTCAGACCTTCAAGCAGATCAACACTCCCACTGATATCCTACTAATAAAGATATTAAAGAGAAATGGCCCAAAACAGTCCTGGTGAAGACTCCTGAGAAGCAGCTCCAGGCCCCAGTTGAGTAGGTGATAAGATGAAAATCCCGTATTTCCTCTCCTTTTCCTAACCGAAAGAAGGTCAGTTTTGTGCTTTGCTTTGTGGAGCTGAAAAATACCACTCCACATCCATTTCTAATCTTTTCCAAGGAAGGAAAAGAGACCGACTGTGACAATAGGCCACCAGACAATGGACATTATGATTGGGCTGGAGAGACCATCATGAAGAGACTGAGGGCAAAGCAGGCGTATCTGGGAGATGCTATTATTGTTGAGAGCAGCTGGCAATGCAGTACAAATCCACAAAGATTGGCACCAGGCTGGCCAACACTACAGCAAGCCAGGATAGGAGCATAAGGAGAACAGTGGTTTTGTGGCCATGGGGGCAGGTGCTGACCAGGACAGTAACCTCCACTCCCAAGCAGTGTTCCAGATAATCACTTGCAACTACTGCCAAAGTTGGAAGTGGACCAGCTCGGGATGGAAAGAGTTGAAGGCTCTCCAGAAGAAGCCTGTCAGAGCAAGTCATTTACCAAGGGACTACTGTTTGATGGCACTAATTGGTCAAACCCAAGCAGCAGATGCAGCTGGGCTCCCTGTCACACAGTGCTGTACAGCCAGGGAGTTTGCCAGAGGCTTCCTATGCCAGAACCTGCACTCTGACCACACTGCCTTCTGTAATGCTGGCTTTTGTGCAATGTAATAACCAGAACTACCCCATAAGCACAGTGCTATATGAGCTTCTCTGCTAAACACAGGCAGTTATTGTGGTAGTCTAATAGAAGAATAATTTCCCATAGTTTGCTTGATATCTGCAATTACAGCTATTCCTGCTGAAGAACTGCCAGCAGAGAGTTTAAATGTCTATTTAAAAAATCCATTATTTACTAACATTTAAATCTCAAATGATCTATGCTATTACATGGATGCATAGACCATAGGTAAAATCCCTATTGAAGACAGTACATTCCCTAGCTGTGTCACATCTTATGGGTCATCTGTGAACTTGCTCTGAATTCTGCTTACTGGGGACTATCCTAACCAAGATGGTCAAGAGTGATCCCTCTCCCACCTCATGTTGTCAGAAGATATCATCCTCTCCCACAGAATATTTGGATAAAGTGAAAGATGGAAAGATTTTATTACTGATGCTAACAGTAATATTCTTTCTCCTTGTAGGAACCAAACCATTTCTTGTGAAGAAAGCAACTCCAGGGACTTCAGGATTTTTTTAAAAAATCCTTCTGCAGTTTTTTCTAGTAGTGGTTTCTATACATCTGTATTACTGTACCATTTCTTCTTACCTACAGTATCATCTGTATTTCCAAGTAAGGAATTAAGACTCATGAACAGTTACTTTTTAAATTATCTTCTATGAAGAAGTAGATTACACCATGCTAGCACAAGCAAAGATAACAAGTGCTAACTTGCTTGAAATGAACTGAAAGCACTGTAGGCTCCTTAGAATTCACTAGCCAAAATCATTCAGCCCTGGTGACTGCTTGTTCTTTCTGCTGCCAGCAGCATTAACAGTTCATACTGAGTCAAGGATCCAGCTGCTAGCCATCTAATAATGCTTAGCTTTGAAACTGGAGCTTTCCTCTAGTTTTGACTGATGGCCATCAGCTGAGATGATCTAAAGATCCAGTGCTGTATCCTGACTGCAGATGCTTGTTTCATGCTATGCAGCTCCTCAGGCTGAGCTGGTGGCCTGAGGCTGGTGGCTGGAGCATCCAAGGAGCCAAATCATGCTGACTTCTAAAAGAGTTTAGATTTATCCTCACAGTGATACTCTCTAGGAGAATAAACTACAGGAAAGGCAGGTAGTAACCAGTGGATTTCTTATTGTCTCATACAGTAACTCTGATCTAACAGTTATACTGCTTTCTGGCTTTTATCCCCCCAGCTGTACCAGCCTGAGGCAGTAGGAGCACTCATGCCTGTATCAGCAGTGCATCCACCTGCCCCAGTCTGTCCCTTCCACTCATGAGATGAAAAGGTGCTCAGCTCCTCGGGACACAACTCTCCCTGGAGTTCATGGAGTTTGATGACCTCTTACTGGCTGCATATAAGACCATCCCAACTGTAAGTGTAAGCCATCACCTAGAGACTGAAAGGTAATTGCCTATTTGCTCCCAGCACTGTTCTCTCACTTACTTTCCAGTCACTTACCCTCCGTGATGATAATAACTTTCTCCTCTGCTGTCCTTCCCCATTTTCCCTCAGGTAATGTCAATGTCTCTCCTTTCAGCTCTGCCCACTCCTCCTTTCTAGTGACAGCTTATATTCTTACCAGCAAATTTTCCACTTTCTCTTTCCAGCTTGTAAAATACACCTCTGTGTTAAATGAAGCAAAGAATTCTGTCACCATGAGCTGCAATGAGAATGCAAACCACCTTGACTTAACAATGCCATCCAGTCACAAGGATACTTCATTTTTTTTAATTTTTCAGGTAACTAAAACTGTAGGGGGGTTGAAAGGGAATTGGTGACCTCAAGAGGGACATCATCTACCTTGTTATTCAACATCTTTTCAAAAAGAACTAAAGTAACTGCTACAGAAAGTTACCCTGATTTATTATTTCCACCAGAGCTGTGGGGAAACCTCAGTGTCCATCCAGCAAAGGTACTGCACTTGGCATTACAACTATCTGTTCTTGTCATGGTTTAATACTGGGCCAGCACTTCACTGAATGACAGATGCTCTCTATTAATCCCCCTCCCTGATACAGAAAGGAGAGAGAATAAGGGAGACTTACAGGTTGGAAACTAAACTACACAACTTTAATGAAACACTAATAATAAAAAAGGAAAAAAATATTGAATATATACAAATATGCAGGAAAATTATACCACATCCTCCCCCTTTTCCCCCAGTAAGGTTCACATCACCACTGAGGCTGGAAGGCAGGGAAAGTCCAGGTTGGAATCCTGGAGTCAGCAGCAGTTGGGAGCTGGAGGCAGGAACACACAGATTCAGGCTGGCATGGATCAGAACCACAGGAAGATGAAGGGATGGAATCCTCCCAGGATGCTGAAGCAAACAGGGACAGGTGAAGAAGAAGCAAAGGGAAGGGTGAAGGGCAAAGAGGAAGGGGCTTGACCCTCGTGATCCATCAAATTTATACTGCATATGATGTATATGGGATGGAATACTCTTTTTGTTCAATTTTGGTCATTTGTCTTGTCTGCTCCTCCCTAAAGGAGGGTTGCAGGTGTGGCCTCTTTATTCCCTTTCTGTTTCCAGACCATAAGATGTTCCTCAGAACTGAGCAGTGTCTGACTGTTCTGCAGACCAGTCTCTAGCTGTAACTATAAACATTGAGCATCATCAGTCCTAGAAGCAGACACTGAGAAACTTGCTGTTAATTTCAGCAAGTACAGCTACTTATGAGAGACTTAGCTGAAAGCAAAATTACAAGACAGAAAATTCACTGTATCCTAGCCCAAATCAGGACAGTTCTTTATGCTAATTTACACCAAGGGCAAAATGCAATCCAAACCCCAATCTCAGGTCAATGTGTCTGAATAGTTATGGTGACAGAAGGCACAGCAGGAACTTTTGAACTTACAACTTTTTACCAATCCTTGTTTTAGAAGAGCAAACAGATCTGTGACAACATCCCTCCTTTCATTCTTGGACAGCTACAAGAAGCTCTAATGTGACTTGGTGGACTACTAAAGACTAATGTTTTGCTTCAGTTTTGCCAGTGGGTTGGTACAAGAGATTATTAGGTCCCTGCTCCAGTTAAGTACCTCGCTGCCAGCCCCATCAGAGCTCTCAGCCATAATGTTCCACAGCAGGAGAGCAAAGGCGAGTGTTGTGGATGCCTGGAAAGATCAGTGACTGTGACAGCAGTGCACGTAAAAGGAGATCAGGTGTCTGCTCCTCTGTTTTGTATTACACTCCACCCTGCTACCAGTGTTTCTACTTGTCAGGCAAAAAAAAAAAAATATATATATATATATTTAACATGAATAAATAAAGCATGTGCTGCTTATCGCTACTTACTGCTGACAGCTGTTTCCTCTTCTGCTAAGGTAAATCCACTGGTAGAGGCATTATCCTTGGATGATTTCTTAATTTCTCTAATTCCTTAGCTATTTCTTTCAGTACCTCATCACTGCTGCCTGGTCTTGAATATGTACTGCTCCCTCACCATGAAGTATAATTTTAAGTGAAAGCAGATATTTTATTGATGTGTCCTGTTCAGCACCAAGTAGTTAAAGATTAAAAACTAGAAGAGAATAACTGGAGAAAATAGGGCTTGAAGAGACTGAAAGCTCACCTGGCCCTGCTCACAGCCCCCAGGCACAGTCAGTTACATCAAAATGATTCCTGGAAATGTTTGTCTAACCTGATCTTTAAAAACACCAGAGACTGCAATTCTACAACTGCCCCAGGCTCTGTACATCAGCACTTCACCACCCTTATGATTATAAACTTCTCTTTTAATGTCAGAACTATGTTTTCTTTTACTGCCATTATTCCTTTTATTCTCTGTGTACATAGGGATTAATTTACAACTGTCTTCTCTACAAGAACAACTTGAAGACCGTTATTGTATTATTTTTGGTCACTTCCAGAATGAACAATTTCTTCCAATCTTTCCTCAAAAGCCTTTTCACTCTCTCTCTCTCTCTTTTTTTTTTTTTTTTTCCTTCCCTCTCCTTTTCTTTCTCCATTCCTTACAGGATGTCTGCAACATTCTCACAACTAATTCAGTTAAGCAATAAAGTGGAATTCAGCTCTAGATTTAATTCCAGATTTAGATACCTAGATTCACTTGTCTATATTTCTTCACAAGCAAGGAGGGTGTCTAAACTCCTCATCATCTAGGGAAATTAATTAAGCAAGTCAGTGTACTTTAGAAAGTATTCAGATTATCCTAAAATAGGAAGAATTAGCTAGCTAAACAGCTCTGAAGGCACCACTGGTCTCAATGCAGTTGGCTAGACATGGGTAACTAGTGCTATTTGAGATGAGCCCAGCATCCAGCTGTCAGTTTGGAAGGACACTATCTCCTTTAATGTCCATGCCACATCACTAGTCCCATATCTAAGATGCCCTATGACACCTCAGCACAGAGATGGCCTTAGATGGTCTTATTTAGGCAACACAGCTGAAGCCATAGCTGACACGTGGATTCTTACACCTCAAAATCAAGGTCAGAGACTGATTCAAAGCCTTACTGTCTAACTTGTCTTCCTGTCTAACGTAAGAGTTAGATATGGCATAGTAGTTACAGCCACAGCCTACAATGATAAGTCCAAAGGTGACTGTAATTTATTTGTCAATGGAAAAAATCTGTAATGTCCACAAATAGTCAGTCTTCTCAGAAGGGAAGAATGTTGGGTGTTTTTTCACTCTGGGTGTTATATGCCAATTCTAACATTATGCAACAACCTGTGCTGAAAGCAGAAAGGGACTCCAAAATCCAAAATTATTATTATTCCAAACTGGGGAGGTGAAGATGTTTGCTGGTGCAATAAAATGTACTATTGTGGGACTTTTCCAAATATATACATGTGTTAAATGATTGCTTACAGTTTCTGTGTTTTCACTTAAAAAATGCCATGTATAGAAATGGATGGCCTGTCAAATTTTCATTCAGTTTGGAGAAATTCATTTCTCCAAGGGATGGAAAGTCGAATCAAGAGGATAATTTGTGCTCGTGGTGCATAGACATAATGGATGAATGAAAGTTATTGCTCAATAAAATGTAATTTTCTCTGGGCTGGAAGCTCCCTCCTCATATCATTTTGGATCAGTTTCTCATGTGGGTAACAGTAGACAAAATGAGTAAAGTAGGGAGGATAGGAAGAAATTTTGGAGCTATCATAGCTCTCAATCTCATAAAAAACCTGCAGAGGTCCTCTCAAACTGCTCTGGATACTGTGCTAAATGGGAAGAGTACAGCATGGGTGGGAGGGAATAGAACTGATACAGTAAGCACGCTGGGTGAAAAATCTTGCTTTACTAATAGAATATCAACTCTTCCACACAGATTTCATTTCTTTGCCCTCCTCAGGATATTGGCTTGTGCAGTTCGGGTGGGATTAACTGTTTTCTGGGAAAGTCATGCTCTTCTGAGGGATGAGGTACTTGCTGTCAGCCTAAAGTAACAGGGTAATCCACCAAATGCTCACGTTTCTCACCAGTCTTGATCATTCTCTCCCTCTGAAAGTTGTTGCAAGCATCCTCACCTTTCCTGCCCTCCTGACCTGAGAAGAGTCAATCTAATTTCTGTCCATCCTCCTGAGCACATACAGTATTTGCAGCTAACCGAGTGATTCAAGTCAGTATCATTTTGCCACCTCAACAACTCATTTCAAATCAAACAAAAAAAAAAAAAAAAAAAAAAAAACCAAACCAAAAAAAACCTGCCATGAAAAGCTAAGCTGTATTGACATTTTTGCTGATGCTCAAACACTAGATAAAAAAAAAAAGATAGGGGACAGAATATTTGCTAAACATTTGTTGAACTAAAAAGCTTTTTCCATTCATGAACAAACCAATCAATAACATATAGGTTCATTTTCCAGAGTGTCCATGTGCACACTTGGTTTAGAGTCCTTGGCTGTCTATTTGACAACCCTTCCTTCCTGACACATTTTGTAATGCTGTTGGCTAGTTCTAGGAAGAAACTGGATGTGAAAATAGGCAGTGAGATTGATTATATTCCTGCTGTTTAGTCATATTCTCCTGAGGCACATGTAGCTACACTTTGAATAATAATTCAGCTGAAATTACCTCTTTTTTGCTTTTTGACAGATGAATAGCAAGAACATAGTGGTGTATTAGTTCATTTTGAAAGCTTTCGAACAAGGCTGTAGCCTTTCTATGAACAGTGTTGTTTCTTGTATTTCTAACTAAAACTAATGCAATCAATGTATTAAGTTGCTAACCAATGCTAGTAGACTTTGTGACTGGAAATGAACACTGTCTTCAATCCTTTTGGCCTTCCATCCAGAAGTATATCAGCTACACACCACAAAAAAACAAGGAAGACATAAAATGGGAAGCTGCCAGAATGAAAAGACATGTTGCTTCTTTAGTTTGGTTGTATAATAAATCTTTTTCTCCTTTTTCTGCACACCCCCTTCCCTCAAGATGCTCTAATGTTTATTCCAGCTGTGCTGAAATTCAGTACAAGAAAACACCAAATCTGCTCTCAGTTGTCTACATACACATTGAAATGCAAACCTTCACTTGAAAGTCAAAGCACTCAGGAGACCTTCAAATGCAGAATTTTCTGATGTTGTCAATTTGTTGTTCTGATATTGTTGTCCCGGGTTTTTAAAGTTTAAAAAAAAAATTGTAATAATTATGACTTTTAAGGCCACAGTGGGAATTTGTGGTTGTGTGTCAGGTCCCTAGGAGCCTGGATCAAGAAGGGATAGTATTGGCTTCCCCTGAGCCAGCTCAGTATTATTGGTTGGCACGGACAGCAGCAGAAGGGCCAAAAAATTGTCCATTTGGGTTAGAGTTTCAGCCAGTTCAGCACCTCCTTCCTCTCAAGTTAATGGGGAAGATCTAGATTTAGCTAAACCAGACTTCAAAAACAAAGGCTTTGTGCATTCTAAGTGACACAAGTCAAGGACTGCTTTCATCTTAGTCCACCTGAGGATTCACAAATAAAGGCTTTTAAGATTTTGGATTGTGGAGTGAACATTTGAAATTGTTCAAGATTATTATTGTTACTTAAAAATGAATATTTTATATGTTACAACTGAGAATAGATTTTACTGTTTCAAAGTCATAACAATATTTCATAGCAAAAGAGTGTAAAACACAGCAAATTATATTCTGCTCTTCCTTACAAAGCACTTTGGTATCCACTGGTGAAAAATGCTGCAGAATTTCCCATTGTGCTAATTACTGTTATTAAAACTGAATACAATTTAGATGGAAGGGACAGTTTTTGAAGCAAAGCTGTGGCTAAATAAAAGCAAATTTCTGTTATCCTTTAATACATTTCTAGCCACAGCTAAGCAAGATATCAACAGCTGAGGGTGTAACCATAGAAGCACATTACTTTTGCTCAAGAGCATTGTTTGACTTCTAGTATACAGAGGAAAAATTATTTACATTACCTCCAGAAATTCCAATGAAATCTTAAAACAGTTCCCAGCAAACTAATGGAAAGAAATAAATACAACACAAATTAGCAAGAAACTACAGAAGATTTATGTTGTATTTTTAACACTTATCATACTTCCATCTTCTGCTTTGCACAAATTCTCTTTTGGCTGTAGTCTCACTTTTGTCATCATTAGAAAAAAAATTTACTAATAAGATAATTTTCTTTGAGTGGGCAGTCATCTGTATAAAATTCAGCTTTCAAAAGCCTGGCAGTCTCTAGCTTAGAATGATGTGACAATGTTAATCTGTGTTCATGCTCATCTGTGTTCAATCATATGTTCTATGATTCTGTGATCTTACTGTTCTCCACAGAAGGGTTCATTCCAAAAGTTTGGTGCATTCAGATGTATTAAAAATTGTAATTTTGTTAATTCCCAATTTGATGGTATCACATTAATGTCTTCTTGGACACCTTTTTGTAGAAAAGCTGTACAAGAAAACAAGCTCTATTTACTTCTGTTTGGTATTAGGAGAAGGTATGAACAACTTACTATTACTAAAATTCATGTCTTATACTCTGGTACACAAAAGTCATGTATGTGTAGCAGGAGAATATGAATCTCAAGAGAGACTGAGGGAAAAAAATAGCACAGGCAGTGATAAGGTGGTACAGGGACAGATACATATTCTTTGGAAAATGTAAGACCTATTCTCCAGATTGTATAGGTATTTTTCATATTTAAAGAGCAACTAACTAAATAAAGGTTTTCAGAAGCAGAGGAGCGAGGGTGTGAGCAAGTAAATGTTGACATCTCACTAAGAAAAACTGCAAAATATGCCCATCCTAGTACAGTGCCTCCTCATTGATCAATTGTGATATTACTCTTCTCTTCCCACTAGTCTTTTTATTTACTCCCTGTGGTTATTTGATGTCAGTGTGGAACATCAGACAGAAGAAACTCAGCTGAGCTCAATGTCCTCAGACACCCACTTCACCTCCCCCCTGGGATGCTGCAGGATGTACTTGAGACCCTCACCCACCTGCAGCAAACACAAGATGCCAGGCAGGGCACCAGGAGCAATGCAGATGTCAGTGGATGTCTGCAGTTTGGGACCTGAATCAAACCAAACATCTCTGCATTACAGTAATTTCTAGATCCATTTGTACTTACAGACACAGTTCTGGTCTTTTTTTTTTTTTAATCTCTCAGTGCTCATATGCCTCTGGGTTATGCACATATGTGGATAACACTACATAAGTCTCTGAAAAATACTGTTAAATTAATTAATATTGGGGGTTTTTTTAGATAATAATTAATAATAATTATAATGTAGTTATAAAATACCATATTCTAATAACTATAATTAATCTTGATTGAGGGGAGTTTTCAGGAACTGCTGTACATTCAAGTAGAGGAGATCTCATCAGACTGAATGTCTTTGGCTGAGAAGCCTTTCAGCTAAGCAATGCTGAAGTATCTATTGTGCCAACTTCAGTCAGGGAGAGTAATTCAATCTGCAATGTCCCAAGTCTGTTCATAAATATTAAATTCACATAAAGGAAACAGAAGCAATTTCAGTAACTTTCAAATAAGTTGGAATGCAGAAGAGCTAAGGAACCAGCTTTATTATAAACATTACCTCAAAGATGGTGCAAACTGTCTCAGAAAAGCTACGTGAAATGTATATTTATAGTATTCTTTAATGTACATTCCCCTATCTTTATTTAGCCACAACCAAATAAGATTTGCTTAGATTTCTAAACGATTCTTCACCCTTATCTGAATAGCTGGTAAGTAAGATCTGTGGCCAAAACCATTGCAATTTTAAAAGAAAAAAAACAACGCAACAACAAAAAAATACCCTTGCATAAAGGATCAAAAGCAAAACATAAAATACATTCAGTCCTTTCTAGGTCAATTCATATTCTGCCGTTATTTTAAAAACTTTCATAATTTCTATAGCAGCTGTCCAGGGAATTCCAATCTACAGTCACTGTTCCTTCAAATTTTTAGCTATCATATTCTGATGCCTTTAAGGATGGTATTATGTGATAATCAGTTTATTTTTCTTAGTTGTTTGTTGATTCAAGGGCATCAGCAATTTTGTTCTACAATGAAAGTGGAAGAGAGTAAAAGGCTACATTTACTTGCATTTGAAATATTATTTTCTTTTGGGGGGAATAGAAATCTAAGGCATAGATCTTAAAAATGCCTGTAAATTCTGGAAAAAAAAGAAGAGCTTTAGAATTCTGAACCTTGTACTCACTGAGAATTTTAAATAATCCTCAGTTACACTTTAGAACCTATGCTACAGTACCAGGTCAGAGTACTGCTGGTAAAAACTGTAAAGTACTTTGCTGAATGTGTAATCATTTTGGATCAACTAAAACAAACAAACTACTATAAGGGGTTTCATGCATTGGGCATCTGCTCATTATTTAAAGCCCCTGCTATAGCAGTTACTAAAGACACCTTCTTGATTGGTATACTGAAAGTCCAAACTAAAAGCCTATTTTGTTATCAAAATACGTTAATTTAAAATTCTGTAGAACATATTTTATATAAGGATGGAGTAAAACAGATATATGTTTTATCAGAGAAGACAGTAATTTCACGCTCTTTTGTTTTTGATTCCTCTTTTAATACTGGTTCTAACAACTCATAAGTTTCTAGGAAACTTGTTCATATATTTCAGGTAAATATATTTGGAGTACACTTTCACAAAATGGTCAGCATTTCCCCTATTTCTTTTATCCTTTGTTTGGCTCTGAAATCTTCATTTAGTTACATAGTCAAGTATTCCCTCAGTCTATTAAGTACTCAAGCATGCCAGCAAAACCTAGGGAGATGACAAAACAGGTCTCTGCTACAAGACAATTCCATTAGGAACAATGTTCTGCACTGTAGCAGGATGCATTAACAGCATTGCATTATAATGTTACAATGGGGCTACTGATGCATGTCACCACTCTGCACAGTTTATTGTCTTGTGATTAAGATAGGTAGCAAGATAAGCACAGTTCTACAGATACTTTTCTAAACAGCTGAAGTACTTCTGAGAAGTAAAAAATACACTTTCAGCTAAAGGGCTTTGCTTGTCTTGCATTTTCATTTCCTGCTGTTTTGGTTTGGTTTTTTTCTGAAATCATACATACTCATTATATTCTTATTTTGAGGCTTGAATGACAATCAACATTTTCTACCAGATAACAAGGGAGTAGAGCAAAATAACACTAACGAAAAGGACAGCTTAACATTTCCTCCAAGGGAACATTTTGCATTCACAGCATTCAGAGCTATTTTGGCTGAACTAATCTGTGCTCCCTCCTTTTTTTCATGCTTTAATTAAAATTTTAATTAATGCATCTGTAGAAAAATCACCATCTAATATACAAATGTCTGTCCGGGGATAATTTTTCTCTCTCCCTTGCAGTAGACTGTGTAGTCTCAGTTCTTCACTGGTATCAAGGACACTAGTAAAATGTCATTACAGCATCATTTCATGCCATTGCTTGTCTGTGGCTAATACTTCATAACAAAGTAGGACAACAATTTTGTCCTTGCAGGGGCAGAAAAATTTTAAGCATTCTGGTTTGTCCAGTAACACTGGATACCTCTTGTCTTT
The DNA here is from genome assembly GCA_023637945.1 of Phaethornis superciliosus. Taxonomy (NCBI): domain Eukaryota; kingdom Metazoa; phylum Chordata; class Aves; order Apodiformes; family Trochilidae; genus Phaethornis; species Phaethornis superciliosus. Next base: position 155,218,598 of record JAJQWJ010000001.1, on the reverse strand, counting down.
TTTCAGTAAGTGCCTTGAGTTTTTCTACAGGCTACATCCACAGAAGCAGGGATGCACTTTTCCTGTCCCTGTTGATTAAAGACAGAGCGAGACTTAGAAGCCAGCATGCCTCAATTGATGATGTGATGATGAAGTGATGATTCAGCTTTGCATTTCTAGATGCTAGAATTTCTCACAGCACAGTCTTGTGTCTCCATTCCCAAAGTGGCTCTAACATAGGCAGTAGGAGTCTTAAACTTCAAGATCTTGCTTTCCAGTGAATTGCCTTCCATATAAGAAACTTGGTAGGGGCGACTGGAAATGAGGCAGCTACTAGATGCTAAAAGAAAATCAAAGACAGCCAAAGAAAGTTTCCTGACTGTATGATATTGCCTACTGTTACCAAAATTACAGGAAGAAGACAATCTTTTTCCCTAATGCAGCAAATAGTGCAAAGACACAGCTGGCACTAGTTTCCCTAAGTGCTCAAAGCTTAACACTGAAAGTCTTCATCTTATTCATATACACAATAAAAAATTCTTAGGTGTCTCATTGGTTTTTGGTTTGGGGTTTTTTTGGTTTTGGGGGGTTTTTTGGTTGTTCAATTTATTGTTGTTCTTTGGGGTTTTGGGGGGGGGGGTGTTTTGTTTTGTTGTTAGTTGGGGATTTTTTATAATAAATTATTGAATAAAAGAACACATGCCAGAACATATGAACAGCTTCCCTTCCCCTTTCCATTTATAATTTGCGTTTTCATTTTCCCTTTCCTTGTTTACTATTTTACTTTTACTTTTTTTACTTTTACTTGTCCCGTTTTCTTTTTTTTTTTTTTTTTTTTTTTTACTTTTCAGAGTCAAAACCTTCATTAGAGTTGAGTACATCTTTCTCCTTCTTGGAGATCAACCTTCTAAACAATCCTCTTGACCCCAAAGCACTCTTAGCTGAGGCACTCCGTAACTTTCAAATAGGACAAGATTAGTCTATAAGATTCTGCATATAGAAACAAATATCCATATTCAAAGGCACAGAAATTACTCAAAAAAAATTAACAAAGATATAAGGTTAAAATAAAATTAGCAACAGCAGCAAAAGATTAATCAAGCCCTAAAAAATTATAATTACAATGATAATGCTATGAGATATAATTTGACACTATTTCATTACATAAAAATTTGAAGAATTCAGAAGAAATACAAAATTTAGAACAACCACACCATTTAATACCAAAGTACTGTTGATATTTGAATCTGTAGTTCTGTGCAAGTGTTGGTATGGCTTACTGTATTGGGGTGATTCCTAAAAGTGCAAAAGTTTATATTCGTAACATCTGTAGTACCTGTAGAAAGCTCATCTTTGATTAAGCAGTGGGGAAATAAACCCCAGAAAAATGAAGCCACAGACTGGTAGATGTTAGAGCTTTTCTCCTGACACTCCCAGCACACAAGTGTCTTGGGTTGGTGCAGTGTTTGGGAAGCGGGGGGGCCACAGGGGTGGCTCCTGGGAGAAGATGCTGGAAGCTCCCTGGTTCCAATTCTGGCCCTGTCTCTGCCCAAGGCTGAGCGGGTATGGGAAAGCTGGATGTACCTTTACAAATAACGTGTTAAAGAAAGGGAAAACAAAACTGTAAAAAAAAAAAGACCTGGAGAGGAGGAGATGAGAGCAATGCCAGAGCAGAGACACCAAGACCAGTGAGGAAGGAGGGGGAGAAAGTGCCCGACCAGAGATTTCCCCACAGCCCCTGGTGAGATGGCAGCTGTGCCCCTGCAGGCCATGGAGGAGCACGGTGGGGCAGTCCCTGAAGGAGCAGGGTGGGGAAAATGTGGATTTGTAGCTCCGGAATGGTCACAGTGAGCAAACGTGGATCTGCATCCCTGTAGGAGCTGGTGCCAGAGGAGGTGACTGCTCCCGCAGCAGCCGTGACTCTGTGTGCAGCCCAGGCGGGAGCAGTCTGTGCCTGAGGGACTGCACCTGTGGGAGGGACTCATGGCCCAGGGGTTCCTGAAGGACTCTCTGCCATGGGAGGGACCCCGCCTTGGAGCAGGGGAAGAATGTGAGGAGTCCTCCCCCTGAGGAGGAAGGAGCGGCAGAAACAGCGTGTGGGGAACTGACCCTAAACCCCCCCTGCCCCTCCCTGTGCCCTGAGGGGGAGGCAGCAGGGAAGGATCCGGGACCGGGGAGAAGGGAGGGGTCAGAGGACAGTATTAAGATCTGGGTGTGATTTCTTTTTCTCTTGATAGATTAAATTGGGCTTTTTTCTTCCCAAATGAAGTCTATCTGGTTTTGCCCGTTCTGTATTAACAAAGCCTTTGGGTAGATTTTCTCCTCCCTGTCCTACAGAGGGGTTGGGGGCAGAGTGAGGAGAGGCCTGACTGGTACCAGCCGGGCCTAAACCATAACAGTAAGAACTGAAGGTACTTGACAAAATGGAGTTGTATGTTCAAATGCTTTACCTTAACTTTCAGTGAGTCAATCAGAAACTGAACAATGTTTTCTAAATCCAAATTGCGTGACAGAGTGTAAGATTTGGCTTCTTCCTACCTTTTTTCCCTCCATCTCTTGAATGTTCACGGGGCCACATTTTGTGAAAAATTGCTTTACAGTGACTTGGATTAACACATCCTTAAATATAAATAAAATGCTGCCAAATGTTGTAGGGTGATTCAGAGTTAAAATATCATTATGATAATACCAAAGGAAAGATGAAAACAAACAAACAAAAATGTTTAAAATAAAAGAGAAGAAAATTTAAAAGGAAATAAATGCCTGGAGGACACTCCAAAAGGAAAAGAATGATGAATGTCATTTTGAATTCCCTGCTTGATTTATCTGCCATATTCGTAAGTGTGTGTTTATCCAAAAGCTTTGTCTCAGATCAAGCAATTAATTAAACTAGAGGAGATGTCAAGCAGACAGAGCTGAGAGCTTTTTAATAGTGTATGACTGATTATCAAATTTGGCTCTGCTGTTTTTCTTGGGACACATTCCTCTGTTTGCACTTCTGCAGCAATACAAAGATGCAAGATCCATGGCTAAGCAGTATAAAATGGAATAAGCAGACACAACTCCTCACAATTTGAACAGCTACCCATAGTATTAGTACTTCTCAGTTCCAGCAAAGGATGGTAGCACCTAAGCATATCTTCACTCTTTTGAGCATATGCACAAAAAGGCTTTAATCCACTCTATTTTACCGTAGGAGGTGATTTTTGCAATGTGAGGTTAAAGCTGAAATACAGAAATAGCAGAAATGGCAGACAGAAATAAGGTCATGACTGGCAAAAACCTTAAGGGTGAGGATGAGACTTGGCTTCAGGTTGTTACAGAAGGTGGTAAAAAATGAAGGAGAAGCTAAAACATGGCAATAGGAAGGAGCAGGTTTCTAGAGCATCCGTGTAATTTTGCCATGCATCTTTTAGAGCACCGAAGCCAGCCACACATTCCTCTGCTTTGTGGACACTTGAAACTTTTAAGATTGTGGTGGCTTTGCCTGTAACAGGAAGATATGAAACATTCCTCACAGAGTTAGATGATTCCTACAACGCAGATCAAATAGTGGCTTGTTGCCCCAAGTGCTGGGACTGCAACCTTGATGGTGCTTCAGTAGAAGATTGCACAAATCAAAACAGGCTCCATAAAGCCTCTTCTGGAAATACACATTCAGACAGGATTTGACCCCAAACTTTTATCCTACAGGGCATTTTCCCAAGCTTGTTGTTCAGAATGATGTGTCTTAAGTCACCACCAAAGAATCTAAATGTTAGAACTTGTAACAATACTTAGGGGGAAAGAAATAGTTGATTTATTTATATCTCCATTTTAGACAGCTTGAATCCACAGGCTGTGATTCTTACCCAAACCAGACCTTTCTCTGACTGACCCATGGGAATCTGCCTGTCTTCTGTGGAAGCCGCTACTTCACAGCAGTAATTTTTTTGATTTCTGGGCCTGCATAGCTCATGACACCCAAAATGGCTGGTTTTCCATCAAAAACTCGGTACTTGAAATTCACTGAAGTTCCCAAGCTTTTAATTTATCCTGGTAATTTCAATGGAACAAAGGCCATTGGCACATGACTGCCACACCATCTAGATTCCTGGCAACACACAGTGTGGGTTTACTTAAGCAGATACTCCCCTGCATACCTGTATGTACCAGTAAGCAGCTATGCAGCAAAATACACTGTGGGACATAGTCTTGAAATTATAGATAGATCACAAATGAAGATAAAAACATTTGAAATTCTGTGATCATGCTGTAAGGGGAAAGCAGCCCTGTTTCATTAAATTCACAGATCTTAAAGAAAAAAAATATTTTTTTTTTTTATCTAGCATCTTTAACACACATCTTCAATGTATTTTATGCTATGTGTTTTTATTCTATTACAAAAATGCAGACTACTGCTTGCTTTCTGCAGTTGGAAATTCAGTCTTCCCCAGTCTAATAACCTTAGAGGTTTACTTTACAAATTAAAGCACATAAAAAGTTCAGTAGTCTTTTTTACACTCACTCTGTGCATGGTAGTGTTGTTTCCTAACACGGGTAAAGTTGTTTCCTAAGTTTGGGGCTTAGAAGGCCAGCAAGCTGTACCCAAATTATCCTCAGACAGTCAACAGAAGCTCTCAATTGTCTGCCAGCTGAATGTCACAAACCTGAAAAGTCCTCATTTTGGTTGCTTTTTGTGAGTCTTCCAGTCTGACAGACTCCTGTTTGAACAATACAATACACAAGTATTGAAATTACTTATTTGTGAATCCTGCTGAGACTTATGCATAAGTTCAGTTCTCTGATGAGGTCTGGGACATCAAAGGCATAAGCACACTGACAGAAGCTACACAATATGGAACCTGAACATTTCATTTCAAAGGGAAGTGGTTTATGTGGTAGCTCTGTGACTAAATCCCTTTCTAAGACCAGGTCTTCAACTTAAAGGCATTCTATCAGCTCCCTAGTGTAAAAAATAGTCTGCACTGAAGCAATTTCTATTTCATTAGACTTGTAACAGGTGTAGACACAAATTACTTACTACTGAAGTAAATTTACTTGCCACTCCATTCTCGTTGGAGTAGGACCATTTATAATAAGATAATGAAATACTTACTGACCTAAATAATGAAAAAGATATTTAGGGATACTCATCTGAGTAGTCCTAGGGGCATGTAATACCATCACTGTAAAAATCACTGTAAAAAATTAGCTGGGTGTCAAAATCAGACAGGTATCAAATAGAAAGAGCAAAATGGCTAGAAGACAGTGAAATCAGTAAAGCAAACCAAATTGTTCCCCTACCAAATATTTGTTATGAATCAATATTAATTATTGAAATGCCAGTCTTTGAGCTAAGAGACTGCATTTCTATGAGTCTGACACTAAACAGCTGAGTCAAGGACAAATTCAGTACTGAAGGAGTATGTCCTTTAACTTTTCCTACCTGGAGAAGCTCAGCAGCAGCAAATAAGAGCCTGGCACAACTGCTTGGTTTTCAGATAAGCAAAAGAGCCAGCTAGTCCATACAGTACTTTTAAAGATAGATATCTTCCCACTCATTAGCCCACAGAAACAAGAGCAGAAAAAATCCATAGATAAAGATGCTTAAAATTAGGTATCTCTATGTAGGTATTGCCTGTGAATTAGATGGCTGAACCCCCGTTATAATCAGTATTCAAGGTTCAATTGCACATAAATAGGTATTTTTAGGGCATTTGAGGTGCCAAACCTATTCCACTTGGCAGGCATGAATGTCCTGTACAAACTGTGTCATCTGCCAGCCCTGTGAAGATGCCCCTGATGTGCATGTGGAAATAGCAGCTTCTGTTTGGGGAAGTGAATTTCATCCCAGGCCTGCACCAAGAGCAGAAGGAGCTTAAACACCTTATTCACATGTGGACATCTACAGCCTGGGACTCAGCCTACCTCTCAAGACATTTCAGTGCCTTCATTAGGGAGATCAGTCCCACCTTAGAGAAAGGACTCATTTACCTAAATTTGGGCACCTATGCAGTTCTGGTAGGTAGGGCACAACTCTTACAGGAGACCTGCAGTCTTCTGGAGAAGAAGTTCTGGAGAGGCCAGACAGAATATCCCACTGTAGGGCATGCTAAAATACATACATACAGCAAATAAATTCCACCAGAGCTGTTGGCCTTGCATGACCATAATTCCTTTTCTGCACTGTCTGGAAGTGGCTGAACTACTTCTTGCTCCCTAGATAAGGTACCTACAGCAGGTGGCTCTATAAAATTGTAAGGAATATGTGCACCTGTGTTGTTAAATTAACGATGATGGTTCTATCCTCCTCTGACATTACTGCAAAGTGATGCCAAGTAATTGTATCATCTATATACCTGGCACAGCTTGCACTGACAATTTTAGCCCTGGCTAAATTAAATTTATATTCTGCCCCTTTTCTTCTTTTCCTATTCAGAAAGCAAAGCAGCTAAATTACTGCAAAATTTTCCTGTGTGGAAAACCCACAATTATACTTGTACAAGATATTTTTTTAATTGTTTTCTGCTGCCAGTACAGGATACTGAAATTGAATTTTGCAGCTCAAAGGATTAGCTAAAATAATGTCTCAGATGCCAGCATGTGTAATATCGTAACATTTTCCATTCAAAATTAGGTATAATATGAAAAAGATGACCTACATCTGACCTTCCTGTGTGGGTATGATCACTGAAATTTCACAGCTATTTGTCTGAAAGTAAAGGGCAGTTCCAAGCCCAGCATATATACCTTGTCTACACATGGCTGTTATTATACTCAGAAATTAATGTAATTATTCTAATTTGTTAAGGGACCAAGTAACTTCAAAGACAATTTGTGGTATGAGTTTGCTCTGGGAGGTGAGGCATAGCATTAATATCCTCTTTCATAACTGAGAATTCCAGAATCACCATCCTCCAGTACTGCAAAAATCTGTGAGAAGATAGGGAAAAAAAAACAACTATGAGAAGATAGAGGGGCAAGAGAATTTTCAGAGCCAATTGCATGTTTGAGTGTTTGCCCCAACATCTGTATGCATGTAAATTATCTCTAAATATTTAGCAACACTGCATTTTTTTCCAGCATGAATTTCCCATACTCATCTTTCTCATCTGGAATACTCTGGTGGTATGAGAATACCAAGTTTGACCTTATGCTTAATCATATGAAGCAAGATCAAAATTTTTCACAACTTTTGATCCTTTTGATCAGTCTTCCCTGGACTTGGGTGTCATGGTAGTGACAAAATACTGGAGATAAAGAGAATAAACTGTCTCAAAATAAGTTTGAGAAATAACTTTCTCTTCCCTTCCACCCAGGTAGGAAGAGACTCATTTTCAAGCATCCTAACTCCAAAAACTGAAAGAGAATGATCTGATAGGATCAAGATGACAAATCCCATGTATTATTGCTGATCAGAGATACGTGGTATTAAGCATTATCTTTGGGAGCTGCTCAGCAAAAGTAACAGCAATCAATCATAAAAAATAGGGTCATTTCTCTAGAACCTTCTGTTTCTGAAAGAAATTCCTATGTGAGCATCTAGTCAAGGCATTACAAAATTACATATTTTCATGCATGCAGGCTGTAGGCTGTCTTGTCAAAAAGAAATAGTATTTTAATTAATAAGTACATGTTAGCTACATTCTGATACAAGGGATACTTACCAAACAGAACTCTTTTCCTACCCTTGAGAGAAATGGGATGCTTGAATCCAGCATCAGCTGGAGCCTTTCCATTTCTATCTCTATGCTTCTCATGTAAGCAGAGACCTTTTACCTAGAGAGAAAGCAAATATGTCCCCTGGCAAACAGTAAAGTTCACCCCTTCCCGGTGGTAAATGATCTGTCAAAAATGAGTAATCTTTAGACATAAGGAATGGCATTTTTCAGAATGTACTCTAACAACACCAGATACACTGGGGAGTTGCAAGCATGGGACCTCTCAGGTGCTGTTTTAGGAGAGCATTGCCTGGAGACAGACTACAGCCATGCCTATCTGTCTATGAGACCACTGAAATTTATTCCTGTGTTCTCCTCTCCATAAAACCCTTCTCAGACACCCAAACACACAGCTGGGTAGTCATTTTCTAAACTCATGAGTTTAATGGCTGAGGTGGATTGAAGCACTTCAAGAACATCTCCCTGTCCATTGAGCAGGCAACTCAGGGAAGAAACTTTCACCAGGCACCGAAGACCAAAATGGAAATTCATAGCACCACCATGTAATACACCTCTTTCCATCTGTAACCACTGGCTTTCACATTGTTCTCACCTTGGATGTGGTCCAAAATGACTACCAAGCTGGGAATGGGATTAGCTACCTGGCAATCGCAAACCCCAGAAGCTGAGATTTAGAGTGGTTTCCTTCAGGTGGCCAGCTTTGAGAGCCAGCTTTACTGGCTCCACTACAACAGGTAGAGTGACTAGAAAACTGCTATGATTTTTGTGTAATATGTCAGGCTGTTGATGGATTATCTTCTGCTTCCTGTACTTTAATGATAACAGTGATCAATTTGCTTATTTCTTCCCTTTTCAAATTCTGTATCCATTCTTTACAAAAACACTTCAGTGGTAAAAAAGATTGTTTCCCCACATCGACTCCTCTGTCTTCTAAAACAGAATAACAACTCTGTTGAGTTTTCTGGTTGGTTGGGTTTGGGCGTTTGTTTTGGGAGAGTGTTTTGGGGGGTTTTTTTGTTTGTTCTTGTTGGTTTGGTTTTGGTTTGGTTTGGTTTATTTTGGATTTTGAATGGAGAGACTGAACAGAGAAAGATTATTATTTGATCCCGAAAAGCAGACTCGAGAATCTGATGCTCAGCACCCACTACTGACAACAATGAGCTCAATACTATTTTTTTTTCCATCCATTGCACACTAGATAGAGTTTTATCAGTGCAGTGCATGAGTTTATCTTGATGTTGTACACATTTGCAGCATGTAGGTCTTTTTTCTCACTAGCTTGTGGGCTTAATGCCAATGCAGATGGATGAAATTCTGCAACATCGTGAATGTCACATAAACTAACCTAAGGCCTTCTCTTCCCTCAGATCTATAAGAGCCCCAGAACCTTACACACAACTTTACTGAGTCTCACATTAACTCTACAACAGAGTTTGCCTTTTCCATTGGCACTTTATTTGGACCACGCATTTTCTTCAGCTGAGAATTTCCTGTGAGGAAGGGTGCCCCTGCAGATAAATTAGGTAGCTGCTATCTCAGCTTTCTACTCAGCTCCCCACACAGTAGGGAAGGCAAAAGAGAAGTAGGGAACTGAGGAATATTGTCACAGCAACATTTATACCTGGCTTTGGATCTGCTGTAACATCACCTAAAGGAGCAGCCAGCCCTTCCTCCAGTCTTGTCTTCCTTGTGAGATGAAGATACAAAGCACTTCACTTTTTGAGAACTTCAAGAATGGGGAAAAAATAGGTCACACTGAGTATTAAGGAGGAATATAGCTAGATCTAGCATGAAATAAATCATTCCACCTCTGTAAGGCGGTAATGGTATATAAGGAAACCGGCATTTCAGAGAATTGGTTCATCTCACTACTGTGTTGAACCATAATCAGACCATTACAGCCTTGTCTCAAGTGAAATCCTGTATCATGAGATGTCATGAAAATAAATGAGATTTTAAGTAGGAAGCTATTAACAGATTGTCAAAGAGGTTAAGACAGGCTATGTTTTGGCTACAGTGTGACTGCAGCTCTGAGAGGAGAGAATATAGTGGGTTAAAATAAGCAGTAAATATTTTTTACTCATATAATCTCCTTTCGTTCAGCCGTACATGCAGACCTGCTGCTGAAGGAGCTAAATTAACTCTTGGAATAGATGAGAACAGCATTCTATTGCCTTGAGCTTTCAACAGTCACAGTAGATGCACTGTGTCTTGTGTAGCAGGCTCAGCACCCTGGCAGTATCATGTTATTCCCTTCATCTACTGCCACATTTTATTGCTGATATCCCTAGATGCTGGCAACCTGGGAGCACTAATAGAAATGCTGTGTTCTGTCCTAGTTCTACAGTGCTAATTCCCAGATCCTTCCTTTTATATTTACACTTTTTAAAAAACCGATAATTAACTTCGTTCCTTCAGTTAATTCACATTTCCAAAAGCCGTCAAAACTGACAGTGATAAAAGTCAAGCTTAGGAAAAATGGTTGAAAGGATAACACATTTTTCAGGTGACAGAAATTAAGTCAATAATGTCATGCACATGTGAAGTCCATCAAGGCTAGAAGTAATGGTACAGGTGAAGTATGAGTGGCTTGTGTGAATACTTACTAGGAGGGCAAAAGCACTGTAAAGCAAATTTATAAAATCCATTTTGGTTTGGTTTGTTTTTTGTTTGTTTTGCTTTTTTTTTTTTTTAAGCAGGAACAGGCCTTTTGAGAACAATGAGGATTAGAAGAGAATTATTTATTCCTAGATTCCATCAAGGTACTCAACCTACCAGATAAACATGGTATGGGATAGGAAAGTGCTGCCATTGATAAGAGATTCTGTGAAGGTGAAACAAAATATTGGTCCTCAAACCAGAACACAGTGCCAAATAAAGTGGTTGCCATAGCTTCATGAAGAGCCACCTCTCTTTAAACAGTAAGCTAAAGGTTGTCTGGGTTTCCTTCCTAGTAGTGAAATCACATTGCTTTTTCCAGGCTTAAAGTTTCTTACACAGATCATTAAAAATCTGCATTTAAAATACTGTCTACATTGAGTCAAAGAAAATAGTTATTTGATTTCATTGCAGATTTGTGCTCTTGAAGATGCTTCACCCTTGAGGAAAGCAAGGTTGTTAATTCTTAAAATGACAAGTTCCTTTCAAACATGCTGTGTTTCCTTGTAAACAAGCTTGCCCACTTTTAACTAGCTCACTAACTACCCAACTGTATTTTTCTGAGACATTTAATGCAATGTGATGCTTGAGTGTTTTATTATGTACTGACACCTTTTCAATAAATGGCACTCTCTTACCTTGTAAAATTAAGCAATAATAGTGAGTTAAATAATAAATTATTAACAGCATGAATCAGAAAATAAACAGTAAAGAAATAGGTGAAAGAAATGTTAAAGGTCTATGTGAGGGGGATTGAATGCCACTCTTTTCTCTTTGAGCCCTTGCAATTAAATGCCCAGAGTCATCTGAAGGAGTTATGTATGGCTTCAGAGAAATGCTGCATTTCTCATCCTTAATGAGATACCATACTGATGAGATTAATTTCTTAGTAGGAGGTTTCCAAAAGTCATAAAAGGGAATGGGAGACACAACATTAAGAAATGTTGTACAGCCACTGGTAGCTCAGAAAATCCCCCTAAAATATCTAAAGGATGCTTTCTTGTGCTACCTAGTGTGATCAGAGATAGCAACCCCAGATGCAGTGTCAAGAGTTGTGTTAATGACACTTGCAAGTCAGGTCCTCAGGGTCCTGTGCTAAATGAAGACATGAAGTTTGTCTGGAATCATGGTGATAGCTGCCAGCTTTTCCTTGCCAACCTAAAAGAACAGGGAAACTTCAGAAATGCAAGAACCACCATCTCCACTGTGGAAGTCAAAGGACCAAATCCAATGCCAGATGTAAAACTTTAAACTCAAGAGAATGAAGCTCTAAATTAAAAGAGAGCAAATTCCTCTGAACTTCAGCAGATTGCAGACCAAGAAGTGTATCATTCAGCAGCTCTAAAGTTGTTTCTTTCACAGATGTTTTGTTAATGTAAAGCAAAAGATCAGTGCTGTGCAGAAAAAGTACTTCTGCTCTTTCACATGTTTGCAGAGGGAAACATAGAACATGCTGAAAATAAACCAACTTTTATACCAAGAAGTTTAATTTATAAGCCAATGTAATTGATTAAAGCTGAAAGTATCATTTGAGACAACCTTGAGAGCTTCAAATTATTTAGATTTAGAGGATCTACCAAGATTATTGGTTTAAAAATCACATTTCCCTGTTTCTGTAACAATAATCCATAATGATGTGGCTGTAACTCAGTGTCCTGCACCTATTAGCAGACAATCAGAAAATGAGCTAGATATAAATGCCCAGTGAGATGTTTTCTTTGCTACTTTAACTACCTCATTAATAAACAGATAATTGCAAAATGTTAAAAGATTTATGGCGGAATTCTATGAAGTTCACTATCCCTACCTCCAGGCAGGTGCTTCGCTTTCATGTCCCTCCTTTCTTCCCCTTTCCCCTCTGCCTCCATCCTCCCTCCCTGCTCCCTCCTGATCCATCCCATGGCAGGTTGATGGAATCCTTTGAGTATGTGCACCTGTAATTCTGGCCACAGCAATGCTGCCTTGAGATTGAATACATACAGTCAATTCTTGTCTTTCATCTCCACCCCCCAGTTTATATGAAATCTCTCTGTTCAGATCATCCACTTGGATGTCAGCAAATGATTGCATATCATAATAATACCAGAGAATGAGAAAAATTAGTATCTATTTAATCACTTGTTCATGGAACAGCTGAATTCTGCTGTTGATAGGATTGAAATATGCTGGGAATGAGTTTGGTTTATGTGACTACTGATCTCAAGCAGCCAAAATGCAAAAGTACAATGATTCATACATTTCAATATTTTCAAACTCATGAAAAAAAGCACAAAAAATTCTCATTAAAGAATGAAATTAAACTTCTACTTGCTGCTGAAGGTAGTTACCTTTCTGTTTCAGGATTTACAAAAAGGAAACTATCACAAGTCAAGTGGACAAAAGCAGGTAGCCCTACTTTCAGATAGTTATGAAGTGCTTGAACACAGCTCATGTTACACTTCACAATCAGATCCTGTTGTTAGAACTACTGCTTAAACAAACACTTGACTTGGTTTTTTTGCATTACTTGAGGTAAGAGGAATAAGGTGAAAGTAGTTAAACTGGAGCTGTGCTGGTACCTGTAGGTTTGGTAGTGCATGCAGAAAACACTGATCTTTAGGACTTTCACCTTTTTTTTTTTTCCCAATTTTTGACCTGCCTTAGTCTATTTTCATGTGACATAGTTTCTCCCAGGATAAATGAGAGATTCTTAGTCCTATTTACTTCTGAAACAAAGATGTGGTGTCATGTAGCTTATTCTGGACTGTATCACCAAATGATGTTATGGGCATGAAGCACATTCCTTATGAACCATCTGCACTCTTAGTAAGAAAAGAAAAATTTATAATATGTGAATCTACCAACAAGATAAGTGGTTTATTAAAACTAAAAAATTATGGCATCCTATTTGTTACCATATTAACAAAAAAATTCAGACCTGGAAATTAGTTAATTGCATCTGCTAGACCTAACTATGACAAAATTAGATGCTTTTTAGGAACGAGAGGAGGTTCCAAAGGAGCTCTGTGATACAGTGAAAGACTAATTTTTTTGCTGTTGTGTTACTTTCACTCTTCTTTTACTCCAGAGCTGTATCCCCATGAGGGATGAAAGCAAGAATGAAAGGATGGAAAATTAGGTTAACACAGAAGACAAATATAGGTATCTTTTTCTTAACTAGAAAGGGATTATTACACTGCTCTTACCAAGCATAAATTCTGCAGTTTCCAAGTATATTAATATCCTTTTAGATTTTGTAGGCTACTGCTACAAGTAGCAGAGAGGGTCTAAATCATTGAATCTTCTAAAAAGACTGAGAGCAAGAGTGCTGCCACACTGCACAATGCCAATCCTCACTGCATTTGTCTCCCAACAGGAAGTTTTAACTCAACTTCACCTACTCAACCGAGATTTGGAACATCTGTATGAGGTATAGGTAGTAGCCTCAGTGATTTCAGTGCAACCTAGCAAGCAAGCATGATCTTAGTAGTTGATGTAATTGTTATTTAGATAACTAATGTGGATTAATTTATATCTCAATTTGTTTCTTACTGTAAGCAAAGAGATTTGACAATGTAATTCAGATTGGTACATATGGAGAAGTGTCATGGCTTAGCACTTTGGGCAGACCAAAAACCAGAGGCACTCTGTGCCTTATATGGGATGAGTAAAATTGCAGCTAATGCACCTAAAAGGCAGGGAGATGTTGTTATTTGTCATACATATTCAAGGAACAACCATTTACATTTAATTAATGTTTTCAGAGTGCTTTGATGCTCCAAAGTGCTAAATTAGTGTGCCACTGTAGTGTTTCTACAAAGTCTTTTTAGGCACTTTCAGCTAAACTGTAAGCCTGTCTCCAGCTTGTATTTAGCCAGCACAGAAAATTTGGAGTGTTTTCTAAGTCACATGGAGACAACATATTCAAATTTGGAACAGTGCAGCTTCTTGCTTCTAAAGAACCAGCACAATGTTTTTACTTGATAGCTAAGAATTACTAGAGCTGCACTTTCCTCATTGTTTCTATTTCCCATCACTTCTTAATCTGTGGCACTGCTGATGGTTTTGTTTAGCAGAATAATGGCTTTGGTATTAATCCCTGAGACTTTAGTTTCCAGCTGGTAATGACATTTACTGCAATATCTTTAAGGAAATTAATAGTCTTGAGTTCTGCATTTCAGATAATAAAACCCTTAGCAACATGAGATTTCTGGCATGAACCTCAGATACATTTTATATTATTCACATTAATATTTTGAAGTTTCTAAGTGGTGTTTACAAGGTATGGATAGGTAATTAAATGTCCTCATATTTCAGACTTTCTGCATGACCATTAGACCGTGAAACAAGTTGCATTAGCTTCACTATCAATTCTTTTCTGGAAAAAGTTCTGATTGCAATGGAATTTTCATAATCTTGACTATCAAAATCAAGCTGAGATAATAAATGATAAAGAAATCTCTTCTTGAGTAATCATTTATGTGTAAATTCTCTACACAATGCTCTAGCAGGTTCACAGATGAAGGCAAAAAACCAATCAATTTTCTGACCTGCAGGGGATCTATAGAGCTATGTAGTAGTCAACATGTGTTTGATGGGCCTTCATGTAACCCTTTGCACATGCTGCAAGAGAAGGAATAACCTCTACAAGGAAACTTTTTTGTCCCAGATTCCTCTGCTTTTAACTCAAATCCAGCTGAAATAGTTCACTGTTCAGAATTTAAGGACTAACAGACTGTTATCAGGTAAGCCCAAGTCTTTAGGAATAAAGCTAAGAATGTTAATATTATTCAAAGTTGGACATAAAACTTTGAAAATATAAGTATTATCAACCAATTAACATGCTTCCCTGATTCACCAGAAAAATGAAACCAATAATTAGGAACTTCTTTTCCATGCAGATTGTTTTAGACAGGGTAAGAGAAGTGTTTCCCTTACGAATTTCAGACAGACTCTTCTTTGCTCTTCAAGTGACCATACTGATCTTTTGTACTTTGAAAGCTGGTATTGTTAGGACAAGCACATAGATGGAATTTAATACCAAATTGATGAATACAGAGAGATATTAATTCAGTTCATTATAACCTTCTTCATTGTTAATCACTGAGATGTGAGTTTATAGCAATAGAAAATCTGGGCTCCTCCTTTACCTGAAAAGTATACTAGTTGCTTATAATACAGCCAGTGTCTTAACTTGTATTTACAAAAGTGGAAAAAAATGAGTTTCAGAGGACTTGATAATTAAACATTATTGGGAGGCTTTCCTTGTATCTAGTAATAAAGCAGCAAAATAATCAAAGGAAAAATCTTGGAAAGATACTCTTTATGAAAGATACAGTAGCAAGACTGTTTAACTTGACTGAGTGGCTATATGACTAAGTAGTAAACAGCATGTAAGCATCACCTATTTCATGAAGACACTCAAACCTTTAGTAGATGGTTATTAGCTTTGGGGTCAAAAATCTTTTGAAGCTGTACAAAGGAGCATAATCTTGCCACAAAGTCCTCTCCAATGTTTCTGTTCTCCCTTGGAATTACATTTTCAAAGACTGGGAGACTCACAAGTCTTTTTCCAGTACCATTGCTCACAACTGAAAGAAGCTCTGTATTTCTACACATAAAATCCAAGTCTAAAGTCTCTGTCCATAAATAATAAAGTTTTTTCATATTGTAACAAAAAACTTGGGAATTTCTTTAAGACTGTACTATTTTGATATTTGTAAATAAGGAAGAGAAAGAAAGAATCCCATTTGTGGCATCTTAGAGGAGCAGGAAGATGAAAGAGCAGGATTGAAGGCAAGGATTTACTAAAAATAAGAGATGGTCATAGTGATCTTATGAGTGAGGTTATGAGTGAGCAGCAGAATATCAAGCACTTGCCTGACTGAACTTCTCTTACGTCCTGGGACTTATGCTTATGAAAACTATCATGCTGTTTCAAATAGTTGTATTTATTGGCAAATTAAATATGCTTCTTTCTTCTATCCTATGTTGTACCAAAACAACTTCTTCCCCTAGAGTTTTCTTGACCTTGAAGATACAACAGTGTTTACATCAGTGTCTTTTGATCCTGACCAGCATCTGTCAAGCTAAACAAGTTAAGCCCCATAAATCAGACAGCAGCTCTAGCTGCTGTTTTCAGATAACATGGGATTTCAGTCATACTGAAAAATGGGATTATAGGTAATACAGCTTTGCAGCAAGCCAAAAATAAAAGAGCTCAAATGCATCAGTTCCTTTTTCCTTTTGACAGTACAATTGAGCAACAGGCTTATTAATTTTACAGATAAGGATTACTTGGGGTCTGAGCACTAAAGACGAAGAAAAGTCACTCTGTAACATTTCTGAGCTTTGAGCTCTTGGAGCGGATACCTAGCCCTTCTTTTTCCTGAAATACATGGTATTCCCTGAATAGATGCTTTCTATTATCAATAACTAACTGGTTGTATAGCTTTTTACCTGTATGCAGCTGACATACTAATCGGGGAAGATAAAAATACTGGGCTGAATTTGAGTAACTGTGAAAGAAAGAAAAGAAAGAAAAAAGAGAAAAAAGAGAAAAAAAAAAGGAAAAAGGAAAAAGGAAGGAAGGAAAAAGGAAAAAAGGAAGGAAGGAAGGAAGGAAGGAAGGAAGGAAGGAAGGAAGGAAGGAAGGAAGGAAGGAAGGAAGGAAGGAAGGAAGGAAGGAAGGAAGGAAGGAAGGAAGGAAGGAAGGAAGGAAGGAAGGAAGGAAGGAAGGAAGGAAGGAAGGAAGGAAGGAAGGAAGGAAGGAAGGAAGGAAGGAAGGAAGGAAGGAAGGAAGGAAGGAAGGAAGGAAGGAAGGAAGGAAGGAAGGAAGGAAGGAAGAAAGGAAGGAAGAAAGAAAGGAAGGAAGAAAGAAAGGAAGGAAGGAAGAAAGAAAGAAAGAAAGAAAGAAAGAAATAGAAAGAAATAAAGAAAGAAAGAAAGAAAGAAAGAAAGAAAGAAAGAGAAAGAAAGAAAGAAAGAAAGAAAGAAAGAAAGAAAGAAAGAAAGAAAGAAAGAAAGAAAGAAAGAAAGAAAGAAAGAAAGAAAGAAAGAAAGAAAGAAAGAAAGAAAGAAAGAAAGAAAGAAAGAAAGAAAGAAAGAAAGAAAGAAAGAAAGAAAGAAAGAAAGAAAGAAAGAAAGAAAGAAAGAAGGAAAGAAAGAAAGAAAGAAAGAAAGAAAGAAAGAAAGAAAGAAAGAAAGAAAGAAAGAAAGAAAGAAAGAAAGAAAGAAAGAAAGAAAGAAAGAGAAAGAGAGAGAGAAAGAGAGAAAGAAAGAAAGAAAGAAAGAAAGAAAGAAAGAAAGAAAGAAAGAAAGAAAGAAAAGAGAAAGAGAGAAAAGAGAGAGACAGAGAGAAAGAAAGAGAGAGAGAAAGAGAGAAAGAGAACAAGAGAGAGAGAGAAAGAAAGAAAGAACGAAAGAACGAAAGAAAGAAAGAGAAAGAGAGAGAAAGAGAAAAAGAGAAAGAGAAAGAGAAAAAGAAAGAAATGAACTTTATATTTGTGTGTCACTGATGGTAGTAACTCAGTAGTAGTTGAAGACTTAAGGTTTACAGCAAGCACATAGCTGGGAT
The DNA here is from genome assembly GCA_023637945.1 of Phaethornis superciliosus. Taxonomy (NCBI): domain Eukaryota; kingdom Metazoa; phylum Chordata; class Aves; order Apodiformes; family Trochilidae; genus Phaethornis; species Phaethornis superciliosus. Next base: position 155,200,742 of record JAJQWJ010000001.1, on the reverse strand, counting down.
CAGGGCCCATCAAAACAAGGAACTTGTGGGTGAAAGATAAAAACTCGAGCTGCAATATCTGCAACATTTGAATGCTGACTGAAAAAGAGGGAACATCATTTCATGTCCAGAATTCCTAGCAACAATCTAACCATGATGGGTGATGATGAAATTAGGAATTAAAAAGATATGACTGCAGACTCCTTCACGTTATCAGTATCTCTGCTTTAATGTGGTATACAGACTTAAAGGCTCCAGCAGGTCTGATAACATTAGTCAGTGAATTTACCACTGAGAGACTGTTTAGATGTTATTAAAACAAGTCAGAACTTTATGTTGTTTGTCTGGTATGCAATGTCATTTGAAAGGATTCTGATTATCACTCAATATTTCAATGCTATTTTTTCTTCTCTTTACATTGAGTAACCTCAGATATTGGTTTTCACTGAGACTGGTTGTTACTGTTCTTGGATTACAGAACTATGAACCAGAGTCAGCAAAGAGTTTGCCTAGAGACTACACAGTGAGTTTATATATGCATTGTTCATAATAGTTATTCATGGCTGAAGTCATATTCTAAACAGAGAAGACAGACAGAGATAGGGAGAATGCAATATCTAATCCATGAGTGTATACCCAAACAAAGAGTGATGAAATAACTGTCATAAAAGTGGCAAGAAAGCAGAGCTTTGAGTTAAATCCATCTCTCCTGAGTTTTAATCCATTATCATCAGCATGATGTTATCTGTGCTCTCAATTTGGTATTCACAGTTTCTGCTTTCATCCAAACAGATAGTACAGTGTCATAATCTGCCAGAAGTCCTGTGCTGTGTTCTTTCACAGTTTAGAGATGGTTTTCAGTGTTTGTGCCTTCTCCAAGATTATCAAAATATCCTCCTTTTACAGTAAAGGGTAGTTGGCAAATGAAAAATGTCAGTTCCTGAGAATGTTCTGAGACAGTCAATTGCAGTTCAAACACATTTCTGTGGGGGGCCTCATGAAACATGGGCTTTCTGCCTGTTCTCTACTTCCTAAATCAAATTTGCATTGTGGGAAATAAGAGGGATCATAATTAATTCCAATAAGATTGGTTATGTGTGAGAATAAACTCTGTAAAATCTACAGCCAGTTTAACATCCAACATCCCACTAGTTTACCACCACAGTTTTCCTTGAATATGTTGGTCTATTTTTCATGTCCATTCATGGGTTTACCTTCAGCTTGGGCATAGCTGAAGGAATTTGTGTCTCCTTTGATGTCAGCATCTCTTAATAGGCCTGACTGACATGTGCTACCAGTGGGACTATGTCATCTTCACCAGAAAAGCTTTCATGATGACTACCCGCCCTGGATCAATGGCACATGGATCAATTTCCCTGTCTTTGACTCAACCCATAAACTTTCTCATTCCTACCCTTTCTCTTTTCTCCCTTCATCCTGCTGACAAAGAGGCAAGTGGCTGAGTGGATATTTGCTTTCTAGACAAGGCAAACCTGCACAGAGTTCAAAGCCCCAGAAGGAACAATATAGGAGGAAAAGTGATTGAAGGCATCACCAATGTCCTAAGTCTCTGAAGTGGCAGATGGTTAAAAAAAGACAACACACAAATGATCCTTTGAAATGAACTGTGGCCTATGCCAGAAAGGAAGGTGGAAAACCAAAACCAAGAAGGCAATGTTCCCTGCCACTTAGGCTGAGGGTGAAAGTTTTGTTGATTCCAATTCTGATAATCATATTAATCGTGAACATTTATGAACAGGACACACGACATTTTTCTCAAACTTTTAGTACCATGTAGAAGGCTAGCATATCTGACCAGCATCCCTTCTCTGACCATGGCCTATCACTATGGTCTCAAAAAAAGATGAAAGACATTTCCAGAAGCCAAAATACTCATCAAAGGAGAAAGGAGTGAAAGAAGAAAATCTCCTGGCCTTTACAACACAGAACCAGAAGCCTGTTGAATGCAACAAACACAATAGGAACAGGATACAACAATCACAAACAGAAGTCAAATTTCTTTGACTCCTTTTCAAATATCATTAAAACAATGAACCATGGTTTACATTATTTAATTGCTTTCAAAAGGCTCTTGGGCATGACACTGATGGATGTTACACAGGCCTTCTGTAATATAAAACTGTTCTTAATTCTCTGTTTAAATATTTTAAAGATATTCATCAAAGCGATTTAGGTACTTCAACAGTAATAAGTATTTTATTTGTTCTAAAGGTACTTAAGCTTGACTGCATTTTAATTTCAGCTTGTCAGCCTTTGATTTGCTTGGGATACCAATAAGAAAAACAAAGTTGTTAACCTAGTGAGACCTTACTTATAAATCAAAATGTGTGAAATAAATTGCAGGCTTTTTGTCTTTGCTACCAAACATTCTCAGTGTCAGAAAGACTCTGTATGAGTTTTTCTTTTGATGAACACTAGCTAAAATTAAAATAAGGAGTCAAACAATAGCCAGCAGAGAAAAAAATTTCTGTAGCAAAGAGAATAAATTACAATATCTGATCTTGTTTGCTTCAAATGTAGTATTTTGGATCATGGAACACTTAATTTAACGACACCGGTTATTTGCATTGGTAATGGATGGCATCTGCTATTCTTATACAGATTAATATATATTTTACTTTCTACATTTTTCAAGTTTTTTATTGGCACAGTGAACAGAATGAGGTGCGGCTCATAATAGAGGTTACTTTTTGTAATTAGAGGTTGAATTAAATTTTCTGAGGAACTACGATACAGAAAATAATAATGATTGAAGGTGTTCAGAAACTAGAAAAAATCTGATTGCTTGAGGGAGGGGGAAATCAGCATATTTTAAAAGAACAACAGGATAATCAAGGAAATAATGTTTTACTATTGCAGTCTAAGAGCCATTTGGGTTTCCAGCACAGAAGGCAATTTACGGATCATCAATCTACTATTTGTGGAAGAAAAATTAAAAAAGGACTTTTATCTAGAGACAATAGCTTTGATTTTTATGTTCTTGAATCAATACAAGTATATGCAAGACTAATTTATATTTTTGTGGCTTTTTACTATAAATATAATATTAGCAACATTTTAGAATCCCAACTTATGACTTATAAATATTATTTGCATATATCAGTTCTATAAGCAGACATCTGCCTGATAAATCAGCCTGCTCCTTGGGAGGTGCCAAATGAAGCTTTTAGAACTAGTAAATTATTATACTTACAAGATCCACAACATGCCAGGTCCTCAGAGTTCACAAGATTTATGATTTGCAAATAATTGCTTTTCAAGTGGAGGTCAGAAGCTGAAGCATAAATTAAGTGATGATTGCTATAGTTTGTAAACAACACTCCCTTGCCATGATAACTTGATTGTTCCTCTTGTTATTTCCTGTGGCTCATTTTTAATCTTGTTCAATTAATGTAACTACAGAGAAATTAAAAGACTGATTTGGCTTGGAATGACATATTTTTTCATATAAATCAAACATCTTGAGAAAACAGTCTAAGGCATGTGAAGTTTTTCATTTACATCTGGAGATGTAGCTTTATATTCACAAGTATAATGTGATTCTCCATGTTCAATAGATGTATAACTTTAACAAGGGTCACAGTACGTCTGTGCAGAGTGCAAGTCCTGATCATGAGATGCTTTCTAGCCCAGATGGGGAAAGATGCAGATGGAGAAAGTCTGGTGTTAGGGAACTGCCTAGGAAAGGGCTGATGGGCAAGAGCTCCTCACAGCATTGTAACCTCTCCCATCTCTGGTGAGAGAGGAGGAGAGGTCTCCTCTCTGAGGAGGCACAACCTATTTTATATTGGCAAGAAGGTTTTCCTGGTCACTGGAATGGATGGGGCTGGGATGAGAAGGCTGAATGGACTTGTGCAAGCAGCACTCAGGATCTTTGTTGCTGTTGGGTGTGATAGTGCCAGCATCCATTTCCCAGACACCCTTCCTCTCTCAGCACGTGGGGAACACAGACAGATTTCAAGCCAGGAGAAAGAGCAGTGAGTCATGTTTACTATGTGCTTATATTTAGTAAGAAACTCAGAACTGCTCATTTCATAAGGGTGCGTGCATACACAGGCATCTAGTTCTTAGCATCATTCAGAGTATGACCACTGAGAGGCCACCATGGCCACAGTGGCCCAGAGCATGCTTTCCAGCTTTATCCAATAAGAAGAAAACATGCATAGGGATGAGGAAACGTGTTTCAGCTCCCTTGCTGCCCTTGTCTTGCTGTCCCTTGATGAAGTAACGGCATGGGAACATTACTTTTCATATATCAGCATTTGGGGGTTTGGGGCTTCCTTGGTTTTGGTTTTCTTTCCTGAGAAAAAGAGGAGTCTTCCCCATTTCTGCCAGATGATAGAGAATAATTTTCAACTCATCAGCTCCATTTCAGATGAGGCAGATTTGAAGTGTCTCTCCTCTTGTAACTTACCAGTTCTTTCTATCCTCCAGGTGACAAGAAAAAAATCTTCCTTCTACAAATAGCAGCTCCCTGAGGATCTCTGTCCTTTTCCTAACAGTCTATGGTATGGCAACATAGCCAAGAGGTTTAGGCCTTTCACACTAAGGTGATGAAGTATGAAAGCATAGCTAGATAAGAGAAATACTGACTAGTGGCCTCTGTGGTGGGCAAGAAAGTAGTGATTTTCTTTCCTAAATCAGAAGAAGCAATTACATCCTCAGTTCTTCCCTTCTCAAGACCTTTTCTGGTATGCAGGTTTCGACTCAGGTTTCCCATTAAAAAAAAAAAAAAAAAAAAAAAAGTCTCCTGGGAGAAACAACAGTTTTATAGAAGAGAAACCCTTGCATAACCTTTTTGTCTTCCTGGACAGCCAAATATCAGAGAGGCAGAGAGAGAAGTGAAACACAGAGGAGGAGAGAGAAAGGAACTCATACAAATCCTGAGACTGGACAGACATACATTTGACATTCTATTTCTGTAAAGAAACACTAAGAACTTCTAGAAAACCATATATACTTAGAAATGCAAAGAAAAAAAATTTTTTCTGAAAAGTATTTGTATTTTTTTAAGGTGCAGTTCCTGTATGAATCACAACAGTACCTATATAACCCAGTTAAGCACCAGAGAGGAAGAATATGACCAAGCAGGCAGAGTACAATGGTAGCTGTCTCTTGGATAGCTGTGCTGTCAAAATACTTTCCTGTCAAGGAATAAAGGTGAGCCTACTGCTTCTGAACTCAGAACAACATAGTTTACAAGGAAAGAGCTCAAAAAACATGGTTGTTCCATAAACAGGAAATCAAATGAGGCCCAGACATCCAGTATGGATGGACACAGATATTCCACCCAGCCTCTACCCCATCAAAATAACCCCAGCACTTCACATCCCTAGTGCACCCCAACCCAACAAGAGGCAGCACTGCTGTCCTTATCCTAGACAAATGCATGGGCTGAGGCACCCACAGGTTCTTCAGATTTTTTCTTAGCCTGGCCAGTAGCCTGGAGCTCCTTTCCACCCAGGCATCAGTGTTCATTGCAAGGGTCTTTGAAACTCCCTCCTGTCTTCCAATTTGGTTTGAGATGGGTCAACAGGACAAAAATTTAACAAGGAAAGGGAGGGGAGGTCTAAGGAACAGTTAGTGATTTCTTATTTTCTAAAAAAAGAGATAAAATGCACACTTGAAATCTTAACAGTACCAAAACTAAATTAAAATTACTTGAACAAACTGCTGAAAGAACATGAAACAACTGTTTTCTAAACTGGAAAACAACTAAACCAGAACTCCTAAAATTGTTCCTATATTGGCTTAAGGGAAGGAAAGGGAGCCTAAGACACTACATTTGTAACAAATACTATAAAGTCTATCCAAAAAAGCATAAAGAATGAGTTTTATCACGCTTTATGCTTTTTTACTAACTTAGCTGAAAATACACTCTAGACTGATCTTGTGAAACAAAACGAGATTACTAGAAGAAACTGATACAAGGACTTGAAATGACTCTTTCCTAAATTCCAAAACGACTAAACAAGAACTCCTATCATTGTATCTCTGCAGGTTTAAGGGGAGGAAAGGGAGCTAAGGCTGTTCAGCATAAATGCAGTCCTTCATATCAGTGAAGTCTGCTGGCCAGAGCAGAAGGGCACCGGGTGTCTCTCCTTGCAGCTGCTGAGGTGATGCTGGGGCTGCATCGTGCGCCTCAAGGCCCAGGTGTCAGAGCTCATCCATGGAATCCAAGCATGGAAAAGAAATCAGCACCTATGAGGAGAGAGTCACAAAGTGCTGAAGAAACCGTGGGAGCAGGAACAAGACTGACTTTGTCTTCCAGTCTTCTGCCAGTAAAATGGCAGAAGCATCGGTGCTGCTTTGGCCCCTTCTCAAGACGTGGGGTACCCTCAGACCCTGGCAAATTGACCAACATGTGAAGTGTCCCCTTGCCAGGCAGAAGGGCTTGGCATGGAGCCCCTTGGAAGCTGGGATGTGCTCTTTTCCAAAGAGCAAGCAAAAATCTGGCTGGCACTGGGTCAAAGAGCCCAACATGGTGAGTCTTGTCACCTTGCTGGGGCATGTGCTCCACCTTGCACAAACAGAGCTTCAACAAGTGCACAATGAAAAGTGCCAGCAGTGGAGTGGGAGGTTTCTCCTGACAGACACGTTCTCCCAAGGGAGGTGCATGCTTCCCGTCTGGGACCATCTCTGTGCACCGTGGAAAGAGTTCCCACAGGCAGAGCAATGTTCAGAGCTTTGAAAGGTGGAGACAGCAGAATCTGCTACACACCTGAGCTTCATGTCCTTCTTGCCCACTTGGATCTACTTCATAGCCTATGGATCCTGGAGAGCTCTGGATTCACCCTCCTCCTCTTCTGACCCAGACCCAGTTTCCTGTCATGCCTGACTCTCCACATCTTTGCTTTCTGAAGAGCCTGGAGGCACCTGCAATGGAAGTGCTGAAGTTAACAGCTGGGGAGGACCTACCTGCCTGAGTGCTGCCTAACATAGAGATCCCATGGATGAGTTTGCTCAGTGCAGCCGAGTCAGTTCCAGTGGGATCACCCCACCAAGTGGCATGGCCAACATGCATCAGCCTTATCAACCTGCACTTGTGCAGAGCTGCAGGCTGCTGGATGTCCTCGCTTGTCCCTGGGGCAGCAGGACCACTTCCTGAGGGTGGAGGCTTTTCCTCTCTTCCTGTCTGTGAACCTTACATACCTCTGATGTTTCTCCTTCTGCCTCCGGTGCTGCTGACTCTTCAGACACTGCAGTGGCAAGGGCAGCAGCCTCCTCCTCAAAGAGTTCCCTGTGGTGCTCAATGAGGAACTCCACCAGCTGCATGACCTGCACACAGCAAACCATTGGTTTCCAGGGTCTGGCTGACAACAGATCAAACACCATTCCCACCCCTCCTCACCCGGCTTCTGAACACAAAGCTGCAGCTGTGGGGCTGCTCTGAGCAGCAGCTCCAACACAGCCTTTCCTGAAGAGAGGGGGCAGCCAGGTGCCTCTGCAGCCAAGCTCAGGTGTGCCCAGAAGGCTGGGGCTGGCTGGGGAACACAGGTACCTTCCCTGTCATCTGCAGCAGCACATCCAGGGGAAGCGTGTGCTCCTGGGGTGGGCTGAGGAGGCTTGACCCCAGGCAGATGGCCAGGTGACCAGCAGTCATGCTGGTGGTGTCTGCATTCCTGCTGATGTCTCCCAGCAGGGCCAGCAAACTCCTGAGGAGCTGGAGGTTGGCCTTGGGCAACTTGCTGGCCACCCTGAGGGAGCAGGAACACAACATTACCAAAGCAGATGTTGTCAGCCACACAACTCTCCCAGCCTGATCCCAGCCAGGAGCAGCCAAGGGAAGGCTCCCTGGCCAGCCATGGTCTACAGCAGAGAGACCAGCTCTGCTGAGATAGCCCTCCCTGCTCTGCTGGCAACATTCCCTGCCTGGAGCAGCCCCAGTGCCTCTGGGAATAGATGCAAGGAGAGAAAGTCTTCCCTGTGCCCCTTCCCCCACAGCCCCAGCCCCCAGCATCAAGAGAAGAGGTGGCTGACAGAAAACAGGGCTTTGTCCACGAGGCCATCGCTCTCCAGGCAAGTCCCAGGCTCTGCAGTCCCTGTGGAGGGAGCAGGCAGGCTGTTCGCCACACTCACTCCTTCAGTGCTGCCAGCCCCTCCCGCCTGCTGGTCTTCTGCAGGGCTCTCATCCACTCCTCGTAGAGCTCTTCCTCGAGGAGCTTGGAGGGGATGTAGCGGAGGAAGTCCTGCAATGCCAAGGGCTGTGGCTGAGGCTTTGGCCACCGCTGCCAGGAAGGAGCACCCGCAGCATCCCCAGTGCTCTGGCAGACTCGGAGCAGGCTCCCGGCTTTGGGCTGCAGCTCTGGCAGGTGCCCATAAGCAGCCACAGAGCCAGGAGCTGCTGGGCTCCATCGCAGCAGGGCTCACCTTCAAGATGGCAGCCAGCAGGTGCACAGGATGGCTCCCGAGGTCGAGCTCCGCTCCGCTGTCGAGGGCCTTGCTCAGCTGGCGGCGGGCACGCTTTTCGGCCGGCAGCCGGAAGATCCCCTCTGTGGATGGCCCTTGGTGGTGCAGGAGAGACAGCAGGTCCTGCAGCAGGGGAGAGGAGGGGGAGAGGGAGTAGGAGAGGGAGAGGGAGTGGGAGAGTTGCTCGGCTGGAGACAGACCCTGGGGCAGGGGAACCTTCCTGAGGGGCAGGAACAAGTGTGAACAGAACTGGGCGAGAGAGATGGCTGGAGGGGGGATCATGGGCAGGAGAAATCTTGGTGCCCTCTGCTGGGGGCACCACCTCTGCAGAGGAGCCAGAGGGATGGATGGGGATCCTCTGGCCAGGCTTGCTTACCTGGATGGGCTGGGGCAGCGTGCCGTCCTGGCTGCAGAGAGCTGCCAGGGGCTGCCCAAAGAGAGCAGCACTGCTGCCAGAGCCCCAGGACCCTTTGGGCGCCTCTGCAGCGGCCGAGGTCCCTCGCCGCCCAAAGGGCCGGGGCAGCCCCCACCTCCTCCTGCGGGTCCCGCCTGCTCCCAAGGGCAAGAGAGCAAAGAGCCCTGGAGGAGAAGCAGCGGGAAGGGCTGATCCCAGAGCCCCTCTCAGCGCTCTCCTCCCAGCCACCCCCAAGGGCAGGGGAGAGGCACCGTGTGGGAACAAGGGGCCTGGCTGGGCAGCTCTCTGCTGCTGCAGGGCCGTGGGGATGGCGCCGTGGAGAGAAGGGACACCCTGTGTCTGTCTGCTCCAAACTCACCAGCCCCATGACCGCGTTCCCCTTCACTGCCGGAGGGGATGGGAGGTGGCTGCTCCCCTGCACCAGCCTGCAAGAAATGTGCCCCAGAGCAGCAAGGGCCATCAGGGAACTTCATCAGTCCCTGGCCCTGTGTGGGAGGGAGGTGGGGACAGCTGAGAGCCCTCCCCAACCCATCTGGACCTTTGCCTGCTCCTCAAGCAGCCTCTCCAGCCTGCTGGTGTTGAGTGTCTTTGCCTGGGCAAGGGGCAGAGAGCAGAAGGTGAGAAGCAATGCACCCAGAGCATTGGGGGGCAAGGAGCAGCAGCTGGGGGCAGAGGGGAGACAGGAGGGACACTCACAGCATTGAGGTCACGCAGCACCTTCAGCAGGAGCTTGATGGAGGGCAGCTGGGTCACCTTGGCTCCCTCTCCTTCTGGTGTTCTGTGTATGGGCAAGAGGCAGAACAAGAGCTGTGTGAGACACACCTTTTCCCTCTCCTGCCAGCCCAGGGAGCACTCCCAAGAAGCAGCCAGGTGGCAACCAGGAGTGGTGCAGTGGTGAGGACGGGGCTGGGGTTGGGGTCATCTGGAGCCCCAGAGCCATGTGAAGCAGCTCAGCCCGCTCTGCCCACTGAAGAGCTGCCCACAGGCATGGGGGTATCTGTCCCCAGAGCAGGGAGCAGTGTTTTGGCATGGTACAGCTGCAGATGGAGCTTCCCCCTTCGGGACATGACGAAGTCCACCCCAGGCTTCACTGCCAGGCAGAGCTTACCCAAGGAAGGCGCTGACCCAGAGCTCCTTCAGCGCCCGGGAGCTGCAGAAAGAAACAGCCCGAGTGTCCCACTGCACCTGCAGGCTGGGGGCAGGGGCGGGTGCCGGCACAGCCCTGTCCCGTGGGGAAGGCCACAGAGGCAGGACAAAGCCCCGTGGGGCAGGACGTGTCAGCCAGACTCACGGGAACGTGACGATGCAGGAGCCCTGGGACCAGGTGAGGACAAGGGAGTTGCTGCTCTTCCCTTCTTCCTCTTGAGCTCCATCCCCGTCCACCCCTGTCCTGCTGCACAGCACCTGGAGCTGGTCCAGGGCCAGGACGAGCTTGGGGCGCGGGGCTTTGCCACATCTGTCAAGAAGAGTGACAGGTGGTGACCCTGAGGTGGCCCAGCCCAGGGTCTCCCCTCTGGTGTCCGCCTGCCACGGGCACGGCCATGAGTGCGTCCCTCAGCAGGGTGCCAGGGGCTGGGGCTGCTTTTTGGCTGTCCCTGGCTTTGTGTCCTGTGCCAGCACCAGGGCTTGGGAGCAAAGGCAGCTGGGCTCCAGGAGTGTTACCTGGGCTTGGCAACGATCAAAACATCGCTCAAGAGGAAGAGGTCCCTTTCCCTCGTCCCACGGCCCTGGGTCACCCTCACACGCTGGCGGAGCAGCACCTCGAGGGAGCGGACGGGCACGCGCTCCCGCTTGTTCCTGCAGAGCAGACGGTGTCGGGCACGAGGAAGGCGGCTGCTGCGGGGCCCCAAGGGCTGTGCCGGCGTGTTCCCGGGTCACGGGGGGAGCCTACCTGGAGCCCAGAATGCAGTTCAGCTGTCCCATCCTGAAAGCGCCAGGAAAAGCCTCGCCTGGGACACGCTGGTGGGCTCAGGGCCGTGCCCAATGGCCCAAGCGAGGCTGCCAAGGGGGTCGCGATGCCACAGAGAGCTGCTGGGCAAGAGCGTGGCTCTCCCCAGTGCTGCTCCCTGCCTGCACAACACTCTCCCTGCAGGCACTGTGCCTGTTGCCATGGGTGTCACCACTGGCACCCCAAAGGCTGAACAGGGCCCTTGGAAAATGGAATCATGGAACGGTGGAACCATGGAATGCACTGGGTTGGAAGGGACCTTTAGAGGTGGCGTAGTCCAATCACCCTGCACTGAGCAGGGACAGCTTTAAACCCATCAGGTTTAGAACCATGTTGGTTGGAAAAAGACTTTGAGGATCATCAAGCCCCTTAACCCATCCCAGTGCCCTGTCTACCACTAGCCCATGTCCCTGAGCACCAGAGCTACAGTCTTTTTTCAATTAAAAAATTTTTCCTAATAGGCAACCTAGACCTCCTCTGTCACAGCTTGTGCCCCTTTCCTCCTTTTCTGTTGCTTGTTACTTTGGAGAAGAGACCAACATCCACCTCTACTCAACTGGAGCGTCTTTTCAGGTAGTTGTAGAGAATAATGATGCCTTCACTCAGCATTGTTTTTTCTGAACTACTTTCTGTAGTTTGCTATAATTAGTATTATGCTCCACAGAACAGCTATGTGACCACTTCACAAATTCAATTATGCAAAAATATTTTTCATAGAAGTACAGTTAAACCTATCCAATTCAAAAAGGCAAATGTGAAGAAATGTTCTTCAAATTTGTAGCCTAACGCCCACAATAGACAGAAAAGCATAGCTTATGGGTACATACAGAGACAATATATATAATAGGTGTACTTTACGTTCAAAGGCTACACTAGAATACCAAATAATTTTTTTCATGGTAGTGAATATTCACATACATTAAATGTCACCTTATTCCTGGTGGTACGTCAGTAAGGGAGACATGTTTGTGCTTTGTTTTCCATTCCAAGACATGCCAATATGCATCATAAAACAAGACCACATGCTACCAAAATAGCATACAAATATATTTCCAAAACAAACAGTCCTCTTCTAGAGTGAAAGATGGAGACCTGTTCACATTACTATTTTCCAATTATAATTTTTTCAGATAGAATGTGGTGGATATATACTCAGTAATAAGTTTACTTATACTAACGATCCTCAGGCACTGGAAAGGCCTTTGACACCGTCCCCCACAGCATTCTCCTGAAAAAGCTGTCAGCCCACAGCTTGGACAGGAGCACTCTGTGCTGGGTTAGGAACTGGCTGGAGGGCCGGGCCCAGAGAGTGGTGCTGAACGGTGCTGATCCAGTTGGCGGCCGGTCACCAGTGTCCCCGGTGTCCCCCAGGGATCAGTGTTGGGCCCAGTTCTGTTCAATATCTTTATCGATGACTTAGATGAAGGGATTGAGTCCATCATTAGCAAATTCGCAGATGACACCAAGCTGGGAGAAAGTGTGGACCAACTGGAAGGCAGGAGGGCTCTGCAGAGGGACCTGGACAGACTGGAGAGTTGGGCTGATTCCAAGGGGATGAGGTTCAACACGGCCAAGTGCCGGGTCCTGCACTTTGGCCACAACAACCCCATGGGGAGCTCCAGGCTGGGCACAGAGTGGCTGAGAGCAGCCAGGCAGAGAGGGACCTGGGAGTCTGGATTGACAGGAAGCTGAACAGGAGCCAGCAGTGTGCCCAGGTGGCCAAGAAGGCCAATGGCATCCTGGCCTGGATCAGGAACAGCGTGGCCAGCAGGTCCAGGGAAGTGATTCTGCCCCTGTACTCAGCCCTGGTGAGGCCACACCTCGAGTCCTGTGTCCAGTTCTGGGCCCCTCAGTTCAGGAAGGAGATTGAGGTCCTGGAGCAGGTCCAAAGGAGGGCAACCAGGCTGGTGAAGGGACTCCAGCACAGGCCCTATGAAGAGAGACTGAGAGAGCTGGGGGTGTTCAGCCTGAAGAAGAGGAGGCTCAGGGGAGACCTCATCGCTCTCTACAACTCCCTGAAAGGAGGCTGTAGCGAGGTGGGAGTTGGACTCTTTTCCCAGACGACTTTCAACAAGACAAGAGGACACAGTCTTAAGTTGTGTCAGGGGACATTTAGGTTAGATATTAGAAAGAATTTCTTCACGGAGAGGGTGATCAGGCAATGGAATGGTCTGCCCGGTGAGGTGGTAGATTCTCCGTCCCTGGAGACATTTAAAAAAAGATTGGATGTGGCACTCAGTGCCATGGTCTAGCAACTGCTCCGGTGGGTCAAGGGTTGGACTTGATGTTCTCTGAGGTCCCTTCCAACCCGGCTAATTCTATGATTCTATGATTCTGTGAACTGCTAGGACAAAAAAAGTTCCATGGCTTAGTATCCACCCTTCAGGAAGGTGGTGTCCATCTGCCAACAGGAAAGTTTTCCTTCTGTTAGCTGGCAGTGATTCTCTGTGATGGGACTGTGACTTCGAGATGTAATGGAGCTCAGCCTAGGGGCAGCATAGAAAATTCCATTCCTCAGGTAACTGATTTGATTGAGTTGCAAGTTAGTGACAATTTGAGAGGCAAGAGGAGGGCATCAGAGCAAAAATTGGAATTCAGCTTCTATTATGAAGCATATTTTCTATCTGCATTACAAAAATAGTCTGCTTCTTACAAATACATTCTTCCATTGCCATCATAAAAGAAAAAATATAAACAAACAAAAAACCCAACAAAAACAAAAGAAAACAAAAAAACAGAGATTGAGGGGTATAGAGCTTCACAATGTAATTGCTAATCTTGGCACTGACATAGCTGCTTGAAGTAAAAGGCAAATTTTTATCTGAGAGGAACCACGTAACACTGTAAGTATATATTAAGGGCTGTGGTAAAATCTTAATTACAGATTGCCTTTTAAATTGAAACTGCATTTTTATCTTGAAGATATGCTCCAGTTCCAGTAGGAATTAATTCAAAATCTTATGGACTGTGCTATGCAGGTCATGCTATGTAATTACAAATGTCCTATTACAATCAGTTAATCTACTAATTCAATTTCATACTGTGCATTTCATATATATTCTTGTATCCACAGAATGTAGTCAGACTGGTTTTAAATTCTTTTAAAGGCTAGAAGAAAGCCAAAGTGTTAGGAGCACAGCAGGAAACATAAGCTGCAAAACAAAATTAAAAATATCCCAAAATTATTAACTTAAGAATTGATACAAAAATATATTATCTAATAAACAGACAGACAACATTTAATTACATAGACCCAAATTCTCCTTGTCAGATGAGCACCCTAAACACTAGGCTACTGTGTTGTTTTCACTTCTCCACTCTCTATTTGTGCCTTCACAATAATTCCATTTTAATGAGAAGAGCAGAATTTGGCACATCTTCAGTTGTTAAGGTTATTTGATGGGACCTGGTGTCATTGCTCCCTCCTGTCAAACAGAGGAGGTCAAAATAGCGAAGAGCAGGTCCTTGACTTCTCCTTCCACATGTTTTTTATGTGACAGCTTTCTTAGCTGCTGTGATTTGTGATGAGTGCCAGCTATATTCTGGCTCCTGACAGAAACAATGCAGGGCAATAAACATTTTGAAATGGGGTACCTTAACTATTTCAAGGATGTGCTCAGGTCATTGCAAAAAAAAAGAGAATTAGAAACTATTATTCAAATAACTAAAGTCTTATTAATCTTGCTAAAGGATTAGGTCTGCAATTATGGAAATGCCTAAAACGTGTTTATGCATACACACTGTACTGGGTTTGGCTGGGATGGAGTTGATTTTCTTCCTAGCAGGCTGTCTAGTGCTGTGTTTTAGACTGGTGACCAGAAAAAGTGATGATAGCACACCCATGTTTAAGGTATTGCTGAGCAGCATTTGCACAGTCTCAAGGCCACCCCTGTTTCTCTCTGTGCTGCTCCAGAAGTTGGCACACCCCAAGAGGGATTCCCCATGACAACTAATGCCATGCTCAGAATTAAGATGGGCAAGGAGTTTTTCCAAAAAAACCACTTCTTGCACACTGGCTGGGTGCTGGGCATTGGTTGGTGAGTGGCTGCTTTCAGCATCACTTGTTTCCTTTTTATTTTTCTTTCTCTTACTAAAGTGCCTTTATCTCAAGCCATGAGAGGTTTTTTTCTCATTTTTGCACTCTGAATTCTCTCCCTCAACCTGCTTGAGGGGGAGTGAGTGAGGGATTTCAGTGGGCTCTTAGTTGATGGTTGGGGTCAAACCACCACAGACACACATTTAAATTTATGTTTTTAACACCAAGTTTATAGCTAACTTATTATGGAAAGGATCAAATGTTGGCAAATAGTCTGAAAACTATAATTCTAGCTTGTAAAATAATTTATGATTTATTTATTCATATGAATAATATATATTTACTCAATTCATACTGATGCAGCTATGGTCACTTAAAAGAACCATTCCCTTTTAAGATACAAGAAAAAACAGATGGAATTCTTGAAGACAAACAAAATAAAAAAATCAGAATTTAACCACCTATTTCCTTTACAAGGAAATTCTTAAAGGATTCTTAAAGGACAGAAAAGGCATAATCAGCTCTAGAAATTCATGCTGATTAAGGTCTACAGACTCAGACAAAAAATTCACAGCACTATATTAAATATGCATTTGTTGTGTCTTTTCAATGCCAAATACATTGTTCAAAGCAATTTTTAGGCAGTACTTTTTTTTTTTTCTGCCAGAGTAGTTTTTAATATACAAGATTACTCAAGGTATAATGGAAACGCAAGTGTTTCTGCTTACAGCATGTCAAATTGCAGCATATGTAGCCAAGATTTGGACTGAGAAACTGTAGAGAAACCATGCATTTATTTCACAGTTTGAAAAGCATGACAAAAGTTAATACCTTTAATAGTTTAAAATGTGAAAATAAACAATTAGTCCAATTTCAATATTTTCTACTTCCATGAATATTCTGGGCAAGAGATTCTGTGCATGAATTTGGTAGTTTTTAATGAGAATTTCAATCTTTATATAAATCTTCAAGCATGTACATTATTGTATCATTTTTCATTTCAGTATTCTGACACATAACTTACATCTTCTAAATGTTTCTGCCTGGTACAGCAGGTCATCTTTAGTTTTTCCTAATTTGTGAAAGGTCACTATATTCTGCGCCACAGAGAAGTAAGGAAAATCAAACCTAGGCATGAGCGAAATTCACTAACTCTCATTTTTAAAAAATAGCCTCATAATAACTCCACAAGTTTCATCTCTTTTAAGCCTGTAAAAGTACTTTTCAGGAAAAAAACCACCCAGATTTACAATCCATAATTCAATCAAGCAGTACTGTTATATATAATAACCTAGGTTATTATATACATCTACGGTGAGGATGAAAGCTTATTTTAATTGTGTTCATAGTAACTTCAGACTAAACTGACCAAAGAAGAAGTTGGGGTTTTTTCAGTGTGGTCATTGCCCGTGTTGAATAGGTAATTATTATCAATTCACTGTTACAACGGAAGTGGGAAACATCTTAATTTTGCTAAAACTTGTCTTTTTTAGCTTTTTCTTCCTTTATTTTAATCTGAAAGAGCAGAAACCTATGCCTGAGCACTACATTCCAAAGAATATTTCCACATGGCAGATTTCATTAGCCATCTCTCCTTCCACAAGCACTGCTGTTTATGAGTGGAGGAAGAAAGAAGCAAAATTTTCCCTTTCTCTGAAAAACACACAGGTGTCTCAAGGAGATTAGGGAATTCTGAAATTCACCATACCAAACCCCAGTGGTGTACTGGCGTGGCTAAATGATTAATGGAAAAGGGAGGTGTCAAGTTGGGCCTTCTTGTAAATTGAAAAAGGGTAAAGAAAAAATTATAACCCCCTGATAAGGAAGTGCAAGATCCAGGTTTTTAAAAATCTGTCCAAAACCAAGGCTTACCAAGGCCTTGCCTCTGTCTCTGAATTCAGTAGCATCAGTTCAGATATGCCTCTGGCTCCTTGTCCCCAGTGTGTTTCTCTTTGGGCTACAACATCTGAGCTGCATAAAATTGCTACTCTAGGTCAGAGCAGCAGCAAGGTGCTACAATTTCTGTTCTACTCCAAATCCCCCAAGCAGCCAGTTGTACAGCACCAGCCTCTCCTGGATAGTTTTTAAATTGACACCAAGTATTGACTCTCTGCACTAAGGCACCACACTCAGGATTTTCACTTTTTTGTTTGTTTTTTTTTATTAATATTTCTGTGTATACTTTGTCCTTTTCTAAAACACACTAAGACAATTATAGCAGAGGAAGGCAGAAGAGATTAATTTCTCCCATCACTTGTTTTGTGGAAAAAAAAAATCAGTTGTAAATGTGTTGCTTTCCAACTCTGCTGGAATTCCCAAGTCCTTTATATATCAGGAGGGAATGATTGCAATACTTCCTGCATAATTCATTTTTTCTATAAGATCTTACAAATTTCTTCTTTACTTTAATCATACCCTTCACATAGAGTTTTATAGTGCTTTTGATAATTTTTGTTGTTCATTCCCAAATCTCTGCTTCTTTCTACTATGTTTGTGTGCATGTTTTAAACAGTGTTACATTAAAATGTTGCTCAGCAGAGCACCATGAAGGGAAATGGCGTTGCTTACAGTGTTCTTCCCAAGTGAAAAAAACACCTTGAAGCTTATTGTATCTGACACTGTATTACATAGAGGGAACATCTGTAGGCAAGAGCCCATGGATGAGGTTATACAGCATTGCATCAGCAAAGAATTTATAGAGCATGAACTATTTGGCCAAAAATTGGAAATGAAAGAGAAAAAAATAGGAGAGGCTTTCTTTCCTTGCAACTGTATTTACTTTTATCCTATTCTGTAACAGTATGCATAGGAATTGGAATCAGAGAATCACAGAAAGTCAGGGGTTGGAAGGGACCTCAAAAGATCATTGAGTCCAACTCCCCCTGCCAGAGCAGGGTCACCTACAGGGAGGTCACACAGGAACGTGTCCAGGTGGGCTTTGAATGTCTCCAGGGGAGGAGACTCCACAACCTCCCTGGGCAGCCTGTGCCAGTGCTCTGTCACCCTCACAGTGAAAAAATTCTTCTTAATATTTATACAGAACCGCCTATGCTCCAGTTTATAACCATTGCCCCTCATCCTGCTGTTAGTCACCCCTGGGAAAACTTTACTCCGTCCTCCCACGACTTGCCCCTTACATATTTATAAACATTAATGAGCTCACCCCTCATTCTCCTCCAAGCTGAAGAGCCCCAGGTCCCTCAGCCTTTCCTCATAAGGGAGATTTTCCACTCCCTTCATCATCTTGGATGGTCTGTGCTGGACTCTTTCAAGCAGTTCCCTGTCCTTCTGGAACTGAGGGGCCCAGAACTGAACACAATATTCCAGATGCAACCTCACAAGGGCAGAGTAGAGGGGGAGAAGAACCTCTCTCGACCAATTAACCACCTCCCTTCTAATGCACCCCAGGATGCCATTGGCCTTCTTAGCCACAAGGGCAGATTGCTGGCTCATGGTCATCCTTCCATCCACCAGCACCCCCAGGTCCCTTTCCCCTATGCTGCTCTCCAACAACTCCAACCTCTACTCCTCCCCAGCCTGTACTGGTACCTGGGATTGTTCTTTCCCAAATGTAAGACTTTACACTTGCCCTTGTTGTATTGCATTAATTTTCTCCCTGCCCAACTCTTCAGCCTATCTAGGTCCCTCTGAATGGTAGCACAGCTTTCTGGGGTGTCAGCCACTCCTCCCAGTTTTGTGTCACCATCAAATTTGCTAATAGTGCACTCTATTCCTTCATCCAGGTCACCAATAAATATATTGAATAGCACTGGTCCAGTACTGACCCTTGATGGACTCCACTAGAAGCAGACTTCCAACTAGACTCCATCCCATTGACCACAACTCTCTGGCTTCTATCCTTCAACCAGCTCCTGATCCACCTCACTGCTCTTTCTTTAAAAGTCTTAAGCCTGTCAGTGTTTAAGAAGCATTTGGACAATGCCTTTACTAATGTGTTTTAACTTTTGGTCTGCCCTGAAATGGACAGGCAGTTGGATTAGGTGATCACTGTAGGTCCTTTCCAACTGAAATAGTCTGTTCTCTCCTACTCTGAAAGAAAAACCCTAAAAATAAAATAGATGCTCATCTAAACAGGAGTCAGGTGATTTTTGTAATTTCAAACTTGACAGTAAAATGATTTTTGAGCAAAACTGAGAGGATAACTGACCGTAAATAATTAATTTGATTCTTTCAGCCTGTTTTTCTGCCCAGAGAAATTCTGGCTGTTTTTTTTTTCTTTCATTTGTTGACAATTTTTATTTCTTTCTTTTAATCAGTGACACATGCAGACCTTGCACTAGCTGGTGTTTTTTTAGCATTCATTCTTAATGATGTGAAGATGAGGCAGCTGTGATTTAGGTATGTGCTTCCATCTATCTGTCAGTCTGTGGATCAGTACTTTCATCAACACCACTTGACTTTTGTGAAAACAGGAGGCCATGTAATCCAGATGTGAATGAAAAGATGGTGGTCCCTGTTTGGCCGAAGTTTTGTGTTTGGAGTTCAGTTTTGAACCAAATTATGTTGACACAGCAAAATACTCTTACCTCTTATTCCCCCCCAACTCTGTGCCCCTGTCATGAGAGTGACCTGGTAGTGAAGGGCTGAGCTCATCCTTCATACCCAGCATAGTTTAGTTTAAGAACTGACCAGACATTAGCACAAAGTATAAAGTGTCAACAGTACTGATGTTCTTTGAAGGATTTGCTTGAAATACTTGATGTTGCAAGAATGCTATATCCTGAGGACTTCTCTGAGCAAACCATCTGATAATTTTTATTGTGTGAATGAAAGTGTTCCCCTGTGAACCTTGCCTACAGGTTAGAAAATTCTGTGTTGACTGTGGGTTTTGTGATGTAACAGCATACATCTCTTGCAGTAAATCAGAGATGTATTATCCTTAGTTACATGTGTTCTCCAACTAGAAGATTTTGAGTGTGACATTTGTTTCCAGGTGTCTGAAATTGTCGGGATTCTTTCAAAGGGAAAAACTCACTGTTCCTTTTTTATTATTTTTTTGTTCCCCAAGAACATGACAGGATAAGGCTTTTTCTAAAAATTAGTTGTCTACATCCAGGTTTTATAATCTGAACATGCATCATCCAGCTATAATTAATGTTCTTTAAATACTGGACCTCCTCTGCAGTCTTAAATGAAATTTGCTTTTGAGAAAACCAGAGGCATTGTTTAATTTAATGTTTTTAAGATGAAAAGAAAAAGTACCTTAATTCTTCCTTTTTCATAGGTGATGAGGAACTTCAGTTGTAGAAATAGAAACTGCCAATGTCCTGTGTCAGTGTGATGCTAAGTAGATGAGGAAGGTTGATGCATTAGAAGTATTCTACCCCTTGTCACATAAAACAATGAAAGCTGAAGGGCTTATTTGCAATTTTTTAAAAATAACTGACTAGAGATTAGAGATTTTGTAATTTCAAACTTGACAGTAAAATGATTTTTGAGCAAAACTGAGAGGATAACTGACCGTAAATAATTAATTTGATTCTTTCAGCCTGTTTTTCTGCCCAGAGAAATTCTGGCTGTTTTTTTTTTCTTTCATTTGTTGACAATTTTTATTTCTTTCTTTTAATCAGTGACACATGCAGACCTTGCACTAGCTGGTGTTTTTTTAGCATTCATTCTTAATGATGTGAAGATGAGGCAGCTGTGATTTAGGTATGTGCTTCCATCTATCTGTCAGTTGACAGATGTCAACATAATTCCCCAAAGTGAAGTATGTGAAGTAAAACTAAATACTTGACATGCATCTAACTTACCTTATATGAAGCAATAAATAAAATGAGATTGCTTCTGCAGGTTGTAAAACCTGGTTGTGCTATTAAGCTGAGGGTAGATTTCAACCCACTTAATCTCAGGTATATCAGCTGAGCTTAGTGCCTCAGTTTTCACTTCACAGGGACTCAGGGGTGGTAGGCATCTCCAGGGAACAAGTCATCCATCCTGTCTGAAGTATCCATGCCAGTGTCTTTTTACTTAACTGTTCAAGTGTTCCTTTGACCACATGGGGAACCCAAAATTCTAGAGTTCACGTTCTTATTCAGAAGATAGTTTGCAAAATAGGAATGATTTTTTTTTTATCTTCTAGAATTTTCATATCATCTCCAGTGAAGGCAAAATGTAGCCAACAAAATGAGTTATGCAAGACCACTGTGCAGTGCAAAAATATCTCCAGCAATTGCAGGGGGTGTCTGAGTGTTTTGTACCAGTTCTCAGCTGAGGATTCAATATGTAACTATTACATATTTCTCTGTTTGTATTTTTCTCAAGCCATTATTGAACTATTCTTGAGCATCCGTGCCAGCTTCATAATTATTCATAACCAGAACTGACACTGTCTCAGTAATTTACAACAAATGAGAATTAGAAAATACAAGAGCAATTTTTTTATTACTATAGATTAGGGGCAAAGAGTAAAAGGACTTCTCCACTGAAGTCTGAAAAAATAATTTAAAAGGATAAATCTCAGTTACTTTACTAAGAACTACTTCTCTTTTTTTCAGAAATTACAAGTCTCTTAATACAAAATAAAGTTAAAATTCAAACATCTCATAAAAAATGCAATTATATTTCAATTACCCCCTGGGGATTACACTGAAAAGAACATTTTGATTCTGCTGCCCTTGGCTCCAAAGAAACAGAATAACAAGAATTCTTGGCATCTGCTCTACATGAAAGTGAGTGGCAAAGCCATTTTACTTTCAGAATAGTAATCCTTGGTTTCTGCTAATTTAAAGATTTCTGGGGTTGTGGGGGCTGTGGGGGAGTGTGTCCGCTATCATTACTCATAGAACTGAGTTCTCATCTGAGCCTTTTTTTCCATTAACTTTGAATTTCACAATGAGGTCATCTCCCCTTTAAGCAGAATTTTCACTCCAAGATTGCCATCTTACTACAGATTCTTTAACTTCATGACAAAATACTGGTCCCAAAGCGGGGTTTTTTTCAGAACTCCATGTTGAGGGACAAGATGATGATTAATAGTTTTCAAAGATTGCTTTCTATTTAAATATTTGCTGGACATAGAGATAGGTTTGATTTCCAGTTGATTGTCCCCTGTTGTGACATTCAATCAATGTCTCATTACTGATTTTATTTATGCAGTGTGGGACATCAGTGGGAAGGCTTGAACAAAACTCATCACATGCCAGAGAGTTCTAAACCAAAGACTGCAATTTCTAACCCAAAAAAAAAAGTCTCTGTATGGCATTCTGAAGAAGACAGTTTAGTTGCAGCTGTCCTAAACAGAAAAACACAGGGAAGGCTGTTGGATCTCATCTGCCTGTGTTAGGACTGAAGTGAGTATCTGTGCACTTGGACATCACTGGCTACTCCATGGATTCCCCTTGTCAATCCAACTACATCCAGTATCTCTAATAAAACTGGACCATTGCTCAATTCTTGGTTCTGAGGCTTCATAACATGGACTGGCTCACATTCATATTTATAGAATCATAGAATCATTAAGGTCAGGAAAGACCTCTAAGATTATCAACTCCAACCCTCAACCCAACACCACCATGCCAACTAAACCATGTCCTGAACTGCCACGTCTCCAAGTCTTTTTTTAAACACCTCAGGGGATGGTGACTCTAACATTTCCCTGGGCAACCTGTGCCAGTGCATAACCACTCTTTGAGTAAAGAAATTTTTCCTAATATCCCATCTAAATTTGTGGATATAATTACAAGGTAAGTGTCTATATCAGAGCTAGCCACCACAGTCTTTTTTATAGTCACTGCAGAGCCATATGCCTGCCATATGCCTTCATCCCATCCTACAGTAAAGGTCTGAGGTCGCTGGGAGAATGGCCTGGACATTTTTGTTATTTACATCTCTTATACATCCTTACTTTAGGATTAAATGAGTCAGACTAAGGCATGCATCTCTTCACTGGTTGTAAAGGGAACCTAGGATGACTGGTTTTGACATATGAAGTTAAGGGATTTGAATCCCCTTGTGATGTTAAGAAGCATTATTTGAGGAATATGTTGCATTGACTCAGGTATATTTGTACTCAGGAGCATCATAGATAAGGACAGCCAGCTTTAGGCACTGTCCTAGGATCTGGGGAGTGAGGAGAGATTTGGCACGGAGTCAAAGAGAGCCATCAAAGCATCTGAATTTTACTACAGAGCCCCAGGTTGACCCCACCAGCTGTAAAGCTCCTTTTTCTTGAACAGAAACTGGCAGAAAGCCCTGGCCTACATCATTTACTAAGCCACATAGATAGTGTGGGTGTTTATGTTCTTATCAACCAAAATGCTAACTAATCCAAGGGTATCTCCCAACTTCGGTGAGCATTTCCAAATCATTCTGGACAGAGGTATGTGTCAAGGGGATCTTACTGGCAATGCATATGGTGAGATCTCCTCCCTTCCCTACTAAAAGTTAAAAGTACATATAGTTTGCCAATTTTAGCCCCATTCATTCTGAGTAACCAAAAATGTATTCTTCAGTGAACTAAGTATAAATAAAAAATCCATTTACTCCTAGCTTAAAGGCACCAACACTCCAATTTCCCCCTAGGCTATGAATTCTCATGAGCAGCTCCTGCAAAAAATAAACTTCCTCTGTCTTTGGCAAGTTTTGGGTTTGTGTTTACTTGATTTTATGTCATTAGCTTTCAGTTCTCTTGTTAAAAGTTATACATTTTATGATATGATAGTGATTTCAAAGTTAAGAATACCAAAGAGCCCCAGTGAGAGGCCTCATGTTTTGATCATTTGCAGCCTTTTTAAATTTTCACTTTTACCCTGCTTTTCTCCCAGAAATCAATATTTTGAGAAAGCTTGGGTAAATGGCACTTTACCTCTCCTGACTATAAAGTATGAAAAATTATTTTTTACTTATTTCAAAACCTTTATGAACCATTATATGCAAATACAATTTGATATAGGGAACAAACCTGTTCAGTATTCTAGTATAATTGTTATGATGCTAACTAAAAAAATAGTAAAAAAAGACCTTTTTCAGAGGTAGCAATATATGTTGTATAATTGGTTCTATTAAAAAAAAAAAAAGCAATACTTACTCCTGTATAGTATCAAAAGCCTCCAGATTTGTGTTTCTTGGCAACATCAGATGGGTGTAGAGAAGAATCAGCAAGGAGGATATCTCACTGAAGTTACTCACTGACATGATCTGAATTTTAGTTGGGTTGAAATGCAGTCGATTTTTGATGATAAAATATTCAAGTAATAACTGAAAATGGAAGGACAGAATACAGATGTGGGTAAGAGTCATGAGTCACCTAGCCTGATGAGGAAAGACCTGAGGAAAGACACCTGGACATGCTGGAGAGTGCCCAGAGAAGGGCCACGAGGATGATCAAAGGTCTGGAGCACCTCTCCTATGAGAGCAGACTGAGAGAGTTGGGGTTCTTCAGTCTGGAGAGGAGAAGGCTCTGAGGAGATCTTATTGCAGCCTTCCAGTATCTGAAAGGGGCTACAAGAAAGCTGGTGAGGGACTGTTTAGGATGTCAGGTAGTGATAGGACATGGGGGAATGGATTCAAACTGGAGGAGGGCAGATTTAGATTAGATAGTAGGAAGAAGTTCTTCACCATGAGGGTGGTGAGACACTGGCACAGGTTGCCCAGAGAGGTGGTGGAAGCCCCATCCCTGGGAGTTTTTAAGGCCAGGCTGGACAGGGCTCTGAGCAACCTGATCTGGTGGGAGGTGTCCCTGCCCATGGCAGGGGGGTTGGAACTAGGTGATCTTAAAGGGCCCTTCCAACCCTGAAAATTCTGTGATTCTATGAACTGGATGAGTGGATAAAATTGAGGAAGCTGCTGTTGAGGACATGGTCATACCTAGTGTCAAGAACTCACTTGAGGGCTCTATATGCCCTTGAATCATTCCTGAAGAGACTGTCTTCTGCAATTTGATTGTGCTGTAGGTGCTGAAGCTGCACAGGTGGCACATAGAGCTGAAAGGGTTTAAGGGCTTCTCCCAGCTAAACACACGTATGAACATAGAGGGCAGAGCTAAAATTGCTTGAGGTGAGGTTACAGAAAGCAGCAGGAAGCTGATAGCCTCTGCCCTTGGCATCAGAAGTTTACTCACATTCAGCAGTTTCCCCAGAGCTTCAAACCACCAGATGATGGAGCTGATGGATTTCTGGGTTTCAACAGCCCACAATGAGCTGAAGTGGAGGAGGGGGGGACTCACTTAATACATAATTTTGTTAGATATGCAGCATGAAATAAGGACCAACGTGAGCACTCCTCAGCTCTTATAAAATATTATTAGAGTGATTTTCCATAGCTTATTCTTTCTTTTCAAATGTTTTCTTAGTCTCTTGCACTTGAAGCTTGTGACTAAGAATAACTTGTAAAGGCAGCCAGCCTTGGAACTTATCCATCAAGGCTATTCCCTCTGTAGCCTCCCCCATCACTTAGTTTCCAAAGGTTTTGCCAGGACTCAAGATGATCCCTTCAGAGGGAAAACTAAAACCAGCCCTTTTCCTTCTAACAGAATTGGCAGAAGAATTGCAGCTAGAACTGTTGAATGGAAAAGCATTAGGCACAGAGTGTTCAGGGCATGGAGAAAGCTATTAAAGACCACCAATGAAAAGCACAGCAGAAACTTTAGGGGAAAAAAATTAAACCCAAAACCAAAAACAAAACTACTCACAGAAAGGCCTGGTAGGAGATTTCCACAGATGATGCAGATGAGATACCATTACAGTTACTAAATGCAATATAAGAGAAGATACCAGCAGAAGCAAAAAGCAAGGGAAATCTTATCCCATAATTATTTTGTTACATGTACACAAAAAATAATTTTAATCTCTTGTACCACCCAGCAAATATATAAAACTTCAAATACAAATTCCATTGAACTGATTTGCAGTTGTCTTTAATGGAATTCATTTAATTTACAGGAATAATTTATCAGGAATAATTTCATGCTCTTCAGACGCAAATCACTGTCACTGGCTCAGGGTCAGTGTGAATTTACTTTTAAGCCCCCTTTGTCTGACAGAATGCTGCAGTGTCCTAAATTTAGTTTCTTATTTATAATTAGAAAAGAGTATTCAGCCCACACATCCAGCTTCCAAAAGTCCACATCAAGACTCTCCCTGCTGCTAGCATGTAATCAATATAAAACATTACTCTGGAGTTTCCCACTGGGTAGTGTTTATTACTTGCACTATCTTAAGCATTTCCAGGAGTGTCAGGCAGGAAGCTGCTGGCAGCTTCAGGGCTTTCACAACTCAGTCAGATGCCAAACAAAGCCAGTTTGCAGGCACTTTTTCAATAGTGTCTCCTTTTTTGGAGTTCAAGTGATCTGACTGTCAATGAGGAATCTATTTTTATCCAGGTAGCTCCTCTCAAATATGTAATCCCATTCAGTGGTTTTACTTTGAATTTTAGAATTACAAGGGACATATTTCTAATAATTTTCCTTTCTGGAATTTTTTTTTCCTCCTTTTTCTCATTGCTCTGGTAATGATCTTCCTATTGCCTGTCACCCAGCAGATTCAATCTGATTGATGCTGACTTTATGAGGTGTCTGAATCCTGGCTATAAACCATGCTGCATATAGGTGTCCTACTGACTTCAGTGAGACTTACCATGTGAAAGCAGTGACATACCTTCAGCAGAGCCACAGGCTGTAATGTTAAGCTCATAGAATGCATTAACTCTACTTAATTAAACAGGCAACTTCAGCACTGGGTCCTTGCCTGTCCTTGTTGCTGGCTAGCTCACTCACTTCGTTTTGGACTGCTCAGACTAGCTAACCCCAAGCAAAGCAAATGTAAGTAACTCTTCTAGTTGCCCAGAGAAGTTCTCCCCCCTCCCTGGAAGTGTTCAAGGCCAGGTTGTAGGGGGCTTTGAGCAACCTGGTCTGGTGGGAGGTGTCCCTGCCCATGGAAAAGGAGCTGGAACTAGATGATCCTTAAGGTCCATTCCAGTCCTTCTAATATTTCATGCAAATCAGTGCAACTGTGCATCAAGGATAAGGTTTGATCAGAATTGACATAGCCATAGGATCCATGGGCAATGTCTGAGGACTGATGGAAGTCTTCAAATGAGAAGTGCACATATCAACATGCTGAACAGTAAGGTAACTCCGTTATTATGTTCAGTTGAATAAAAGAGACTCATCCCTCCTGAAAGGAGAACATGACTATAGTGGTCCCCTTACAAATAAGCTTCAACACATCTTAGAATCACCGACACTCTTATAACCCTTTTTCTCCTCTTGAACAACAGTGGTTTATTTTTTCTGCACAGTGGCTCTGCTTTGACAGGAAAGGTGGTGACTGTCACCCTCAAATCCACCCTCATCTTGCAGTAGCCTACAGCCTCGTGGCCAGGGCACTGTGCTTTCCAGTAAAAGAACAGATCATTATTTTCCAAACCTTGAGGGTTGTTTTTTCACATAAAGGAAAGAACAAAATATATTTAAAGACAGCAGCTGGTGAGACTGTGTTTTGTACAGTGCTGCCTACAGTATGCCCTCCTCCTTTCAAGGGGTCTAGATAATAATTTTCCAGAAAAGAACAAGGAAAGAAAGTTGGAAGAGATGGGAGCAAGGAAAGGAAATGTGATACACATGGAACTTTCCAGTCTTTATGAAGATTCAACTTTCCTGTTGCTTCATGAAAAAAAAAAAGTGCCCTAGAAGGAAGAATGCAATTCACTAATGGTTTGAAAAGAGATTGTTTCTCTTGTAAGCTATGGAAGACAGAGTGTACTTGAAAAGCATCTTTCCATTCTTTGATCTACAAATTCAGAAGAGGAAGGTGAGTAGAGTCTCCATTTTAGTCTAGGTTTATTTGAAGTATTTTGCATACTTTTCATACTGTTACTGTTTCATCTGATAGGCCTTGGGCCTAAAAATACATTTTTGTCTATATCCTCAGAGCAGCATTGTATATGGAAGCTTGTACAACTGCAAAATACACCAAGGGGAATAAAGCATGTTTTGTGCATGAGATTCCCACTTATGAGTGTGTCTGTTCTATGCTTTTATTTGGAAAGAAACAAGCACTTAAGAGAGATTGAGTTCAGTTAAGAACCAAACTGCTCTCTTAAATGGTCTATTTTGCACCGTGATGACTACAAAACAACCTTGGCAATAGTGTGTGAGTTCAAGCTAGATATAAAACTCCCCAAACCTTATAAATCACAGTGAAATATACCTTGTGTCATCCTATTTAGGAAAGATTATGGGAGGCAGCATGCCACTGCAATCAGTGTCACTTCAAATGTTCACGTGACAGATGGGCGTGATTACTCATGCTTCTACATTATACTATTCTGTAAATTACTCTTACCTGAAACTGAATATTATGGATTTGCAATGTAACTGTTATAACAAAAAAAAATCAGCCCTAGAAAAGCTGAATTGTTAGATATTTAATATTGTCACCCCATCACTTCAAATTAGAAGTAGTGATTCTATGTGAGTTGGGGGAAAAAGAACATTAGATACTCTGTAATGACACCACACTTTCTGAACAAAACTGTGGGTTGCCATAACAAATTTAAAGGCTAAATCTTTACATAATGTTGAGGAAGGTACAAGATGTAAAAAAAACATATATAAAAATAATTACTAGATCATAGGCATTCTGACTGTGGAAAAACATAAATACAGGAATCATTGCCAATTAAAGCAAGAAAATAACACAATAAGATTGTGATCAGAATGTTAAGAGTTTTAGTTACTGATGATGCCCTTATTTTAATACACTTTTGCCTTATCTCTGTGTCCTTCGGTAGCCAATTCTTAATCAATTTTTCTTAAATAAATATAATTTTTTACTAGCCCTCAATGCACTAGGTAAGGAAAGACAGGCTTTGCATGAAGAAATGCCTGTGGGTGGCTTGTGTTATTTATATTCTTCTGCAGAACCATAATATGCAGATGATTGACTTCAATAGAAGTGCAGGGAGATTGATGTCCAGTGACTTACAGAAATGTAAAATAATTTCTAAACACCAGAATGTTGAGGATGAGGAGACTAGGAGAAAATATGACACTTTAACCGATCCTCATGCAGCTTGTCAGAAGTCTCTGGAAAATCTTCTAAATTAATCTATCAGTTCATGCCCAACTGTCTTAACAACGAAAACAATCTCTTCATCAAGAAAATTATGGAGATTTGTAGAGGATGCCAGAGGTATTTTGATTTTTATCAA
The DNA here is from genome assembly GCA_023637945.1 of Phaethornis superciliosus. Classification (NCBI taxonomy): domain Eukaryota; kingdom Metazoa; phylum Chordata; class Aves; order Apodiformes; family Trochilidae; genus Phaethornis; species Phaethornis superciliosus. Next base: position 155,171,762 of record JAJQWJ010000001.1, on the reverse strand, counting down.
AAGCCAGTATAATTTTCCTGTGTAAAAAAAGCCTGAAGAAAACAATTCCCAAATTTTCTGAACTGACCAGAGGATGCGAAGAGATGAATCCTCAAAAAAAAGCTTCTAAAGTTTTGCTTAGCAAGCTCCTGTGTGATTATCACATATATATAAGTGTAAACAACTCTGTACTAGAAAGAAATGCAAAGTTAACCTAAAACCATAGAGATGGTCTGATTGATCCCACAGACCACCTTAGGATCTTTATAGGGGCAGTAGAGAACGAGACACCTTCAGAGCATGCCCCAGATATTAGGTTGCTGACTCTGACAAGCTCTATGTTTGTCCATACCTCTCTTTCAGCTATTTAGGACCCTCTTAGGTTCATCTACCCTCTAAAACTCTGTGTGATTCTGGTAAGATCTCTGCTTGACATCATTTTATTCTCAATGTGTCTTATTCTACATGAAGTGTATGACATCCTTGATAGCAATAGATGCTATTGCCTGTTAGCCAGGCAATGGTGCCTCACTTAGGATGGAAGAACCTTATCATTCCCAGTGAAGATGTCAGTGTTTCAGACTAGCCCTTTCTGGGTTGGGGGCCAAAGGGTTGGCAGTATTTCCAAAAGGGTAACTGATTCAGGACAGAGAGTAACATCCCTTGTCAGTTTCATTCAGCTTTGGACTGGGACTCGATGAAATTAAAGCAAACCATTGGATTTCATGTCCAAAAATCTGAATCTCTGGAAAACATTCTGGCACAAACTGTGTCTCCAAGACCTTTCCTGTTGAGCAGCACTCTGGAAGCAACCACTCCACTTCCCAAGTCATTCATCACTTCCACACAACTCCCAAGAGTCCCTTTCTAAATTTCCCAACAAACATCCAGGCTGGCGTGCAAGAGAAAGAACCTTATTAAAAAGGTATTTGTTAATCACTGGAGGCTTAGCCCTTGAGGAAACACATGACAGGTTTCTTTGCAGACAGCACAGCATGAATTTCACATCTTTTTGAATCTCAAGCTATCCTTTCTGTGAGTCTGACATTTGGACAGACCACAGGTAATCCCATCAGTCTTCTTCACCTCTTCTCTATGTCACATCTTTCTCATCCTCTGTCATGCTGTCTCCCCGCTGATGAATCAACTGCAGCTTTCCTTGGTCTTTGACTTTGGTTCATGTCCTGCAAGGCAATTTCATCATTTATGTGGATGGGCAAAAAAACTGGAAGTCAATCAGTAAATTACTTATGACAGTTCTTCATTAAAATTGTCCAGAGGCAGTCCCACACTCTTACTGACCAGATCCATCTCTGGAACTGAGAATGTTGTCAGGGCTATTTCTTCCAACATTAAACACAACCCCTACGAGATCAGAATGTATCCTTCTCAGCTGGAGCTGGAAGAAGTCTGCTTGAACCATAAATCTTTGACAGTCTTCTGTTATTTACTACCTTCAAAAATACCACTCTGTTTCCCACTAGAATAACTCCTTTAAGATCAGCTACACTTCTGTTTTGAGTGCTTATTGTAAGGAAAAGCCAACCCATAATATTTTCTCCTTTCTGAGTTTTATAAAACACAGCTTAGGGTGTTTCTTTTTTTTTTTTTCCACTTAGCTAAAATTGCTAAGAATGATTGTATCGCATCCTATTTTTCATCATACATTAATCTTTTCAGGGCTATCTCTTTTGAAAAATGCCTTTAAGAAATAGAATATCCCAGAGAAATGGTTCTGATACTTTTCCATCAATTAAATCCTGCACATAAGTGATTATTGTACCAATGAAACAGGAATAGTAGCTATTTTAAGTCTGATGCACAGTGTGAAGCTGTAATTACCATTGCACATTGTATACATATTCTCAACCAAAATTGTGAAAAATGTGCTTTCTATTTTCATTGTACATGCAAACATACTGCTTATGTTACTGAATAATCTGAGTAAAACCAGAAGTGAATTGCCCTGTCAGCATATCATCCTACAGCCAAGTTCCTCGTGATTATAAAACCACCATTACATATTCCTCCTACGGTCCAAAAACACCTACATGCAAATGAAACTCCTGCTGAACTGATTCCTACATACCCTCTGTCTATTCCTGATGTTTATGAATGTCCATGATTTCTAAAAAAGGAATCCTCCTTTTTTCTCCTGACTTTCATGCAATCCTCCCACAGTGCTCGTTCAACAACATCACTCTTGAGCAAGAATAGGTCAGGAGGAATGTGACACAGGCAGTGCCTGATGCTGCTCCAAAGACTCCCATTTGTAGCTTTAGGACAGTTCTGAATTGATACAAGGAGAAACACTGAAATAATTTCATATTACTGACACTCAGACTCAGAAGCCAGTTGTAAAAATGGGACTTGAACTGTAAGCAGCCTAAGTCCTTTGAAACTTTGTCTAATATCCTTATAAATTAATTATAGCCACTGCCTGTTAGCTAAGAAAGCTCTCCAGTCATCTTCTTCTATTTCCCACTTAAAAACTGGTATGCAAGAGCTGACCCAGCACTGTGCTCCCTTTATATCCCTGGAGGATTTTCCTGAAAAAGAAAAAAAAAAAAAAATCAACTAAACAAATAAATTGCCTTCCCTATTTCTTCCAAGGCCGTACTGGCAAACAGCAGCAGTGGAGATCTGAAATTTGCGTGGGCATTCAAAGTGGTAAACAGTCAGTCTGCAGGAAAAAACAAACCAACCCTGTCCAAATTGAAGGACAATTTATGACATGTGATATAAATATATATTTGTATGATGATTTCCACAAGCACTGTGTATTAGCATAACCGAGGACAGAACCTGCTGAATTTTAGTTACTCAGCTACATACTTCTTGTACATTTTCTTGTGCTATTTCATTTTATATTTGCTCAGCTTATCCCTGAAAAACAAGTGTATTTTATTTTTCAAAATACTGCAGTGTTAGATTTGCCAGCAGGACTGGCAAAATTCAGTTCAGTCTTGAAAAAAGGGAGCCTGAAGTATGGTTTCTGCTCACTCTCTCAGCTCCTCACCTGTGTGGACCGTCACAGTTGTGGTACCAGCAGTTTAGGGAAGCAGATCTTCAAGACAGTGGTGTCTTTTGGGGTGGCTCATATTCTGAAGGACAACTGGGCATGGCCCTACCCAACATTTGGTCCCTCTCTGACTCTAGGCCATAAAGCAAAGGAGAAGAAGGAAAGTGACTTGGGAAATACTGCTTCAGTCCTTGCACCCAAACAGTCTGATGAAGGTAGGCCTGCTACAGATCTATGTCTTTTATGATTTTTAATACCAAAAAAACCTTCAGACATCCCTCCCACATACCTAAAATCACCACCAGGACTTATGGCTTCTCCTTATGACCAACATAAATAAACGTTAAAGTTGCCACTATGCCATCACAACTCAGAATTAATGCTCCCATAAAAGTACCATGAAAATCGCTAGCTTTTACCCTTCTACTTCCTGCAGTGTCATCTGTTGATCCAGTGCAGCAGATGTTCACATGTAAACCACACAGCTGGAGTGACACTGCACATCAGAAGGAACACACGCAGATAACCAACACACAGAGGTCAATACACTCATTTATCCAGAAGGAAGGCATTTCTTTACATCCAGCTCCTCCAGTACTAATCTCCCTGTTTGCATCATTGAGTGAAATGTCTCTCTTGCTATCAAAGTGCCTCAAAAAGATGGTCTTGAGAACTAAAATTACTAACTCTACTCAATATTAGAAATCATCACTTTGACAGAAATGCAATCGAATTCTCTCACATTCCATCAGGAATATCACCATCTTCTCCAAGCCAAATTCTTGTTCTCATGTTATTTGAGCCCTTTAATTGTTTTCAATACTAGCACAAGGGAACCTCAAAGCCCTGTTTTCATTCCTGGTCCTGCTTCTTCCCATGCCAATCTGTAGATTATGTGATTCACAGCAGCACTAGGATTCAGGATGCTGTCTCCTTTGTTCAGGATCATGATTTTGCTTCTCAGGGCCTTTCGTGTAATAATCTGCAGCAGATGTTCACTGTACCAAATCTCCACTGTGGCTGGGTCTTTGTTTTTTAATGTTTATCTGCAAGACTTGCTTAAGACTGTGATTTGCCAGGCAATCCCCTGTTGCTGGGGATTTTTTCCTTTTTCCCAGCTAATAACAAAATAAAGTCAGTACTGTTGTAATAACAGAAAACATTCTGAACACTGAGATTACCCTTGGACAAATTTCTGTTTTGCAAAACATGGTGGCATTAGATCATCTGAAAGAAGTTACCATCCAAATGTTGGATGATAAAATGTTGGATCACAAAGTACTTTTCTGTATGTTCATTCCCACTGGGTGGCAACTGCCACCAAGAAATGGAGAGAAGAATCTGTCAGCTGTATGGTATCACAGTGTTTTGGGGAGATACTGAATCACCCTGTAACAGGAGGCTGTCTGCTTCCCTGTATACAAAGCAATAAAGCAGTATACAAGAAAAACTATTAGACAGCTATGCTCCTTGGGTCAATTTGTCTCATAGCTACACTAGAGTAAATCAGAAATAACTCCACAAACGTCTGTAAAGTTATTCCAGATTTATGTTTGCAGAACTCAGGGTAGAATATAGCTCTCTTAGTCTCATAGTATCATTTTATATAGCCAGCTACTGAACTACTGACCTAGGGCAGGAGTTTCTGGAAAAGATATCTGTTGTCAAATCACAATTAGGTTCAAAAGTTTTGACAGCCAAAGGTAAGATATAATGGAATAGTGAGAATATACTGACCACTTTTGAGGTCTTTGCTGGCTATGCATGAGATATATGGGAACTTTCTTCATGCATTTAACATGCAACTTAGGCACTGGTCTCCCTGATGCTATCTATCCTACCACTGTGCCTACTGCATGTATTTTCAGGTAGTATCATGGCCTCTTTCTCTCTTTTTCCTCTGCATTACCCTATAGAATAACTATTAAAAAAAAATTTAAAAACCCCTCTCAATAAAAAGCATAGCCTTATCCAATTCTTCCTCACTCAGATATGAGCTCAGTTGTTCTGGCCTTTCCAGAGAGTCAATACATTACAGAGGTCCTCTTCCAAAGAGTGAGTTAAGCCAGCTGTGGTCTCATACACTAGAAATCTATTATTAAAGAAGTCTGACCTATGCTCTAATATGACAATTTTCAGAGGAAGGGCAACTTCTAAATGTTACCTGAAATTACTATTGATTTTACTTGAAAAGCAAAAATTTGAAATTAGTTTCAGGACAGCTTATAGTGTGGTTTAAAGAAAAAATATCCACTAGAGTCACTGCACTGTAACAGCAATCATGTCTCTCTAGTGCATGCCTTACTTCATTATATCCTCCCAAAGCAACAGCCATTCTAATAGTGATCACTGACATAGATACACCATAGTTGTTGAGATTCTTTCTCTCTGGAAAACAACTAGCTATTATTCCATCTAGATTTAGCTTGCTTTTTTTTTCGTTTTGTCTTTTTTCTAATCAAATAAATGTAGTAGGTGAGGAGAACTTGGATTGTGAACACTGACAAGCATCAGATAATTGCATGTCTGTGGGTGAGTGGGTGACTATCTGAAACTGAACTTTTGAACTCATAAGCAAGCATGAACTTGCCACCCACTAGCTGCAACTCATATGGAGAGGCTCAAAATTTTGACAATACTAGGACCGAGTAACTGTGGAACAGCCTCAACCTTTCAATTAATAAAAATGTGAAACAGAACTGCCAATTAGGAGCTGATCAGGCATTTTCTTCTGCACATTGACTATTTAAATTGGGAAATCTGGGGGCTGGAGGATGCAGAAAGAAGGTGGTGAAGAACCTGGCTGGAGAAAAGATCCAGCAAGTGAAAAAAGACCTTGGAGATGAGAACACTGGATGGAAACAAGTTCAGAGGACAACCAGAGACCTTGGCTGCTAACACTTGGGACTGGTACCTGTGAGCAAGGGCACAGCATCACCTGACAGGGCTTTCTGTCTGTCCTTACCTCACCAGAAGCCACCCCATTGTGGGGAGGGACATTGAGACCTAGGGATCATACCACAGGTGGGGAGGAAGAGAATGAGTGTGTGAGGAAATCAAGCAGTGTAAAAGTTTTAATCTTGCTGGTTCTTAAGTAAACACTGAGACCAAATCCATGGTAGGTTGATCCATATTAGGTATTAGGAAGAAATTCTTTAGTATGATGGTGATGAGACACTGGGGTGGGTTGCTCAGAGGAGCTGGGGATTGCCCCTTCCTAGAAGTTTTCCAGGCCAGGTTGGATGGGGCTTTGAGTAACCTGGCTGGTGGGAGGTGTCCCTGCCCATGGAAGGGGGGTTGGAACTGGATGATCTTTATGGTCCCTTCCAACCCGAACCATTCCATGACTCTTTGGTTGTTTCACCCATCTTGCCTGTGACAGTGTAAAATATAATTGTATGACAGTATAAAATATAATTGTATGACAGTATAATTAGATCCTGGCCAAACTGCAGACCTATGCAGGCAGAACACAGCGTAAATATTCACAGCAGAGGCCATGCTACTTGTGCAAGGACCAATGATTCACCAGCAGCACAGACTTCTAAAATTAGTCGTGTGCCCTATTGAGGAGTAACTCTGACAACTTACCATGGTGACGCTACCCTTATGAGCTTATTAACACTGTGTTCATATTCTCCTTGCTACTGCTGCTGGAAAATAGGCATAAATACGCTGGTGTTGTAGTGTTGTTCTAACTTCTAAATGGTACGGAAAGAACTGATGGACAGGAGCTGCACAAAGAACACTTAATCTTGTTAAATATGGCAGCAAATGACATTTTTGTCAGATTGATGCAACGAAAAAAAAGATACGTACCAATACAAACTCCTGTAAATCCACAACCCAATTATTCTCAAACACAGTAAATCAAATTTAATGTCAATACATCTATACATGAAAGAACAAGCTGGCTGAAAAAACAAGGAAATTGTACAAAATTATGTGAGTTTGAACTGGGGTTTGTTTATAGCGAAGTCATTCTTGTTTGCATTTTTTTTTTCTAGATATTTTTAAGAAGGAACTGAAAACAGAAGTTATTAATAAATATTTTCATGTAATTAGACCATGGAAAAGTATCTCAGTAGAAATACTGGAAGCTCATTTAAATGCTTTAAAAGGCATTTGAACAAAACTGAGCTAAATGGTACAGAAGAGTCTGCATAATGTTAGTCACATGAGAAAGTAACTGAAAATAGCTGATGTCCTTTTTCAGACTTTCATCATAAAAACATGAGCTGCAATTAAGCAAGAGTCTATTTTTTTCATAAAGGAGGGACACACATACCCACTAGTACCAGTTGAGCATATTGAATTTTCTTCTGCAAGTATGACATGATAGACCAGCACAGGCTGTAAAATGACACAAAAAAACCAAAAAAAACCCAAACCAAAACCAAAACAAAAAAACAACAAACAAAAAACCATAGACAAGTGAGGTCAGAACATTGAACTGATGTAAAATACCATTTCTGCACCTTATCTGCTCTTTGAACAAATTAGTACTGCGTTTCTTTGTATTAGTGGTTACCCACTGGCTGTTATAATTTCTTTATAAGTGCCTGGGCAGGTAGGTATTTTATCTCTGTCAGGACAATCTGGGTGTCCTCAAAAAAGAGGAGCTGATTTCAACCCAGGTTCTGCCAAGAGCTTTTCAGCTCTTCCTCCATCCAGCTGTGCAGATCTTTGACAGGGGTAAAACATCTGCTGTGGATCCGGGTTGCAAAGCCATTTTTGTTTCAGCTCTATCCCTCTCCTTTTACTTCTCTTTTCTGGTTTCCCTGTAATAAGTCTTGTGTAATTGTTTCAGGACTACTTCTCCCTGCTTCAAGCATCTTGACAGAACAGAGCACTAAAATGTCTGCCTGTTTGCCCTCTTGCTTCAAAAACTGTCTCTAACAACATCCTTTCTACTGATAGCAGCTTTTCTTCCTCCTGACTGCTTGGCTAATAAATATGTTACATTGTGCTTATTTCTCTACAAGAGGTACTTATAACATTTTAGACATTCTGTGATTTAGTTAAATAAAATAAACCTACACAGCTTAAGGTTTCAGGCTACGCCAGCACCTTTTCCACACAAATCAGCATATTTCTTCTTAAGTACTCCCAAAAGCTTCTTTAAATATATCAAAGTACTCTCTTCTTATAAAATATGTCTCTGCAGATGGCTATAAGGACAGATAAAAATATAAAAGCAATTCTGTTCTCAGGTGTAGAGTGTGAAAGCATGGATGCAGCTACTATGCAATCCCAGTGTAACACCCATTCTTAATGAAGGGAACAATGTTTCAGCTGAAAGCAATAGCATAGAAGACACTAAAATCTGTATGTGTGCCTGTTCTGTGAGCCCAGAGGACTGAATTTGAAGGCATTGTAGTGAATAGGGATTATTTTTTTTTTAACCTTATCAGCAAACTCTTTTAGTGGCAGCCTCTGATAAGCAAGGAACTAAACCAGTTGGAGAGTGATGAAGCAAGCCAAGAAATGTGATGGAGAGAAACATCATTGAACATACAGAAGACCTGGAAGACTGCCAGGCATGCCAGGATGAAAGGGAAGGTGTTGACCATGTCAGATAGCATTCAAGGACAACATTTGCCTTGGAGGAAGGGGTGGAGGGCCAGGGTGGCTGGAAAGGAAGGGGAGACAGCAAATAGCAGCAGGCTGGATCCAGCAAACCAAGAACTCAGAGCCTGGGTTCCTTTGGAAAAGAGATGGATCCTGACACAAGGCCCAGGGAACGCTGCAGCCATAAGGAATAGAAGTACACTTAGTTATTTCCCAGGGTTTAACGTTGCAGAATGGCTGTTGTCCAGCAAGAAATTTGATCCTCTCTAAGAGAAATCCTGCCTACAGGGCATTTGTATGTGCTGCTGGGTTACACAACCACTGCTCTGGTTGCCCCACACCGACCAATTTCCTTCCCTATAACCATTCTGCCTGTCCTCATACCTCTGAGATCTTAGGTCCTCATCACTGAACTCCTGGTTTTCAACTGGTTCTGCAGCTGACCAGCCCCAGTGCTACACCTGGAGAGCAGAGGTGGCTGTCCATACAAGACACTTTGATAAAGTAGTATTGTGGTAGTCTTTTTATCTTTGCTCTGCATTTGACTATAAAGTCCTGTGCCTTAATGTTTTTGACAGAAACAGCCCCTTAGACCTGGCTTGGTTGTAGGCAGCTATTTTGGAATAAACTAGGATTAAAGGTTTTCTTTGCATTTTCTCAGTACTGGCTTGATGTACATGAAAAACCCCAATTCTCATGCAGTTCTCAGTTTTCTATTTTCTCAGTAAGGGCCAAGAGCTGAGCAGGAATGAATGGCATTTTTCTAGATGCTATGCAAACAATATAAGAGACACAACTGGCCTCACAGCTGTGATTCAGACAAGACAGGCAAACAGTGAGGTAGAGAGTTAAAATGTACACATCATGTCAATGTAATGGTTCTCCTTAGAAGTTAAAATCCAAAGCACATAAGAGTATTCACATTTCTGTTCTAAAACCTGCTAAATAGTCATCTAGGATTCCTTTTGGAAGCTGATGGAAGAAAACAGTCTTCCAAAGGTATTAGGCACTTAAGTTTTGTGTTGTAAGAATCTGTATCTCCTTAGTGGATGTAGCTGGAACCTCACAAAAGGAGTTTACTGAAGTCTGAACCTCAGCTTGTGCAATAGGAATGCTTCTTCCTTACCACACTACATTTCTTCATTTACATTTTTTAGTGAAAAAGGTGGGGGAATGCTTTGCTCCATAATCTCAAAATTCTTGTCCACAGGTAAGCAGCCCTGATGAGTGACTTCCTCAAAGATCATATTAAGAATTGCACATATGAAGTCACCTTGTAGATATTCAAAATTATTTTACTGTGGGGCAACATGTTAGCATCATGCCTACAGATTCCTTGCTTACACATAACAATGTGGAGCCCTGATTTTGGTTTGGGGCTCTGCATATTGTAATAGCAGAAACAGTCACACAGCATTTAGTGAAAACAAGCAGCAAGGAAGGAGTGGATTCATCTTCCAGCTGTACTTAGTCTAAAACTGGTGCTTTCCCTTCCACCATCTGCAAACTGCTTTTCTGCATTCAGTTCTAAAATGTAGCTCCCTGGCAGCTACCTCCTACTACCTGTTTATTAGATTTCTGGCATGTAGGGTTATTAAAATGCAAGAATAATTTGAAACCTGCTAACCTGCCACTCCTGATATGGTAAGTGTTAATTTTGTATGACAATAGCTGCAAATAGTTTTGCACCTTTTTTTTCCCCCTCTGGAAAGTTTTCAAACACCAGTGAGTTGGTGAGTGGAATATTGTAGCTATTTATCTATAAATAAGTATAAACAGAAGTATGCTCTCAGGTGTCTATTACATTATCTACATTGTCCTCAGAGAGAGCTCTGAAAACCAGAATGTCTCAGCTGGAAAACAATTCAGAAAAAAGGAACAGAAATGAAAATGTAGTCAAGCAGTGTCATGACATTTCCGAAGGGTTTGAGCTTTTCCATAGTGAGGTTAGAGCAAAATCATCTGCAAAAATCAGACATCTTCTCACATTCCTAAATTGGGATTCACCAAGTATTTTAGGTAAGATGGCAAGAATCAGAAAAAACTTAAAAAACAAATACATGTGTAAGAGTTGGGATTGATATAATTACACAGACATTGCTTATCAATGTAGTAATTCTTTTATTCATGTAGTACAGAATCCATTTTCTTCAAGCTTCTCTTTAGAGAGCAGTTCTGAAAATATGCCAGCAAAATGGTTCAAAGTGTGCCCTCATTTCCCCTTAATACATCATGCTAGCAACAATTGTCATTAGATGTGAGGAGATGGACTCTCATTTCATCACTTCAGAAGCACGTGTATGAGCTGCTTGCCCCTTTCTGGTCCCTTAGGAAACATTTACACCACACAAAATGCCAGTGAGGTTTCCAGCAGTGGAAGTTAAGTGAAGACTTCTGCCAAAATGGTAAAAGAGCTGGTGAAGTGAAATTGCTAGGGTTAGGCATATGGTTTCAGTAGAATTTTCACAGTAATGCTTTTGGTCTTGAGTTTCAAGCCCTAGTAAATCACAAAAAATCAATTTGACAATCTGTGCAAAATGCAGTCAGTTTGAATAAACAGCTCTCTGTTAGCATAAATGTGTCCACATTGCATATTTGGATTAAATGAGCCACATTTTTCAGAAGCTTTGTGAAATGAGAACACTAATGTAGAAAATTCTTCAGTGTGAAGTTCAGAACTGGAGAAGGTAAAAACTTTGGTGTTAATGCAGAGTTTTGTGGTGAGTGGTAAAGGCTGTGTCTCAAAGCTGCAGCATTTACAGGGCTTGGCTACACAGGAACTCCAAGCCCCAGCACAAGTTGTCCTATGTTTTTTTCCCAGCCATGTGGGGTAGGCATGGGATGCTGCAGGAGAAGACAATGTCTACTTCTGGGAGGGCACTTGCTCAGGGGACAGATTCTGCAAACAGAAGAGTGAAGAAAAAATTTTTTTCTCATTCTGCCAGTTCTACAGGAAGAAGTGCTGAGTGCCATTAGCACCAGCTGCCCAAAGAGAGGCCACCTGGAGAGGGGGAGCTCCTGTGGGAAGGACTGGGACTTGGGGCTTGCTAGGTCCTCTCAGCCCTACCTGCCTCTGCTCCCAGAGCTCCTGCCTAATGCATCTGTGGTCTGGAAGTCACACAAGGCTCACATCAGCATCATGTAGGCAGTGGTGGGCCTCTGGAGTCAGTATCTCCAACTGCTGTGGTAGAGAGAATGGTATAAATGACATTTGTACACAGAAGTTGATAGTAAGAACTGTTCCCAGTTTAGGTTTTGGGATGGGCTTGCCACACAAACACACACAGACACGAACACATGCAGACACATGTAAAGTATCTTCAGTCTTTAAGTCATCTGCAGCCCCTTGGTACCACCCTGAGAGATTGCAAATTATAGGTATTGGATGGAGAGAAAGGGGTTCTCAGCCCCAGCTGTCAGTCTGGGAGACTGCAGCAGGAAGACTGAGGAAAACAGTGAGATACTATCAACACAGAGTTGATAGTAACTTCTTAGTTGTCTGCCATTTCTGTGGCTACTTTGTACTACTGCTGGTAGACATGACCTTTTCTGCACAACAGGAATCTATCCTTCCTTCTTCTCACCACAACAGTCACCCATTTCTCTTCCTGATTTAGTTTCATTATTAGACCTGGTGAAAAAGAAGAGGCTCTTTTTTAAGTCACCAATTCAAAATGAATCTCCAAATGCAGAACAGAAACACAAAATGTGAGGGTAGGAGAGGAAAGAAGGAAAAAAAACCACCCCTGAAGGAGTACTGTACAAAGGAAGCTTAAGTGCTGGATGACAACATGCAAGAAGAAAATAACCCAAGCCTTGTCGTCATGGTACAGGAAACAAAAAGCCGTAATAACATTTAGGAAACTTTTAGTAGATAATACTCCCATTTAAAAACGTTGCTGGCTGGAGCTATGTGAGACTTCAGCCAGAATTAGGTTATGCCACTGCAGCAGGAGGACTGACGGCAGCAGGGAGACAGAGCCACACCAGCTGTGCCCAGGTACCACTCACTGCATTGCCATCGTCCTTTTGAGCATCATCTCAGGCTGCTCAGCCAGCAAGAGACCCACCCTGAGTTGGCTGCACGGGTGCTGGCACCCCAGCTACTCTGCAACAGCAGCAAAGATGCTGAAACCTAAAGGAGGCTGGGTAACTCAGCACAAAATGCTGAGAGCCTGTCCATGCACCTGTAATGCCTTCTGGTGTGTTCAAGGGAGCAACCTTATGTTCATCAAGTAAACAGGAACCATTGTGTCAAAGACAATAAAGTTTTCCCCATAAGCAATTTCTTTCCATTGAAACAAACAAAAATTTGACCTCGTAGATTTTTCTATTGGAAAAAAACACTTTTTATGAAAAATCGGTTGAACCAAAAGTGTATTCTGTTGGCCTAAAACTACCTAAATGGCTACCCCTGTAGCTCGGTGGTATTCATTCAACTTGGAGAACAGCATTGGTCCAGGAAACCAAATGAGTGCTTGGGAACACAGTACAAAAATATCTCAGAGAAACACTGGCTGAATTTCACTGCTGATGTAAAAGAATGCAAGTTGTGCTCAGCTGAGTTATAGTTCCTTATGAGACTTGTAAATTCAGACTAGTATCTTTAATGAGTGAAGCTGTTTCAACACTTATTGCAACTTGTCCCTTATTTAATATAAGTGCAATAGCTTTAATTCATCCCAGAAGACATCAAATGGTTGGAGCAGCACTTTTGCTACTCTGCTATGAAGTGCACTAACAGCTTCATCCTAAGAAGAGCATGAGGATGGTATTCTTCTAGAAGGTGGTTTCTTTGCATTCTAGAAGCTGCTCAGAAATATCCTATATGAACCTACATTCTGGGTTCTTTGGCTTACAGCCCATTGCCCTTCATTTTGGAGGTGTTTCAAAATCCCCTTCTGTTCAGTGGGAGAGCTTTTTGTACAATGATGCACATAGTTCATCATCTCTTTTAGCAAAAGTTGATTCTACAAAAGTTCATGGTGCAATTATGACTAATGCAAGGCAGCCTGAGTACTTGAAGTTCTCCCATTGCCTCACAAATACCATTTGACTGAATAGGAATGTGTTGTGGATGGCTCAGGACAGCAAATGAATGTTTCTGATCCTATCCGTGCCAGCACTGTAGAGAAATAATTAGGTTGTGTCTGTTGTGCCTTCAGATTTCAGAAACGTTTGAGGGAAGTTATGATGGCTGCACTCAAGTGGATATTTATTGCCAAGATGCATTGGAGACACTGGTCCAAAAGTATTACTGTTTATGATGTCATTTTTGTCCAGCAAATATGCCCATATGTCCAAATGGTCCATGTAAAATATCTGGCTTCATAGCACCTGACTCAATGATAGCTTAAGAAAAAAACCATAAACCTTCTAAATATGCTGCTTACCTATTCTCCCATCCTACCTTTGCTTGAGGCAGCCACTTCTAGAGAGCATGGAAACTGAAATTTTCCCCTTCTCGCAGCTGCATCCTAAATTCTTCTCAAATGCAGGGATATGTCCTTCATTTATAAAGCCCTCCATTTCTTCTATGCTTTATTTCACTCCACCTCTAGGCAGGGCTACCAGCCAATTCCTCATTTTGGAAAGCGAGTTTCACTATCAGCAAAGGGAATGCTGTCTTTTTGGAGTGTTCCGTGGCTAAATACAAGTACAGGTATGTAACCTGAGAAAAGGCCCCCTCCCCCCTTACATGCACCCATGCTTAGGTCCACACATCATCTATTCCTGCACTTCAAGTGGAATAACAGAAGCCACTGGGGCAGTGATAATTTCCTAGGCTCTCATGGGACTGTGTGGTGAGTTCCAGTTCTGTGAAACTCTGTACAGAGATATGAGACCCAGGTGAACAGGAGCCAAAGAGGTGAAGTCCCACAAACAGGTTTCTATTTTCATTTAACTGTTAGATTAACTAGAAGTGTGCTTCTTAGTGGAAAATAGACCTCACTCCAGTTTACACATTATCTTCAAAGACTCTGGCTCAAAGGAGTATTCTGTGTTTTAAGCAAAGGTCTGGACTGTGCCTGGTCATTTTAGTCCTACTCAGGGGCAGTGCTGTTGTCCACTGAGTCTCCTGCTCTGGCACTCAGCAGATGCCTCTTCAGGGACCACCATACTTCAGACCTCGTTTCAGTCTCATAGCCACACACATCTGTGGGATCTGGCTTCTAATAAATCAGGTTTTGGAATTGAGGTGTCTTAGCAACAGCGATTAACAGAAAGCAAATGATCCTCCACATAATTTTTTTATTATTATTTTTTACAGTGTGGTTTAGCTGTGCTAGATGTAAAACTGCCTCAAAACTTCCTAAGGCTTTTTTCTTTCAATAACTCCTCTTGGAAGAGGCTTTTGCAGCAACCCCCATAAATAAAAAAAAAATCAAAAAAATACAACAAACAGATTAGGTCAAACTGGAACTAGTTTGATTTTCAGGAACAAGATGGGTCCTGTTATTACTACAGGCAGCAAGAGCTGAGAGAAGCAGTGTGTCCTCCTCAGACAGGTGACCACCACAGAGCTGGACCCCTGAAAAAAAATCATCTTGGTGGTCCTTTTTGTTTGCTTATCAAATAAAAAGTTCCTCCCCATTTATTAAAAAAAAACCAAACAACCAAACAGTAGATTTAGAGAGCAGTTAAAGAGTCCTACTCCGGTAACCTCATCAGTGCAGCTGCTCCTTGGTTTGACTCATTTGCAACTGGAATGCAGCTAAAACACAGCATTTGACACAGAAAGTGGGACCACAATGAAATAGCCATATTTCCTTGGATACCTACACCTCTTTTTCTCCCTTACCTTTGAACTATGCTATCCTGATATGATGGCCCTCGTTGGCATTTAGATCAGAGAGCTTCTGTTGTTGCATGGCATAGACCTGTCCTGAGACTTTTCAGGGAGCCAATATTCCACCTTGGAATTTCCTACAGGTTCCAAAAGCAGTGCTGCACTTAGCTTGCCATCCAGGAATTTCCTCTTTCTGGAGCTATTGCAGACACTTCAGAGCAATGCTAGATGAGATGGCTCTGGTGAAGGCAGCTAACATGGGCAGTTGGCATCTTT
This sequence comes from Phaethornis superciliosus, assembly GCA_023637945.1. NCBI lineage: Eukaryota > Metazoa > Chordata > Aves > Apodiformes > Trochilidae > Phaethornis > Phaethornis superciliosus. The sequence goes on along the minus strand of JAJQWJ010000001.1, from coordinate 155,156,124 downwards.
CTATTCCTAACACAGCCAGTACCTCTGTATGGCCCTGAAAAAGGTCAGGCAAACACACCCTGTTTCTCTCCATTCCTTCTGGCACTTCACTTGTGCCCAAAATTACCCAAAAAGGGATGAGATTCCTACAACTTTTCATAGTTTGAAGGCTCTGGGGTATGGTGCCAAAACCCTATAGCATAACTATGGGTACTCTATTTTCATTTTCTGAGCTGGAAACACTCCTGATTGGCACAAGGCTATAACCACACATCCTTGCTAGAGCTGGGCAAACAGTGATGTTGTGCACCATAAGAATATTGCTGTGACTTGTGACCTGGGTGTCAACCCATACTTACATCATTGAAGATCTTCACTTTTAAAGCTCTATTTTGGTAACATGAGGTGAGGAAGACATGTGCTTATGAAAAGTTTTCTTAATATTGCATCTCAGGTGAGTGAAAGTGGAAAAATACACAGCCAATCCAGGCACCATAACTTTAACTCATTCCATTGACGAGGAGCTGTCAAAGCCTGCTGCTTCACATCAGTTGTACTTGGAATGGGACAAGGTTAGTTTTGCACAAACAGACAGACTGGGAGGACAGGGATTTCATAAACTGCACCCAAAAGTTACTAGGTTACATGAAAATCGAATCTGGGCAATAAATTCACTGTCTGAAAAAATTACACAGCAGAAACAGGGGAGGACTGTGCTGCACATCAGTGGATTACTCTGAAAACTGCATGTAAGAACACAGTGGATGACACAGAGACATGGGATGGGATCAGTTTTTGGAGATTGACCCAGCTACTCCATTTCAAGCCAGAGCTTGGACTAGTACAACTGTTCTCAGTGGGGTTAAGTGATTTTTCTCTTTTCCAGTAAACAAAATATTCTTTAATAAGCATATCTGTTCCTGGCAGGATCCATACTCCAGTGGTGAAATTAATCACAGAAGCACTGTTTCACAAGAGGTTTTTTGGAGAGGAAAAGAAAAAAAACTCCTACAGAGGAGGAAGGCACTCAGCCTCTCTCAAATAACTTCTACATCATGCTGCCCTTGCTATGTCTCTAGCATCCTTTTCTTTGCAAAACATAGTGACAAGGCAGTATTGCACCAGTCTGAGACCACTTTTTATCTCTGTCAGTTTGAGTTCTGGTTTTAAGCATCAAGATTAAAATTTTAAAAATTACATTATCCTATTAATGGTGTCTGCTCTCTTTAGTCCCTGACAAGGTTCATCAGCTGATTCAGGAGTAATCAAGTCCAGCATGGCACTGAGGTTACACGACTTTAGGAAATGAAGGACAAGAAGAAAGAAGGAAGGACAGTGAAGGAAATTAAGGACAAGGACAAAGCCTCTGCTCTTGCTTTCTCTCTCCAGAACAAGCCGTATGGGAGACTGCACATCTACCATGTGTAGACATGCTGCTGTATCCATGCAGGCAGGTCAAAGGAGGCCAGAGCTTTCTCTGGCCTTGCTATCTCAAGTCCTTTAAGCACAAAGAAAAAAGACACCAGAGCTGACTGGACATCACCAGATCTAAAGGTGACCTAGCTTGGTCCTAATCCAGCTCAGCAAGTGAGTTACTGCTGACAGTAACATTTTAGTCACTCAGGTGAAGTCTTGGACCATAGCAACTAGAAGACTCCTCAAACTAACCACTGCTTTTTATTCTACAAGTAACTTCTTGCAGTTTAGCAAAATTTCAGCAGCCAGGTTAGTGGAATGGATGGGCTCACACACAGGGAATAATCTTTAAACCTAAGGGTGAAAGATACTAGTTGAACATGGCCAAGTATTGACAAATCAAGAAAAATAATATTATATAGAAAAAAGTGAATACTGAAAAGCATATCTGATATTTGGAACCACATGTCTGAACAGAGATAAACTTGAGGCCAGCTTCTAACAAAAGACAGTTCTAGAAGGGAAGAGGCTACTGTGCTTTGGTGCTTTTGTGTCATGAAAGAGAAAATGTATTTTAGAAGACTTGAACAAGGAACATGACAGCATTTCCTGATAGAGAGATTACTAAACCAAGCTTGTAATGGAGGTGGTGGAAGTGATGAAAGTGGTAAGATTAAGAAGAACACAGAGCTGTTGTAAGTGCTTTAGAAAGACAGTTCAGGTAGTGTCGTGTATCAGGACCATATTAATAGGGCAGTGAGAAGGGAACAGAAAAGTTTTAGCATGGAGCTTCCTTTGTAACTAAGTTTTAAAATTACCTTATTGTCAGCCTCCTACAGCCTTATCAAGATCTAGAAAAGAGACTTCAGATTATTTAGTCAGAATAATTTTCCACTTTTTACATTCTCTGTTTCTTCTGCTTTGACCATGAAATACTTCTTCCATATTCAGCTCAATAATGCCTTCAAGATACTTTCTCACACCCAAAAAAAAAAAAAAAAGAGAAGAAAATACTTTCTCTATCATCACACTATTCATATATCAAACCCAAACAGTGTGATCAGTTTATGAAATGGGTTATTTGGCAAAACAAACTGCAGCTGCTAGAGATAAGATTTAGTGGTACAAGAGGAGCCAATCTAATTTTATTTTTAAGGTTTTCATAAATTCTAGCTGCTGTAAATCTGCACTGCTGTCAGTAAGACTACTTTGATCTGTATTGACTGAGAATTTACACTGAAGTTTTCATATAAAATCTGTTCAAGGTATATCCAGAAGTATCTTTTTTCTTTCCTTTTTTTCTTTTTATAGAGCTGGTACATGAGAGGAACTGAGACTTTCTGGCAGTGTTGTAAAAGAGGTAAAAAGAAGTCTGCATTTAACAAAGATCAGGAAGTCAGCTTTAACTTCTGCTTACACTAACTTACATTAAGAGTAATTCCATTGAAGCTAACAAAGTGTTATCTCCATGAAAGAGGAGTGGTAAAAGGTGTATCCTGGCATCACTATGTGCGGCTGAAACAAAAGCATTATTAGATAAATAATTTTTTAATATAGCATCATTATACAACAATGTTATTATTTTACTTTCCTATTTGTCCTCTCACATCCTCCCACAGATGAGAAGAGAAATCATAAAGGGCAGCTACAGCCAATGGAAGCTCCTTCATCCTGTAGATGCAATGAAGAGCAATGAAGAGCAAGGTCTACTCTGCCTGGAGGTTGGGGTGGAGAGGAGAAATGGGCACACAGCACTGCCAGAGCTTCTCTTAGCCTGGCTATTTGTCAAGAATGGAGAAAAGTCAAAGTCTGGGAAAAAAGGGCTGGTCTTTGGGCCTTGTTTACCAGAAGAGGAGAACTCAGAAAGAAGCTTGCAGGATAGGAACTTTGTATAGGAAAGAGAAGGAAACTGACTCCAGAAGGGCAACTTGTGCAGCAATCCATATGGAAAGACCAAATTTGGCACAGGAGAGGCTAAAGTGAATCTCTTATCTTGAATTTATGAGCTGTGATCACCCATTCATTCCATGCTGCTGTGTGTCATTTTGAAGAGAAGCCAATGCTGAAATTATATGACAGAAGCAATCTAAGTGGGGGGACACTATCATCAGTGCTGCAGCACCAATAGAATAAAAAGTTGGAGAAAAGTTAAAAGAAAAAAAAATCTGAAATTTCACAGCTGTTAGAAGGTAATTTCCTCAGTGTCATCTGGGATAGCAGGTCTGCAATGTGTTACTTGAATTGTTTGATATAAAACACCAGTCATTCAACCTCTCCTTTTCTGATGGTTGAAAAAGAATTCATTGCTTATTCATGCCATTGTTTACTGAAGAGGGTTTAATAAATTAGGTTGCAGAGTGACTCTATGATGGGTTTTCAAACAAAGATAGTGAAGTATAGCTTAACCCCAGTGGACCTTCATGCTATGTTTATCAGGCATGACAAAAGAGTAGATAATTACACCCAAGGTTTTCCTCAGTCCACCTGAATTGTTTCCATTAAATCTGGGGTTTATTAAAAGCCATTCTTTGGGGCAAACAGGAAATTGCATTCTTTACATGTTGAATTTTGCAAGAAATGTTGACTTTTTAAGGCTGTAGCTCTTTGTTCAGGCCCCTTTCAGTGTTCACTTGTTTAATTTTTGTTGAGCTGTGTATGTGTGAGCAGAGGTGGTAATGAATAAAAGGTGTGGGGTAATGTTGGAAAGGGATGGTGAGCAGAAGTCACATGAGTAGTAAAATAAGATGAAAACTAATATTGCCTAGCAACCTACAGAAAAAAAGAAATTGTGCCTGGCAACAGTAAGGAAGGACTTAGCTGCAAAGAGAACACTTGCCAGAAAGGAGAGACAAAGAAAAAGAAAATTCATAATATAAGAAGCCTCAGAAGTGGGAGATAGGAAGGAGAAGGAATGAATAGTTTAGAAACTTGGAAAAGAAAGGCAGCTAGAGCTTGTCTTGCACAGAAAAGGCAAAGATCTCTACAGGAACTGCTATCAGTAATCATTTGCATTGGCTTTTCATGGTGATGAACCAAAACAGAAGATGTAATAAATGTGGTGTGGTCATCATTATACTTGGAACTTCAAAAGGAAAACTGATCTTATTTGATTCTGTTATATAAACATGAAGCCCATTACCTGGGCTGGAAGAAAAATCCCATTTCTGTTCCTCACAGAATAGGACCTTGTCCTACCAAGGACTTCTGTCTGCTGACAGTGTAGACAAAATGCAGCTAGTAAACAGCAGCAATGTACTGTGAAAGAGTGAAAATTTAGCTGGTAATAGAAGAGCATGGGCAAATTAACCCTTCAAGTAGGTGCCCCTAAAGGACCAGCTTTACTAGGGGTTTGACTCGCCAAGAGCATGATGTTGTTGACTTTGTCTGTGTTGGAAACAAAGCAAGGTGGTGAGCAACACAGCAAATGAGGGGTCATCTGCCCTTAGTCCTGCTACGAGCAGTGGGATTGAAAACCATTTTGAAAAGAGGAAAGTTCTTTGAAAGCTTCACTGATGGAAACAGTCATATGCAGATGAATTTTCACCCATGCTGATCTTGGCACCAAACACCATGTAATCTTAAACCTTTCTTTCCAAAATTCTACTCACTGCAGAAAAGGTAGCAGAGGTTAGTGTGAAAGAATTGACAATCACACACCAGAAAATAAAAAAGTAATTTATTTTGTTCTGGGACTGCAGACACTGAGAAGCCTCAATCATAAGCATATGGCTATGGTACCATGGGATCATGGGACAGAGTTAACGTTGTTTCAGTGGCCTAATTGTATGCATGTGTTGATTTTCTAGTATTTAGGGTAAGTGGAACATTAATGTCATACCATGCCGTCAATCATCATGTGTTATTTCAGACACATCTTAAGTCTGTTTGGAAATGTTGATTTACTTATTTATTTAAATTTATCTGTGGCAACAGCTTATTAAGTAGAAAATAACTTTAAAATATTCCTCAGAAACCACAGTTATTTCTTAATTTCCCCAGGAAATTTGAAACTTCAATACCCTAAATGTTCTGAATGACACTTTCAAATGCAGGCACAAGGAGGATGTTAGACCTTGGGCATAAGTAAGAGATGAGTAGTTTATATTAACTGCAGATTAGTTAACAATTTATAAAATTGAAACTCCACTTCCCTCTAGCTGCTGGAAGGGAAAAGGAGCTTGCTTGTTTTTTCGTTTCAGGAGAGTTCTTTAATTAAAAAAAAAAGCTTTTTCTATAGTCTGCCTCTGCTTTGAAGTTATCTTCAGTTACAGCTTCACTGCTGTCCTGAGTTTATAACCAACCCATCTGACCTATATTTCACATCCATCCTTTGCCATTATTTTATAAAGGCATTTGATGGCTAACACTGTGCATAAAGAGGCAGTTTCGCCTCTTTTATTGTAGCTGGGGCTCTGCTTACAATGTGTTATCTTAGCTACTTGTAGATACTAGCTATTTGTTGTAACAGAATGCCCTAGCAGGAAGCAAAGTGTTGATTTTCTGATACTTTTCTGCTGATCTCTGCTTTGTGGATAGGTAACCCCAGCTTCCTTTTGGTTCTTTTGACTTTTGAATCTTCTTTTTCAAAGCTTTGTGGGAGCCTTGGAAAGAAATAATACATGGAGAAAAGCAACTCTTTTAACTTAAATATGATCGCCTTTGCTGGTTTCCTTATTTCAGACTAAAAGAAAGTATGTGATTAGGGTCATGGTTTTCATTTAATGTATTAGTAAGTTTTATATAAAAAGAAAGGCTCAATTATTTCTGTGTGAAAGCACTTTGATTCCACGGGTGTTGGAAGTTGTTTTTCTGTATTCCAAGTAAATACTTATTTCATTTTTGTTTCTTAATAAAATATTTCTCTTACTCAACGTTTCTGGGTATGACAACAATAGAGCAAAGGTTCTTGTTCGAACTCTCCTATAGTTTACTGGACCATGGTGTAAGATTTAAACACCCTTGCATGCATTTCAGTTCCCACGTACATTCTGTTTCCTGACTTTAGTGTCACTGGAATAGCTCATATTCCAGAGAATGAAGAAATAATCTTTGACCCTACTTCTCTTCTGTAAAATCAAATTAACCTGGTCTTTCTGATAAGAAGGCCTAGGATTTACAAAGGCTAAAATGGTCTTTGCTGTTCTGTAGTCTTTACATATCCATGCACTGGATGTTCACTCCCCAACATTAAGCTTATTTCTAAATTCACCTAAATCCTTCTAGTATCCCAAGTAGGAATTGTCTGCCTTTAAGCCTGGTCATTAATGCACAGAATACCCTCCTCTCCAACCAGTGACAGAAACATATTCCCATGACATTATCACTTTGCATACTAGACAGTTTGAGTGCATAAATGTTTTTCTTTTCCTGTCATTCACTCAAGGTGATGCAGCTCATCCTACAGCGTTTTCTCATAAGTAGGAATAATTCAAATATGATGTTATGCTACTTCCTGAGCCACTTAAGATGCACCAGAGAATACAACCTCTGCAGCTTACCTGGCACAAGGATTACCTTTCTTGGACAATATTTGGTCAGTGGCCTCTACGTGACGTTTTATGGTGGCTTGTGATGAGTTTGTACACTTGCAAAGAGTTAAGACATAACTGTTCCACACTGGAAAACCAAGCATCTTATTTTTATCCAATCTTATTCATCTCTGTGCCATACCAGACCCCTAAGACAAAGCTGGTTTTGCCAGAGTGTTGCTCCCATGTCTCCTTCAAACGTATTGCTCTCTTGCTCCAGCAAACTTCACAGCTTTGTGGTGCTTTTTGTATATTCTTGGAAAAGGTATTCCTTAGTCTCTATGGTGCCATCATGTAATGTTTTGAGGGCAGAAGATAACAGAATCTGAGACATTCCAATAAAACCCAGTATCAGATCTGCCTCAGAGCATCACTGTGTCTTTCATGCATTTTGATCTAGATAATCCCTTAGATTTTTAGTTTCCCTGGGGCTATTCAGTTTTCCTCAGAAGCCAATGGATTCCTGACTAAGAGATCTTAGTTCTTCTCAGCTCCAGTATGCCTGCATTTAGTCCAATAATAACCTAAATTTTAGCTTTCATGGTATTACTGTCAAGCTTGCCCGGGCATTACCGGGCAGTATGTTTTTTTCATAATAATAGGAAATCCAATTTTGGTTTTCAGTGAGGAGAATGTCCTTCCTTCAAAGTCTTCCGTTCAGAGATTTTATGCAAATAACTGTATTTGACACAAAACTTTAGCTTTCCTAAAATTTTTCTTGACACTAACAAGGCTGCTGGTCTACTCTTTATTCTATGATAATTCATTTTCTTTGCTGGCTTGCCAGTAATCTCATGATTTCCCTGTCAGCATCTGCACATCAGCACCATGAAATATATCTTTACAGTCTGATAAAATTCTTAACAGGGCCTAAAATTAGTATATTCCTCTCTCTCTCAGTTTTGTTTTGCAGTCAATATGTGACGCCAAACGATGACTAGAAGACCTACTATGATCTCCAGAAATGTTTTGTGATGTACTCCTCAACATCTTATGTACACCTGTTGGCACAGTCACAGTTGCAGAGTGTATCTCAAGTCACTGCATTCCTCAGGCCCAGCACTGCTTATGTCTTTGCACATTCACACAGCACCACTGAATGCTCCTGCCTGCTTGGCACATATGTGTCTGACTCAGCTTTGCCTGCTTCTTAATTAATATTTTCTTGCTTGCTGTGAGTCTCACTAGCCCTCCATCCATATGTTTCACATACCACGTGATGGATTATAACATAACAGGTTTACTTACTTATTTAAGAAAAACACCCCGCTTTCAGAGATGCTCTGGGCACAGGGAGCACTTTAGCTATATACAATACAGTGTGTCTTCTTGGTGCCTCTCCAAAGTCTTCTGTAACTTGTGTTCCTCATCCCAAGCTTTTTTTCAAACTGTTCCTGCCTTCTTCCTGCCTTTCATATCTTCAATGAGTAACAGTGTAGTAACAATTAATCATTCCTGACAGTAACAGTTCTTAATCAGTGAAGCTAAGTGATTTCTCACTGTATCTGACTGGAAATAGATTTTTTTTTTCCCACAGTACTTTAGGGATGGAGACAGTGTTGATTTTTATCGATATTCTTGTAAGACTTAGAACTGTGGCTACCTTTATAATCAGTAGGTTCACCTGAATGAGGTGTGAGGGGTTCTAGCTCTCACATAACACTTTTTGTCATCTGACATCTTTATGCCCATTTTACAAACAGGATGCAAGAGGGCAGTGGCAAACAGAACAGATTTAGTTTATCTGGTCAATGTGAAATATGTTAAAGCTTTGTATTACCCACATTAGATTTTGTCATACCTGCTCTACCACTGAGGCAGGAAATGTGTCACCTCACTGTTCAGTGGCACAACTGTGGTAACCATCCAGGTTCTGAGAGCTGCACTGAAGTCACCTGCCTCCAAGACAAAATTACTTTTTTAGGTGTGGGTGTCTTTGTTCAAAGAACAGTGTCCATTTTTGATCAGCAATGGGAACTCGTGTCTGAGTTCAGCGTGTGAACTTGCCTCAGCTATCAGCTTGGAGATTATAGATGTTTCTCCATGTAAATCACAGCTAGCATGTGCTGGTTTTTCCCTGACATTTTCCTCATTTGGTCCCATTTTTAGAAACCTTTGGTATTTAGACAGACTACATATGTCAGCCAGAGCTGTGTTCCATGGACAGAAATGACAACAGGAAAGAAATAGATTGGTCCCAAGGCACTGACTCAAAATTAAAAGTCAGTTTATGTAATTAAAATTAGACAGATGACAGAGAAAATAACCAAAGTATCAAAATGAGAAATAGAATGGGCAATAAAAAAGTGCAAAATGTAAAATGCAAAACTGTATGTGCACCTAGACCAAGCATACCAATGTGTCTCAAGGATATCCAGGTCCCCGCAGGCTCAGTAAAACTTGCTCAAGTATTCCTGAAAATTCCTACATCCTCTCTGTGATTCCATTCCACACCTGGGTGACGGTTTCTCTGCCGACAGTTATACTTGATAGTGCCTTGATTACCTGTTGTGCAGCTTCCCTAGATAAAAACAAATGCCATGTATCAACGGAGCAGCTCCGTCTGTTGCTACAGGTCATGGCAGGTACAGCTGATAAGCAGAACAGGCAGACCCCAGCATTTTTCTCCTGGTGGCCCCACCTCAGCCCTGAGCCACACAGCCACCCATCTCATCTTGCTCTGTTCTGCTCCAGAGGAGAGCTGGGAGTCAGGAGGTCCCTTTATGGGGATTGAGGGAAGGGACATCCTCCAAAAGCCAGAGGACTCCTGGCAGACACACATCTGGATTACTACATACGAAGCGAGGAGATAACTCTCTTGGGTATATTTAATTGTGGCCTCCTCAGCATTTTGGGAAATTTTTTCTTCACAAAAGTGCACTGCCCCTCAGCAGTCTGCTCTTTGCACACAAGCACAAGGCCTCAAACAAGACACAGCTCACCCAGTGCCATCCCAGAATCTGATCACTGTGCTTGTCTGGAAGGCTGTCATGAGATGTCAGTACATAGCTAAAAAACCTTCTCCATAGTGAAACTGGACAGAAAGCGAGAGAGAGAGTAGTAGCTAAAAGACATTTCAGTGGCGTTTCTCTTTGGTTGCTATCTCAGAGAGCCTTATTAGTTCGGCATAATAATAAAGGATATAAATAATAGCTTTGTTTTAGTGAAAATTCAGAAATAATCAAAACTCCCAGATAAAGGTGAAAGCAGAAAAACAAAACTAAAGTTTCTCTCTCAGCTCAAAGAGTCCATTTACCTCAAAGCCTCTTTATGGTAGTTCTGTAATATATATACCATTTTAGTCAGATGAAAACACAAATGGCTGGTAAAGGGCTTAATACGATTTCTGACAAAACTGATGGAGTAATCCAACATGTCTACTTTTCCTCATTCCTCTCCCATTTTTTCACCAGCAGTCTGTGTCTTTTACAGGGATGCAATCTGCTTCCTTTTTTAGTTTTTTTCTTTTTCCTTTACTCTTTCCTCCCTCTTTTAATACCCTATCTATTTTTCCTCTTTCATTATTTCTCTCCTTCCTCCCACCTGATGCATGTACACACAGACACTCAGTGTCCTCATGACATTTCCTTTACTTCCCTTTCATCCTTTGTTTTTCCTACCAGATGGCCAAGCCAAAAATGCCACGAGAACAGCTTGTTCTCATGATATGTAATTACTGCAAAAGCAGTCACAGTCACCTTATTTTCAGCAAGACAGACACAGAAGATGGGTTCTTGTCCACTGATCACAGAGGTTTCCACTCCCTTAAATTCTCAATGCTCTCCTGCTTCTTCTTCTGTCATGTAAAGTAGGACATCTACTCCCTGTCTGGATGAAGACAAATTTTTTAAAAAGTACAGTTCCCAGGTGCACATGTCCATGGCACAAGTGCAGGTCTGCATTCTGTTTTATCACCAAATGAGGTTAAAAAACAGTGATTGAGCAAATGTTTACTTAATCGTACTTATTATCTCATAAACGTGGAACAGGACAGCACCTGTCACAAAGCATTTATGATCTGAATTAATCTAAGACAAAGCATGCAATGGATACGGATAGAAAAAGGCAGTTAAAGGAAGCAGTGTAACATTATTTTTCATCCTGATGAGACCCAGGCTCGACACATCTACACTATAAACAGTGTCAGAGAGACCGGATGCTAAACTCCATGACAAATTTGCTTTTTGTATGAGAGTTCTTAATTTTATAGAAGACATAGAAACATTAACAAAGAAACAGAAAATCAATCATTGAACTCTCTGCTGGGAGATCAGCTTCTTCTTCTGCCTCCCTCACCTTTCCTTTCTCACTGCAACTCCTGCAGATCTCGTTTGTACCCGTAGCACAGAGCTAAGCAGCTTTTAGTTGAGCACATGTATGTCTTCCAGATTTGTCTGTAACATGGGAGAGATACATGTTGTTGCCTTTCTTTTTTGGAATACACATTTTAAGACAGATTTTCAAATCTGTTGCCAGTACACTATATTTGGGCAACTATCTTCCAGTTCTGACATGTAGGTGAACAGATACACGTTTGACACCTCTGTTTAAAGCACAAAGTCTTCCTTCCTTTCAGCTTAATCTACCTGCTTTAATCCTCCAGTCAAATGTGCTATGAGACAACCTCATGGTCTGGTACCAACCTCTGAAATAAGCATCCCATTAAAACATGGACGTCTAATTTGCCACGTGCCCCCCAGTATGGTTTCTGGGAACATAATAGACTTCATCTTGCATCTAGAATGATCAGCTAAATAATTGTTAGTAGGAAGTCATGCAATTTTCCTCAGAGTTTTTCCTAGGCTGGAGTGACTCCCCTTGCCTGTCCAGTCATAAAGTGAAGTCAGAATTATACAACCAGGGAATAATTTAGGTTGCAAAAGACCACCACGGGCCACCTGCTCCATATCCCACTCAAAACAGGGCCCACTTCAAATTTGGAACCTCAGAGCTGATGAGCAAGGAATAGTACAGAAAGCTAAAAAATAAAGAAAGTGGTGAAAAAGTACCACTGCTGCTGCATGCAACCAGAGGAAGGCTGAGCTGCAATGGATGGCAGAGGCAGCAAAGAATTAGAGGAAAAAAGGTTGCAGACATAGCAGCACTCTCATTTCCCTACAAGTCAGATGTTTGGCCTCTTCAGCACCAGAAGTGAAGCTGCCTGCGTGCACTTCTGATGCTGACACTTAGCTAATTTTTCCTGAAAACATCAGTTGGCTACAATATCCGGCAGGAGAGGGAGGAGGGAGAAGGGGAAGCACGACAAAGCCACCACATGCACTGCAGCTTTATCTGACACTCACAGGCATCAGTTCCTAAGAGGTACTGGAGGCTTTTGTGGTTGTCTGGATTTTTCTTCCATCCTTCTGAGATGGAAGGAGGTGGTATGACATGAATAGCCTGGGTAGAAAGAGGCAGGAGGATAAGGATAGTCACACCCAGTTGGCCTTGGCATTTGGTCCTAGAGGCTTACATATTGCAGCAGCGTCCTAAATCCAAGCCCACTGGCTATTGGATATAAAATTCTATTGAGCAGGAAAGTTTCTAAGTTATCCCTCTGTTTATTTCTGGGCAGTGAATCATTCTGGATTTTGAATAAATTATCTCTTGTAATCCTGTAATCTCAGCCCTAGATGTCAAATCTTGCCACTGTGTTGCCAGTGATGCTCAGAAGAGTTTGCCTCTGGTCTTTTACAAGACCTGCAAAAAGTTGCAGGTGAAAAAAGAGAGGAGTCCATCATCCCAGAACCTTCATCTCCTCCTGCCTGCCTTTAAGATCAGCATTGAGCAAGAAGGAGGGGGAGGCACCTCTCTTCATCAACAGTCCTGAAAGAGGTTCTTACTTCCCCAGGAGGTAAGAACCTGCAGAAGGCACTCATGCTGGAGTGTTCCTTCCCACTCTTTGAAGGCTAGAGTTCTCTGTCACATCAAGACTGGCTCCAACAGGAACTAAAATAACATTAAATGTAGTGAAATAATTGATATTCCACATCAGGCAGAGTCCTGCTGTCTGGGGCAGCACTAATATACTGTGCTGCTACTGGTTTTGGAATTAATCATTTAGTTTACTGGAAAGGCTTAAATTAAAAAGGTGCCTTTTACAGCTCCTTCTAAAAATTGCTCATGTGGGAAACAGCATGGTACTGGGGAGGAAGGAGACCAAGCTGTGGGAAGGAAGAGTGTGAAGCAGGCAACAGCAAATTGTTTTGTGCACATTGCTGGAAAAAGTCTTGCTGCTGCAGAATATAGTCCCAAAATTCTTGTTTATAAAGAGAAGCCATTTTTGCTCCATTAGAACATAGTCCTTGTATTAGTACCCAGCATGCAGCTAACACAAATAAATAAATAAATAAAGGCTTTGAGTTTCAAAGTATTTCTTCAGGGAAGATCAAGACATTCCAGGAGGAAAGGCAAGAGGATAAAAGAGCACAGCAAAGCTTCTGAATCTACAGTTCCAGTTACATTTTGTGTCAGCAAATAATTTGCTTAAGCTGCAGACTGTCACAAACAGAGGAGAAGTAAATGATTTATCCTGTATGTAAAACTGCAAATGCATCACACAAGTCTTATGTTTTCCATTAATACAAAAGCATAAATTTCACAGGTGGCTTCTGTCTAAAGGATCTATGGCATCCTTCACTATCTCTGCTCTGCAAGTGAAGAATACAGGATACTCATTATGAAGCATAATAACACTATAAAAATATGATGCAAGGACAATGAAGGAAATTGAATATGTTTTCACAGTGAGCTCGGGCTGTTGTAACACCACAGTTCAGGTTACAGAGAGAGATGCATTTAAAGAAAGAATAAAAAGCTTCTTTGTAATTCTGTGCAGGAATTTAATCACACAATTTCAGGAGAAAAGTATTCCAGAAAACAGAACTTTTTTTTTTTTCAAATTCTTAAAAAAAAAAATTCAGAAGGTATTTACTATTAATCATAAGCAAAAAGAAGTTGTAATTAATCACAAGCTGACAAATGTTTACCAACAAAAACTAATTAATTCTTCAGTTCCCTCAGCTGCTTTCTTTGACCATGCTTCAGGGAGCAAGTGCCAGTAAGCAGAGCTACAAACTACATGTTAGGAATCTCTGAATTTTAGGTTTACCTTTCCCTCTTTCCTTAGAACTCGTTCTGCTTTCAGTGGAATGAAACAAAAGCCTGAAACTCCATCCCAAAGGCTAGTACTCCACTTTCTTAACCATCTGTGAAACTTCTCTTTTAAGGACCTTTGTTGGCCTTATCACTCCAGTGTCATGATGCTATTGAAGACTTCCAATTTATTTACAGAGTTACACATCTCCTGGAGAGGGCTTAGAAATTCCTCCGTTTCGGGGTGTAAGTGTGACCCAGGAACTGAGCATCCCCACACCCTGCAGCATGGAAAAAGGACAGAGCAGGGTGGATACCCCAGTTCCATGCTGCTGGATGGGGTTGACCCTCTGAGGGCAGCTAAACTCTGGACAAGAGCATGGTCAGGAGAGAAGGGAGACCCTGGCAACCCCAAAGGTATCCAGCTTCAATCTGGGAGATGGCAATATCTTCAAGCAGCAATTTACATCCAAGTGTAGGAATGCAGTATGTCTGAATGCAGCAGAAAATAAAGGCTGGGTACTACCTCTACTCTCTGCTTGGACCCTCACTCTCTGTTTCTTCAGCCTAAGGTTTGGCCCCATAAAATTTGAGAGCTAGCAGACCACCAGCTGCATGGAAAAAAAAAAAAAAAAAAAAAAAAAAAAGGAGCCAAGATTGGTCCTTTCTGCTTGTTATCCCTTTCTTCTTCTTTCTTCTAAAATGGAAATGCTGTTTTTTGATGGTGCTCTGACACCTGCATACCCATTTCTATGCTGAAATATTTATTTGGCAAGTGGGGAAAAAAACAGGAAGAAAAAAAAAAAAAGTCTTTTTCTGAGCTTTTGGTGAAGTCACGCAAAACCTTATTTTCCTGACCGAAAGCAGTTGTCAGGAATAAAAATAAACAAGTTCAGAGGAAGGAAAAAAATAAAATTAGATAGATATTAAGCTTCCCATTTTTCTCCAGTCATGAAACAGGAAAGAGCTCAATTTTTCTGAAAGACAAGAAAGGATGTAAGGTAGTTTGACAGGTCTAGAATTAAAGTTTTTAATACTGTAGTTGGACCTACTAGAAGATACTGTGAAGTTTTCTGACATAGTAATAGTTTTCTGTATGTGATATATTCATGGTTAAATAGAGGCATTCTGTGCGTACCAGGTACATAAATAGTTGTGATTGCTCTGAAGAAGAAAAAAGGGTGAGATGAATTGGATAACTATTGTCTATCTTTGTACTGGCTGAGAAAATTTCCTGCCACATACCATACAGTTTTCTTTGCTTTCCACTTACTAGAAACCTTGTGGTGTTTTCACTTCCTGATCCTTTTCTTACACACAGAGTTTTTAACCTTCACCTGTATGCTTCCAGTGTGGCTGGAACCACAGAAGTGAAAATAAAAACGAAAGCTGACATTTACATAGTGTTTGACAAATTGCCCAGAATACTCCAAACATTCCCAGTGCCCAAGATGTACCAGTCACCTCCATGGAGTCCCATCCACTGCTGCTCTGAATTCAGCCCCTTGTCTATAAGAATCACTACACTTCCATAACAGCACAGCTTTTAAGTCTTAGCCTTTTTTTTTTTCTTCTTTTTTCTGTGATTGTAAGAAGTCTACATAATTTAACATCACTTTTGTGGCTTCAAAATGTCTGAAGCATTGTCTTTGAAAGAGTTGGTTTTGAAAGTCATTGTAAGAAATTACTAAATCTACACCAAAAGGGAAACTCATGCCTTCTCCTAATGAATGTTGCAGAACACAGAGTAACTGTGAAGAGCAGTGACCAGAGTTTATTCTTCCTTCTCTATTCTTTGGATTAGTCCTTATTCCCTACACAGAGAGAAATCCTTGGCTGACTTTGCTAGTCCCTGTACTGGATGCAGAGTGAAAAGTGAGACTGGAGCAGAGCAGCTGTCAGTAATTCTGGCAAGTGGAAACTGCTTCCATGTCTTTTACAACATAAAGACATCCAAGAAGAAAAAAAGAAAAAAAAAAAAAAAAAAAAAAAAGAAAAAAAAGAAAAAAAAAGTGCATGCATACATTAGAACTGAAGGAAAAATAGGCATCCTGTGTTTCCACAAACAGAGAATGCTGTTAGCATTCAGAGGGTGTCAAACCCCACCAGGTGGGTGCAGCACTGTCACATCTCACAGAGTGAGCACGGCTCCCCAGGTGTGGGGGCCAAACCAAATATCACATCCCACAGAGTGGGCACAGGTAAGGTTCCCCAGAGTGGGGGTTGACCCAGGGAGATTCATACTGGACCCCCTTGCTTTCTAAACTCCCTCAGAGAGGAGCCTGGGTGCAGCTGGGCCCAATCCTTCTCCTCCTCTAATTAATCTCTTTTAACAACCCATTTGGCAAGATTAAGTTGAGGAATTCTCTGTGCACGGTACTCAGGAGTAAGGTTATTACCTAGGAGGTTTGTATAAAACACAACTTTACTTAAAAGTGAGTAAGACTATAAAGCATGTGAGATTACAACTGGCAGAATTACGAAGGAAGGTACTTTCAAAGCAATGGATTATAATTTAGCAAAATTTAAGGAAGCTGTCAAAAGAACAGGTTACAACTAATAAAACTTAGCAAAGCAAAGCAGAGTAAAACTTAAAGTTGGAAACTATGTTACCCTCATGTGCCAAGATAAGGTTATAAAGCAGAGACACAGAGAGAGAGGTAGAGAGAAAGAAAAGGAGAGGGACAGAGAGGTAAAGAGAAAGATAAAGAAGAGACAGAGAAGGTATCAGCACCCTTGGATCCAGCAATGATCTTGGTAGGAAGGATGGCAGGCATGCATCCAGCATTTCGAGTGTGCCTTTTTTATGCCGCCTGACCCCACCATTTCCGGGGAGGCTTTGGCACATCTTGCAAAGCCAGGTGTCCACTTGAGCCCCTCCAGCTGGGATGACACAACAATAACCCTTATTTCTGCCCATGCCCCTTCTCCAGTGTCTTTATCCAGGGCACACACAAGACGTCACTCTGCCTCTGCAGGGTACAGCTCGCCTGCCCCTCTCCCTTATCAGGGACAGTGTCCTGCCTGTCAGGGTGGACATCAGACAGAGCTCCCCTTGCAAGGACAGTGTTCAGCTTATTGGGATGGCCACTAAAGGAAGGGCTGCTCTTGCAAGCACAGGGCCCATTTATCAGGTTGGTTACCTGATAAATGGGGGTCTCTCCTTGAGGGAACAGAGCCCAGGTGGCTATCAAATGAGGCCTCCACCTGAGTACAATGTCCACTTCTTCAGGGAAGCTGTTTTGAGACAAATATTCTTTTGGGGATTCTACAGAGGGGGTTGCTGGGCTTTGTAACAGTGTTCTAGCTTCCTCTCCAAGCAGAATGTGATCCACAAAAGTGTATAAAGCTGTTTCAGCTTTATATCAGTGTATAAAGCTTTGTTTCAGCTTCTGGGAGTTTTCCAGATTCCAGTGTCTCAGTGCAAATGACTCTGCACAAGAAGTGTTAAGGTTTTCTTTTACTGTGTGTAGTGTTACTGCAAGCTGACTGAAATTTTTCACTCGTTAGCATGAAGGGAGAACTTGGCTGAGACCAAAAATGCAAGATTCCAGTTCATGAGCCTTGGAATTCACTGGTGAAGAAAATACAATTCACTTCATTATATCTCAGTCTTGCAGTAAACAAAGAGCTAGGAATCAATTTACTTTTGGTGTCTCTGCTATGAGTACCATAGTAAAAACAATAGCTATCCAGAACTCAATTATTTGTGCAGTAAACTTTAGCCTCACCTGTGCATATCACAAGTGTAGAGGGAAAAATTATTTGAGTACTACATTTCCCTAAAGTAATGAAAGCAATTTTAATATTAGCACTGAAATCTCTGAATCCTTATTTTTCTTTTCATTTTTATGTTTTATTTAAATCAGGTTCAATGATGCAAAATGTACTTCAGCAAAGCAGGTGCTGGGGTAGAGGGTTAAAGTTATAAACCAAATCAGTAAAGATTTTTCTGTGTCTAGGTGCCAGTGCATGAGATCACAGAATCATTGAATGGTTTGATTTGGAAGAGACCTTAAAAAATCACCTAGTTCAAACACCCATGTCCTTCTACCAGACCAGGTTGCTCAAACCCATCCAACCTGGCCTTGAATACTTCTGGCAGGGAGAATCCACAATTCCCCTGGGCAACCTGTGCCAGTGTCTCACCACCTTCAAAAAACCCCAATGTCTTCCTAATGTCTCACCTGAATCTGTGTTCTTCCTTTTTAAAGCCATTACCCCTTGCCCTATCACTACATGCCATTATAGTCCCTCATTGACTTTTTGTAGGCTCCTTCAGCTACTGGAAGGCCACTATAAGGTATTCCCAGAGCCTTCTATTCTCCAGACTGAACAACCCTAACTTTCTCAACCTGTCTTATAGGACAAGCCCTCTGATCATCTTTGTGGCCCTCCTCTGGATCTGCTCCAGCAGCTCCATGTCCTGCTTGAGTTGGGAACTTCAGAACTGGGCACAGTACTCCACGTCTAAATGCAGTCAAAGACAGCCCTGCCACTCACACAGAAACCTATGAAGTGTGTTTTAAATACCCACTGAGGGCACAGCAACCGAGCAGCACAGGCAACAAAACCTGCACCAGACCTCTGGTGAATTTCAGGTTGGTGTTTCACCTACACTTAATTTTATCCTGATGCTTCCAGATCCTAAACCAGATTGCTCCTGTTTTGTCTCTGTGCAGGTCTTTGACTGCCACTTGCACCCATTTCTTACGATGTACATCCAGTTCTTGATGGGGAAAGGAAGATGTGCAGGTACTGTGGTTCTCCCTCCACATATGCAGGAAACCCTTGCTTTGCAGGATGCTCAGGGGCATCTGATCTGCACTTGGACTCCTGCCTCCAGCCAAATACCTTGCAGAAAGGCAAGATTCTTGCATGCCTCAGCAAGAGATAGAAGGTTACGCGTGCAAGGAGTTTGTGGAAGCCATACCTTTTGTCTCTTTGGAGGTCAGATCCTATAAGCATCCAATCTGACAGCCACCTCTGATCCTTACCCACAGCACCCTTTCCTGGCTGCGACTGCTCAAATGTGCTATGTATAAGTAAGGCTACTTCTCAGGCAGTCAGCAAGCACACAACTTTCTTCTGCATCATAGCATTTTTCTAACAATTGTCATGGATGCAGTGGAGTCACTTGCTTATAGGACTAAGCAAATATTGAAAAATGCTTGGTGTTGAAAAAAAAGTAGCTTTCTGCAAGGGAGTCTTGACATCTTGTCTGAGTAGAGGAAAAGGTTCCCTCTGATAGCAACAGATGACTTCCTAGTACCAGCTATGGGGCAACCATTAAGATGCAGTTTTTCAGAAACATTTGTCACATGTAGAAGGCAGGCAGAAACCTAACATCTAACATCCATCAACTTGGAGCAAGAGCAAATTAGCACCATTAGATTTCTGATGGCCAACTGGCCCTTGGGACTTCTTTTGGGGCTGAGAATTCAGTTCTCATAGGTATCAGCAAATTAAGTAATATCCCTCCTAGGCTGCTAGCGCTGTTTTAAACAGAAGCATATAATATCATTTCTTCAGAATCACATTTGGCCACAGCCTCATTGATGCTCCAGTGCCCTAGTGGCCCACCAGCAGTGGCTGCCAGTGGTTTGTGGAGAATTAGTGTAACAAATATTAAACTATAAGGTGTTCATAAAGTAAAAATAGATCTTTCAAAGAATCTTATGAAAGCTGCAAGTAGAGAGGGACCAGGAAAAGTTCCATTATTTAGCTGAACAAGAAAATTAAAACTCAAGTATCCATCCCACTGTGCACTAAGCCTGAAATGCCAAGAGAACTCATTCACACATGGAAAAATTTGTATGCCTGATATTTTATTCTATTTGAATAGTAGAGCAGTAGAGAATAAAAAGACAGAGTCTTTTTCAGAGACTCAGGAGGAGTCCAACACTGCTTTTTCATTATGCTGACTTTATCCTGTCTGAATACAGAACAGACTTTGTGCAGACTTCAAGAATATTTTTTTATTGTGTCAAATGTGATGTGTCTTGGGAATTCCACATAGGGCCAGAAGAAAACATATCTAGAAGAAAAATAAAAATAATATGTCACTCCTCTTCCTGCCCTATCACTAATGGCCACACTTAAGGTAATCCTAGGGTAACACAAATATATGATATTCTATCATAAGTAAATGATAGGTGATAAAATTTTTGCAAAAAGCTCCAGTCAGTTCTCTGCCAGCAGCAGCACTTTAGAATATGGCAGTGATGTGGTCAGTGATTTCAAAGCAAATGAGGATTTCTGTATGGAAAGCAATGTTTAGTCAAAGAGCGTGCAGTTATATACAACAGCAATATAAAACTGGATAACATTTTTTCCAAGTGTAATCAAAGACAAAACAAGTATCCCTCAAGGATTTATGAGATTCTAAGATTATAGTGGGAATTAGATTTGTTCATTTACCATTTGTGTCATGGATTATCCACAGGGCAGCATATCTCATCAGACAATTTTGAGCTTCTGTGCTAAAAATTAAAATGATTGCCATCTCCTTTCTATGCTGGTTTACTAAATACTGTAAAGAGAAGCTTAATGATTTAATATACTGAACTTGTCAGCTTGTATCACAGAAGACTAGCTGTAAAAATCCTCATTAATGATAGAGAAGAAAAATTACCATCTGTAGCAGTGCTTTGGTATTTACTGCTCAACAGAGAAAAAGGGTGCACTTAAAAACTACATCAAGCAAGAAAATTATAGGGCACTTATTTCTCTTTTGCTGTTCAAGGGACTCAGCTGGGAAAGAGAGCCTAAATCCATGCCTGAAAATGGAAGCAAAATTACATGAAACCCTTGAAGAGACCATTCCTGCTGATGCAAAAGGTTTCTGTCTTTCACGCATGATCAACTGAACAAAAATGTTTGACAGTCATGTTCCATGAATAATGCCTTGTCTGGTGCTCACTGGAGGCAAAACAGTTGAGATTCTCAAATGCTTTTTCACTAAGCATGTCAAATTATCCCAGACCTGATCTGGCCATAATGCACAAGGATTTACTCACAGTTTTAGTGAGGAAGATAAATAAACTAGTATCGGGAAAAATAGTGTGTTACTGTCATTGATTATATAGCATCATTCACATGCAAAATGCTCTTACTGTAAATATCTTTCGGAAACCATCATGAAGTAACTGCAGACATCAATGCACACAATGGGACCCCTCATTCCAAAAATGTAAAGTAAGTTTTGAAAACTCTGATACTGCTTTTGAAAGCACTATGTCTTCATGGAAAATATTAGGAAGTGGCTATGCAAAAGCTTCTCTGTCCCCACTGAAAAGGAAGAAGCACAACTGTGTGGAGGCTTTTGATAGACATTCTGGGTTTATAGAGGTTCCTCATTTTATTAGTTCTGGAAATAAACAAAAACTTTCACAGTACTGTGTTTTAGTCTGACATTGCAGCTGAAAAAAATAAATAACAAGCATAAAATTTCTCATTCTTCCAAATTTTATGGTTTTCAAGATTTTCAAGCAACTTTTTTTTTCCTAACTTATCATTATTGAGACTCATCAAGATATTAGTCTCATCAAGTTTTGAGACTAAGAAATATGTATTACTATGAGGGACAGGAGGGTATGATACAAGCAGTATTTAGGTAGAGAATATTCTCTAGAATTTCTCCAGCTTATCAGCTTCTAACAGTAATCGACTCTCCATGTGTGAGAATTCTATATCAGTGACTGCTAAAATTAACATTTATATGGTAGACTGCTCACTGTTACTGCATGCCAGCTGTAAGCTTCTGCACAGATCTTTGTGTTAAAGCCATATGAAGATTGGACAGCTGTCAGACTTTGTGGTGCTGTGCTTACTTTCCCCTGAATACCGAGGTTTCCCCACAATTCACTTTAAAGGTGCGCTGGGCTTTTTTTGGTATTTCACAGTAGACGTGACATCCAGCATCCAGTTGATAGATATCTTGCTGGAACCATGGCATGCAATTGGTTTCTCAGAGGTCCCATCATTTCTGGGACATCCACAGAGAAGCAGCTGATGGGAAATTATGTCATTTAGTGCATACAGAAGCTTGGTCATGTCCCTACAAGATTGTGCAGGAGAGCAGATGAACTTTTTCTTGTGGAGGCGTCAGTTGGCACAGCATTGAATGACAAAGGTGTGAAGAATGGTGCCTAAAAATCTGTTTATTTTATGAAGCAGTAGGCCAAGTCAGATCTGGTTTGATTACTAGTGAAGTACGGAGGAATGGGTAACAGAGCATTTCACACTGCATATCAGCCACTGGGATCCAGAACACGTCTTGAAAAAATGGGGAGTTCCCACTGACCCCTAATCCCTGTGAAATGAGTTGTGATCCTTTTTGGTGTCTGTCACTTTTAACCAATCTTTTCAACAGAAAAGCCAACCCTTCCAGATCCTATGAGGCAGAGACTCTGGATCAGAAGAGAGTTCACTGTGAAGGGGCTATTGCTTCTGCCTGAATCAGTGCTAGGGAGCAATCAAGCCATCACTAAGCTTTCACTTTTAATAAGCAATATATTCAGATAAACTACAGTAGAAGGAGAAGACAACTTTTAACACATCAAGTTATCATTAGCAAAGACAGAACAGTTTGCTAGAATAGACGTTAAGAGAAATAGCAGTAAGTATAAGAATGAATCAGATGCAAATGTTCAAAGGGATCTTTAAATGTTTCTAGTGGTTTATGGACATAACATAGAAAGTCTGAAGGCCCAGCAAGGAATATTTATAGAAGAAAAGGTGAAGGTAAAATCTTTATAATCTTTATAATGATTATCAACAGTTAATTTGTAAGTGGTACTTGAAAGACTAGACAATTGAATAAACTGTGAATAAACTGATATTGTCATAACAACAAATGGATGGTCAGCTTAAGGAAGCCACCACCACTGTCACAAACTGAAGAACCGTCACAACAGAAAGCTTCAGCTTTGATCAACAGCATATGAGGATAATGAAGATGGTTACAAAACTGAACCATATCATGACAAGCCACAGACGGAAGCAAAGGGGCTTCACTGCTGCAGTTGCCTGATGAGAGTGTAGAAACTTCCTGCCTCAAAGAAGTGCCTCGGTGGCACTGGGAGGTGCAGTAGCTGTAATGTCACTTTATAAACTGCCTTATTTTCTTTGTCTTCTCTGGTCATCCAGGTCTGCTGGTCGATATGTAGAGGGAAGCACATTCAGAGCTATACTTTCAGAGAAGCAGACTGTCTCAGCAGCAACTGAGTGGAAAGACAGTCCCAGCTGGGCCTTATGCAACCTGCAGGGGCTCCTGAAGTCTTAAATAAACTCCTGAAGTACTAAATAAATATTTGAATACCTGAAGCACTGTGATCAGTCTGGAGTGCCCAACAGAAGAAGGACATAACACTCCTTGAGCACATCCATAGGAGAGCCACTAAAATGATCAGAGGGCTGGAGCACCTCCCTATGAAGACAGACTGAGGGTTGGGGTTGTTCAGCCTGGAGACAAGGAGGCTCCAAGATGACCTCATAGAAACCTTCCAATATCTGAAGATATCTGAAGATATTGGAAAGCTACAAGAAAGCTGTGGTAGGGCTTTTTACATAGGTAAGGAGGACATGGGACAAGAGGAAATGGTTTACGACTTGAAGAGGAGAGATTTAGGTTAGACATTGGGAAAAAATTATTTCCTGTGAGGGTGCTGAGATGCTGGAACTGGTTGCCCGAAGAAGTTGTGGCTGCCCCCTCCCTGGAGATGTTCAAGGCCAGGTTGGATGGGGCCTTGAGCAACCTGGTCTACTGGAAAGTGCTCCTGTCCATGCAGAGAGGTTGGAACTAAATGATCTCTAAGGTGCCTTCCAACCCTGGACATTTTATGATACTCTGATTCTATGATTTTCATAACTCCTGCAAGTTACAACTGGATTTACAAAAACAGTACAGTCCTAAAGATAATGCTGAAAATGTCTTTACACTATCATTCAAAAAAATCCCACCAGATTATGCACCATAAATTATTCATCATTTTCTAAAAAACAGTTTTCTAGACTTATGTGCTGTTTCATCAAATATTGACTCTCAAAGTATTGTTTTGCTTCCATAGAAGCTAAGATTAGTCCTGTGGCTTGTACTGTCTTACTCAGATAATTTGGTCATCACTAGCAGTTGTAAAAACAGACCAGTGGTCTCCCACAGAAGGTTTCCCTTCCTTTACTTTTTTAAGAAATAACAGATTTAAAATAGTAACAACTGAAATAACAGCTAGTAGCATCCCTGTGAGAAAGATCTCAGTGATATAGAGCTATTTAAACAGGTATTTTAAAAAAAGAAAAGCAATAAAACAAGTAGACTCAGGAATTTTTGAGGGCATGGAAATTCTATAGCACTGAATGTGTCTGCACACTATTTAGTGTATCTCATAAAAAAATACATTTAAATAGTTCAACACGACCTCTAAAACTTTCTGAAGAAGGGTTATATAGAGGCACAAGAACACACATTGTATTTCTCATTCTTTAACATATTCCATGGCCTGCACTCCTAGCAGCACCACAGGCACAGCTACAATAAATTTCAGACTGCAGACACTCCCGGCACAGCATTGAGACTAAAATCTTATATGAAGATGCAGAATTTATTTTGAATTATCATACTACATTGGATCATGAGAAATTAAGGAACAGGGAATGGAAAGGATATGGGAAGCAGCACAACTGCTGTGTGTGCAGTCTCAACCAAGGGGAAGCAAAACAAACAGCTTTGGGACCCAGGTGTTTTCTTTCTATTTGTGTGGACATGAGGGTAAATGTGTATTCCTTTTGGGAATACACACACACACACACACACACACACACACATCTCTCCAGTAGCTGACATAAGCCTGTAGCCCCCCTGGTATCTGTTCCCCTGTCACCAGTCTTTCCAACAACCAGCCTGTAGATTTACAGCCTTTCTACTACCTAGACCTAAGATCTCTTGCCCTGCTCACTAGCTGGTTCATAGAATCATAGAATGTCAGGTTGGAAGGGATCTCAAGGATCATCTGTTCCATCCTTTCCAATATTACTGTTTGTATGTCTCAGCACCCAGTCAAGCTGAGACTTAAAACTTTCCAAAGCCACTTCCCCTGGGAGACCATTCCAATGTCTGTCTGTCCTTATAGTGAAAAATTTTCCTCTTGTGTTCAACTGGAATCTCTCCAGGAGCAACTTGTGCTCATTGCCCCTTTTCTTGTTCATGTCACTCCTTGGAAATAGGAAATCTCCATCTCTGTAGCTGCCCTTTTAGTTTGGGTTGAATCTCACTGGCATCCCACCAGGAGAGCACAGAGAGCACCCCTGCACAGAAAAAATACTTAGGAATTCAGATGTTGATCAGGTGCTGACCAGATGCAAAGCAGAGCTGAGCCACTCCCATATTCTTAGGGTTTTTTCTTCTCTTTTTTTTCTTCCCTTTCTCCCATTTCCTTTTCCCTTTGTTCCCTCTGAAATAAGCAGCTTCCCACTAATTCCCCACTGGTCCCACTTTTGCTATCTCTGTACCCAGATGTGGCATTTCTGCTGCTGTTACCTAGGTCATCTCTGCCTTACCTGGTGTCACAAATGGGGTTACCCATAACATCCTTCAGCCCCTGAGAGACCCAGACACCTTTTGTGACACTGTTGATCACTTTTGGCAGGTTCACAGCCTGTTTCTTGTGATGTTGAGCAAAGTCCCATGTCCGGTCCAGGAGTTCTTTGTGTTTTGCCCAATTACCTTCACCTCTGGCCATGGACAAGCCATCTCCCACCATACATTATCAATGTCTTATGTTTATGCAACAATATAATAACAGCCCTAGACCTGTTTAATGTGAAAATTTGATGGAAATTCTGTAGGATTTCAGACATCAGTGGGCAATAATAAACCTAAATGAAACTGTTTACCTATGCAGTACAACTGAGCTGGTCAAAACCATAGATCCGGCATCATGGTTAGAAAAATGTAAATAAATCTGGTTTTCTCCAGAATGAAGGAGGAACTGAAAGCTTCTGGAAGTTTCTCTCATGTGTTATTTTCCAAACAACCATGTCATTAACAAACTAGCATTTAGAATGGAACACAATCTGTATTTGGTTCTAAAAGACAAAAATAATGCCAGAAAAAAAGACTGTTGAATGACTGTATACATCATGATAATCCTAAATCACAAAGATAAGTTTTCTAAGTTTCTTCTTACTCCCATGCTTTTCTAGAGTATCATGGTACAAATTGACAGTTATGTTTATTGATTTTTCAACAGCCAAAATATAATGAGTCTTAAACCTATCATGAATTATGCTTAATGCAACCAAGCTGGAATTTTTTTCTGCTTTCACTTTTCATTGAGAAAAATCTCACAGAGTATAATCCAAAATGTATTCTGAAACTTAATATAATTATGAAATGCATCTGTATGGATCACTGAACTACAGAGTTGCATAAGATTTTTTAAAATGTAAATAAACAATTCCATTTGCAAATTTATCTAATAGCTTTCTGTAGTAAGATCTCTGTTTATCCTTGCACTTACCAAACACTTTATCATATTGCATACAGCTCTTTAGTGAGACTGAGTTGCTAAATTGAGTTAATTTTGTCTAGATCAAATGGGAGTGCTCTGCACAATATAAGCCAGGGCTTCCATCATAGGGAAGGTGATGGAATCGTGCACCATTCTGTACTAATTATATGCAGGGCAAGTTTTCATCAAATTGCAATTGCAAATCCAGATCCTTTTATGTAAAGCTTGGAAATCCTTAATGGGAAAATTCAGCTGTAGAGCAAATGAATAGCTATTATGCAAGTATGAAATAAGAGTACTAACAGTGAATACTCATCTCTTCTCAGAAGGGGTGCAAGTTAAATATAAAAACATCTAGCTGCAAAGAAAAAAAAACTTTTCACAGCATGACAAAACATTTCTGAGCAGCTCATCAGCTCTGGTTCTTCAGCTGATGGTAAGCATATGGAGGAAACTAGACTTGAAGATAAATGAAACTTGGAAACTGAACATCCATAAGACAAAATGTGTATTTAAATAAAAACATTTCAAAAAGCACAATGTGTAAGTTGAAGGACATTTCCTGTCACTGGGGTGGACTTCTAAGGAAAAAGCCTCTCTTAAAAATCCTCTTGCCCTGGCTGAATTTCCCCCAGGTTTGAGGGTATCCTGTTGAGTGCCCCAGCCATGCAACATTCCAGCACGGATGCTCCTGGTCACTCAGTGCTGGCCATGAAACTCTCTTTCCAGAACTGTACCCGGGGCTGTTTTTTCTGCGTTGTACACATCCAACTAAGTCACTGTGCTGGTGCCTACCAACCTGTACCAGCATGGTGTGGGGAAACCCACGGGATGCAGAAGACTGTAACTGCCCACTGCACCTGGGCCTGGCAGGTGAGGGAGAGGTAAACCTCTCCTGCTCCCACAGACTCAGCCAGCTGCCCCAAAACTCTGAGAAAGGGCACACTGTCAGGGAGGGAGCTGTGGTGGTAGCCTGGATCCAAGCATCATTTCCAAAGTGAGAGCCTCCATGGATGCCTTCCATACCCACTGTAGCATCCTCTGCACTGGAACACTGGAGAAAGTGAAATCTGGTGCTCCTCTCTGGCCTTCGGTTGTGATGGTTTGGCCTTTTTTCTATGCAGTGAGCTAGGAGACAAGATGAACAGGACCTTGGTGACATGATTTGTGGCAGTGAGAGCCAAGGTCCTTACAAGATTCCCCCACAAAGTACAAGACAAGCTGTGGAGAGAAAATAGGATCTCATACCTCTCCTACAGAAAACAGTGTCCTCTTGGTCTCCATGCCTAATGTTGGAACCTAACTGGAAGCCACATGAGATTCTTCATTTCCTTGGTAAGGGAAGTAGATGATTCATTGTCAGCCCTGGCAGGTGCAGAGGTTAAGTACCAAGTGACAGACAGACACCATATGCAAGAGCCTTTTCAGTCCACTGAATGCAAAGCATCCTGTAGGTTTTGACCCTAAACTAAGCAAAACCCCACCCATGAAGGCTATTTTCCAAGTTATTCCTCAAATCTAAAGAAAATGAGTGACTTCCCCACCACATCTCTTCATGGACAACCTCCAAACACTCAGACATTCCTGCAGAGCATCAGTTCTGTTCCTGCTTGCCCTTCAATGTCTGTACAAAAGGATGCAGGTGCATGGCTCTGCATGCTCCCCTGGCCATAGCTGCCTGCTTCAGCCAGCAATGGAGGTTGTCCTGGGAATCACCCTTTTTAACAAAGTAGAATGGGTTGGGAAGAAGCTTGGAAGAGACACCACATCAGCCATCATGGGCCTGTCCAAGTGCCAGCACAGGTGTGAGTAAGAAATGCATCCCTCTTATTCTTCTGATAAAAAAATGTAATTCCTTTTATTCACTGTAATCATGCAAGCTGCAATACTCTCCTAAGACCACCACAGGCACTTTGAACCAGAAACCACACACACAAAATTATAATGAAATCTGCAAGGACACCTGATAGGCCCCAGGCTGAGCATTTTACAGCACAGACATGCTTGTGTTACTGAAGTGCAGAGTAGCCCTAACCACATCCCACTCAGCCTGTCGACTCAGTATCACTGTCTGGAGCAACTACATTTGTCAGGATGGAGGTAGCCACACACTGGACAGATGAATTCTCCACTCCCCCATTTTCTACTTCTCTATTGATGTGTGTGTCTGCCACTGTTTTATCTTTTTTTACCTCCACTACACATAAAGAATAACTTGACTGCAGTCAAGTCAATAACTTGAATACAGTGCTTTAAAGAAGGTGTGAGAAGAGAATTGGGACAGGAGCTCCAAAGTCTGCATTTTCTACTCTTGGTGTTGACTCAGTCGTTCTGTGAGAGGTTTTAAATACACAAAGAACCTCCCAAGCCATGGTCAATAATTATTATTTTAATATAAATTAACTAAAATTACGCTGATTGCTCCATAGCATGTAAAAACAAATTATATAAAAAGCCAGGTCTTACCAAAACACAAACCCTTATGATCACTTGCATTTGTACAGCATCTTTATTTTTATTGTGCTTTTGTGCAATTTGTTTGCCTGCCTTCCAGGCATCACTCTGCTATAGCTGGTGAATGGAAAATCCAGCTACCTTCTCTTAATATTCAAACCTTTTCCCTGGACGGATGTTTAGGAAGGGACAGAACATGAACAGACTACAAAATATTGTAAAAATTGATTCAGTCATGAGGGGGCATCCACTTCACAGTGCCTGTAGTTCTGTCCTAAGACAAGTACAACCTGGACAGCTCATTGTATTTGAAACCCAATCATATGTGCAGGCATAAACCTCAGATTTCTAATCATGGCCTTGTAAAGATTTTATGTTACCAATAGAACATTCTAAGAGGCTGCTCTCAAGCTATGAGCAATGAGATAAAAACTGAATTTTCTATTTCTTTGCTTTTTTCCCTAGCTTAATCTTATCGATTCACTTTCATAGTAAAAGTTCGTTGTGAAAGGCCTTTACTTATGCAAGGCTGCATTCTCCCCTGTTGTGGGGTTTTCTTCCTTTTTTTTTCCTCTCATGATTACTATATTGGAGGTACTTACAATCTAAGAGTCTCCTAGAAATCCATTACTTAGTTTTGGGAAGGCTGGGATATTTTTCTTCTGTGCGGAGACTTGAATACTGTTAAGTCAAATCAACTGAAAATTATTTATAAATTACATTTATTTCTAAGTCTTAAGGTATGCAAGGGTGTAAGAATAGACAACACAGCCATATGCTGGATCAGCATGGGCTGAACTGACCTGGAAAGCAGGCATCTTGTTATAGCAGGTGTTAGCTCCAGACTAACAAGCCTCAAATGCATGAAGAGCAAGAGAACTCTGGTTCTGGGTCAGACAAAAGAGTCTGTGTTTTTTCAGGTGCTCTCCTTGCCACTGCCCAGCATGCACAACCAGGTCAGACTCTGGTTTCCATCAGTTTTCTACCCTCCAGCTTGATAGGATCCTTTAATGCCTGATCTGGTCTTACAGCCTAGAGAAGAATGCCATTTTCCATAAACCAAAGCAATTTAAAGAGATGTTTGAAATGCCAAGGAGATTTTAGTAGAAATGTCAAAAGTATGTGATAAATATGGTCTGCCATACCATCCACAGGTATACAAATAAAGGAGCTATTCCAGATGAAAAAAAATCCTGCCTCTGTTTTCTTGGGGATTTGGTGATGTCTGATGATTGTGTCTACTACATTAGCACTAGCACATTATCACCTCAAACCCTATGTTGAGATTTGGGGCCCCCACTACAAGGACACCAAGATGCTGAAGAGGGTCCAAAGAAGGACAAGAAAGCTGGTGAAAGGTTAACAGCACAAGTCTCATGAGAAGTGTCTGAGGGAAATTGGGATGTTTTGCCTGCAGAAAAGGAGGCTGAGGAGAGACCTCATCAGTCTCTAACACTCCCTGAAAAGAGGTTGCAATGGGGTGGATGTTGGTTGCATGTCCAAAGTAACAAGTGGAAGAAAAAGAAGAAATAGCCCCAAGTTACACCAGCGGAGGTTTCAGCTGGCTTTTAGACAAAACTTCTTCACCATAAAGGTTTTATTATATGGCACAGATAAAACTGTGTCAGTGCTCATGTAGTAGAGCCAGCAAAAGAGGCTCAAAAACACATGCACTGTAGTGTGTAGACAGCTCAGCTTTGCTCCAGCAGAAAGCTATTCCTAACTCATATGCTCACTTTGCTGTTAATTTGTCATTCCAGCTCTTAATAATAGAAAGGCTAAAGGTATTTTTTCATCTCTGACAGAAGATACACTGATAAGTGCAGCAAGGGACCCTACAGGAAGGGCTCCTGCTAACTGACATTCCAGAGATTCCCTCCATGAGCTTAAGCAAAGACATCAGCTACAGTGGAGATCCTTATCTGACATGTATTATGAGAGACAGATGTGTGACTCGGAAGGAAAACAAAGTTCCTCAATTCCAAGGAAGGGACTATCATGCACAACTGATGGGATCTTTTCTGCAAGTAACTTGCTTGTCTTAGTTTGTTATCCTCCCTGTACACTGGAAATGAAATGTGAGGAGGCTGACAATGGGAACATGAATTCAAACAACATAAAACAATTTGGATCCTCAGAAGAACTATGGAGGAAATGTAATGCTTGGTTCCTTCCATTGTGACACAGATTATTTTTAAAGCTAAAAGTAGGTTCCAGGAAGAGCTGGAGATGAATATACCTTCAACAGTCTAAGGATAATGCTCAGACTGGACAAAACACTTTAAAAATCAAAGATCACAATATGAGCAAGGTAGTCTGCTTTTCTAAGGCAATGGCAACAGTTTTCTACTGATTGCTAGAAGAGAAGTTAGGCCTATTTGTCCACCCAAACCTGTGAAGCCAACAAGTGGTACAAAGAGCATCTTCTTTGTTATGTGGATTCAAATTTACGATGCTATTTACATCCAAGTTAATCAACAAATGATTTTTCCCAGAGAAATAAAATTATTACGCCTACAGTATCCACAGCTTGTAGACATTATATTTGCTAACTGGAAACCAGTAGTGCCTTACATGCATTCTTAATGTCCTGTGGTGTTACGATTTCATAAGGAAATCTGACAACCAACAAACAATTTAAGTTTCAGTATTATGTGTTGCAGAAGATGGAAAGATCTGATCTGTGAGAGCTTACCTGTTATAAACCCCTTGTATTCAGAAAGATGGCATTCAAACTATAATTGCCTAATTAGATATATGACAGTGAAAAAAAATCACATATGCAAAGATGTACTGAGGCAGAACGTCTGTTGGGTGGTAGCAAAAGTGAATAACACTATCTTAGCTCATCCTGTCTCCATTCAAACTGCAGTGATCAATATTCTTCGGAAGAGGTCATGTAGATTATTCAAAATCTAACTGAAAGAGCAATCTCTTCCATAAATCATCCTAAAGTTCATCATTTCCAGCTGATTTAAAAGGCCCATGCTGAAGCAGACTTATTTAATTGCATTTTTAAGTGATTTATTCCTTTATACAGACATTAAATGTATATATGATCAGTTACCTGGGTCACCAGAATGTTAATCAGTGAAGGTTTATGAGTGTAATAGAAGGTCCATAGGGGGTGGACACTTGTCAGTTTGCCCGGACCATTCTATCACTCAAAAAAGTTTTCCACAAATATTGCATACAGTCATCAGTAGAGAATTTGTTACAATAATGAATTTTGCAGCATGCTGCATTTATTTGTTTCTGAAGCAGGCCCAGTTTTTCTCCCCAGGAAATTACTTTCCAGGGTGAATATAAAAATGGTATTCTTGAAATGAAGAGTGACGCAAGATTACTCTAGGGTTGTCAGAACTTCTTACGATACCAGGCAATCTCTTTTAAACAGGGGAATCTCTTCCTGTCTTAAAGATTCCCAAGAAAAGGAACAAGCCATCAGCAGACTGAGCCACCTTTTTACTTTATTACGAGACAGTAAGGATCAAAGCTGGGGAAGGACAGGTTTAAAACTATTTTTTGGACAAGTCTAAATCTTCTGCCATTCTAAAAAGGAACAAAACAATACCAGTCCTGAGGCACATGAACCTGAAATTTAAAGTGCAAATTTTCTTCAACAAGGGTCTACTCTTATCTGCTTCCCCACATATGTCTAGTCTTATTTGTTGAAATGTCAAAGATTAGAAATATCAGCTACCTATCTTTTTCTCATTTGCTTGCTGTTGGTCATAACCATCTGCAGACAATATATGTAAAGTCAGTCATCCCTGCTATACTCAAGCCTGGGTTGTGATACAATTTGGCACAGAGTTTTAGCTCAACTGCACAGAGTAATGATGGGACACACCTCTTCAGATTAACACAGGGACCCAGCAGCTGTAGGGGAGCAATACACAAAATCTGGCAATTAACATTAGTAAGTAAAGGAAAACTGCAAGCATTTTGGAAATGAGAATGTAGTGTGGTATTTGACTGACAAAGGGGTGCTCCAGTTCCTTTTCAACACAAAGATACCCTACCATCTCAAACAAGAGCAAGTCCTAAGTAAGCAGGCATTTCTAAGGTGGAAAAAAGCAGATGTAACAGAATGGAAAAATTAAAATCTGCAGTAAAACATTGTTTCTAAAAGAAGACTATTTTTTTAATCCAGTATAGACATGTAACTAATTCTTCTGCAGTAACAAATTGGAGAACAAGAGGGAGAAGGCCTCAAGTTGTGCCAGGGGCTGTTTTGATCTGCTCCTTGGAAAGATTTTTTCACCAAAAGTTTTGGTGAAAGGCAAAGTCTGGAAAAGGCAGGTGCTGGAGTCATCTCTGGAGGTATTTAAAATACGTGTCCCTGGTGCTCAGGGTCATAGGTTAGTGGTAGACTGGGCACTGGGCTGGGTTAAGGGTGGACTTGGTGATCCTCGAAGTCTTTTTCCAACCAACATGGTTCTAAACCTGATGGGTTTAGAGCTGATTGGACTACGCCACCTTTAAAGCTCCTTTCCAACCCAGTGCATTTCATGGTTCCACCATTCCATGGTTCCATGGTTCCATTTTCCAAGGGCCCTGTTCAGCCTTTGGGGTGCCAGTGGTGACACCCATGGCAACGGGCACAGTGCCTGCAGGGAGAGTGTTGTGCAGGCAGGGAACAGCACTGGGGAGAGCCACGTTCTTGCCCAGCAGCTCTCTGTGGCATCGCGACCCCCTTGGCAGCCTCGCTTGGGCCATTGGGCACGGCCCTGAGCCCACCAGCGTGTCCCAGGAGAGGCTTTTCCTGGCGCTTTCAGGATGGGACAGCTGAACTGCATTCTGGGCTCCAGGTAGGCTCCCCCCGTGACCCGGGAACACGCCAGCACAGCCCTTGGGGCCCCGCAGCAGCCGCCTTCCTCGTGCCCGACACCGTCTGCTCTGCAGGAACAAGCGGGAGTGCGTGCCCGTCCGCTCCCTCGAGGTGCTGCTCCGCCAGCGTGTGAGGGTGACCCAGGGCCGTGGGACGAGGGAAAGGGACCTCTTCCTCTTGAGCGATGTTTTGATCGTTGCCAAGCCCAGGTAACACTCCTGGAGCCCAGCTGCCTTTGCTCCCAAGCCCTGGTGCTGGCACAGGACACAAAGCCAGGGACAGCCAAGGAGCAGCCCCAGCCCCTGGCACCCTGCTGAGGGACGCACTCATGGCCGTGCCCGTGGCAGGCGGACACCAGAGAGGACACCCTGGGCTGGGCCACCTCAGGGTCACCACCTGTCACTCTTCTTGGCAGACAGGGGAGAGCCCCACGCCCTAAGCTCGTCCTGGCCCTGGACCAGCTCCAGGTGCTGTGCAGCAGGACAGGGGTGGACGGGGATGGAGTTCAAGAGGAAGAAGGGAAGAGCAGCAACTCCCTTGTCCTCACCTGGTCCCAGGGCTCCTGCATTGTCACGTTCCCGTGAGTCTGGCTGACATGTCCTGCCCCACGGGGCTTTGTCCTGCCTCTGTGGCCTTCCCCACGGGACAGGGCTGTGCCCGCACCCACCCCTGCCCCCAGCCTGCAGGTGCAGTGGGACACTCGGGCTGTTTCTTTCTGCAGCTCCCGGGCACTGAAGGAGCTCTGGGTCAGCGCCTTCCTTGGGTAAGCTCTGCCTGGCAGTGAAGCCTGGGGTGGACGTGGTCACGTCCCGAGGGGGAAGCTCCACCTGCAGCTGCACCATGCCAAAACACTGCTCCCAGCTCTGGGGACAGGTTGCCCCATGCAGATGACCCCCAGTCCCGTCCTCACCACTGCACCACTCCTGGGTGCCACCTGGCTGCTTCTTGGGAGTGCTCCCTGGACTGGCAGGAGAGAGAAAAGGTGTGTCTCACACAGCTCTTGTTCTGCCTCTTGCCCATGCACAGAATACCAGAAGAGGAAGAGGGAGCCAAGGTGACCCAGCTGCTCTCCATCAAGCTCCTGCTGAAAGTGCTGCGTGACCTCAATGCTGTGAGTGTCCCTCCTGTCTCCCCTCTGCCCCCAGCTGGTGCTCCTTCCCCCCCCCCCCCCCCCCCCAATGCTCTGGGTGCATTGCTTCTCACCTTCTGCTCTCTTCCCCTTGCCCAGGCAAAGACACTCAACACCAGCAGGCTGGAGAGGCTGCTTGAGGAGCAGGCAAAGGTCCAGATGGGTTGGGGAGGGCTCTCAGCTGCCCCCACCTCCCTCCCACACAGGGCCAGGGACTGATGAAGTTCCCTGATGGCCCTTGCTGCTCTGGGGCTGCTCGGTGAGCACGGCACATTTCTTGCAGCACCTCCCATCCCCTCCGGCAGTGAAGGGGAACGCGGTCATGGGGCTGGTGAGTTTGGAGCAGACAGACACAGGGTGTCCCTTCTCTCCACGGCGCCATCCCCACGGCCCTGCAGCAGCAGAGAGCTGCCCAGCCAGGCCCCTTGTTCCCACACGGTGCCTCTCCCCTGCCCTTGGGGGTGGCTGGGAGGAGAGCGCTGAGAGGGGCTCTGGGATCAGCCCTTCCCGCTGCTTCTCCTCCAGGGCTCTTTGCTCTCTTGCCCTTGGCAGCAGGCGGGACCCGCAGGAGGAGGTGGGGGCTGCCCCGGCCCTTTGGGCGGCGAGGGACCTCGGCCGCTGCAGAGGCGCCCAAAGGGTCCTGGGGCTCTGGCAGCAGTGCTGCTCTCTTTGGGCAGCCCCTGGCAGCTCTCTGCAGCCAGGACGGCACGCTGCCCCAGCCCATCCAGGTAAGCAAGCCTGGCCAGAGGATCCCCATCCATCCCCCTGGCTCCTCTGCAGAGGTGGTGCCCCCAGCAGAGGGCACCAAGATTTTCCCTGCCCATGATCCCCCCTTCAGCCATCTCTCTCGCCCAGCTCAGCTCTTCCCAGCCCGAGCTGCCCAGCTCTGCTCACACTTGTTCCTGCCCCTCAGGAAGGTTCCCCTGCCCCAGGGTCTGTCTCCAGCCCAGCAACTCTCCCCTCTCCTCTCCCCTCTGCCCTTTTCTCTCTCCTCTCCTATCCTCTCCCCTCTCCTCCCCTCCCCTCTCTTTCCGTCTCCTCCCTTCCCCTTCCTTGCCCTCCCCGCCCCTCTCCTGTCCTCTCCCCTCCCTTCCCCTCCCCTCCCTTTCTGTCTCCTCCCCTTCCTTGCCCTCTCCTCTCCTCCCCTCCCCTTCTCTCCTCTCCTCTCCTCCTCACCCTGCAGAAGACCAGCAGGCCGGAGGGGCTGGCAGCACTGAAGGAGTGAGTGTGGCGAGCAGCCTGCCTGCTCCCTCCACAGGGACTGCAGAGCCTGGGACTTGCCTGGAGAGCGATGGCCTCGTGGACAAAGCCCTGTTTTCTGTCAGCCACCTCTTGCTGCTGGGGGCTGGGGCTGTGGGGGAAGGGGCACAGGGAAGACTTTCTCTCCTTGCATCTATTCCCAGAGGCACTGGGGCTGCTCCAGGCAGGGAATGTTGCCAGCAGAGCAGGGAGGGCTATCTCAGCAGACCTGGTCTCTCTGCTGTAGACCATGGCTGGCCAGGGAGCCTTCCCTTGGCTGCTCCTGGCTGGGATCAGGCTGGGAGAGTTGTGTGGCTGACAACATCTGCTTTGGTAATGTTGTGTTCCTGCTCCCTCAGGGTGGCCAGCAAGTTGCCCAAGGCCAATCTCCAGCTCCTCAGGAGTTCGCTGGCCCTGCTGGGAGACATCAGCAGGAATGCAGACACCACCAGCATGACTGCTGGCCACCTGGCCATCTGCCTGGGGTCAAGCCTCCTCAGCCCACCCCAGGAGCACACGCTTCCCCTGGATGTGCTGCTGCAGATGACAGGGAAGGTACCTTGTGTTCCCCAGCCAGCCCCAGCCTTCTGGGCACACCTGAGCTTGGCTGCTCAGAGGCACCTGGCTGCCTCCTCTCTTCAGGAAAGGCTGTGTTGGAGCTGCTGCTCAGAGCAGTCCCACAGCTGCAGCTTTGTGCTCAGAAGCTGGGTGAAGAGGGGTGGGAATGGTGTTTGATCTGTTGTCAGCCAGACCTTGGAAACCAATGGTTTGCTGTGTGCAGGTCATGCAGCTGGTGGAGTTCCTCATTGAGCACCACAGGGAACTCTTTGAGGAGGAGGCTGCTGCCCTTGCCACTGCAGTGGCTGAAGAGTCAGCAGCACCGGAGGCAGAAGGAGAAACATCAGAGGTATGTGAGGTTCAGAGACAGGATGAGAGGAAAAGCCTCCACCCTCAGGAAGTGGTCCTGCTGCCCCAGGGACAAGCGAGGACATCCAGCAGCCTGCAGCTCTGCACAAGTGCAGGTTGATAAGGCTGATGCATGTTGGCCATCCCACTTGGTGGGGTGATCCCACTGGAACTGACTCGGCTGCACTGAGCAAACTCATCCATGGGATCTCTATGTTAGGCAGCACTCAGGCAGGTAGGTCCTCCCCAGCTGTTAACTTCAGCACTTCCATTGCAGGTGCCTCCAGGCTCTTCAGAAAGCAAAGATGTGGAGAGTCAGGCATGACAGGAAACTGGGTCTGGGTCAGAAGAGGAGGAGGGTGAATCCAGAGCTCTCCAGGATCCATAGGCTATGAAGTAGATCCAAGTGGGCAAGAAGGACATGAAGCTCAGGTGTGTAGCAGATTCTGCTGTCTCCACCTTTCAAAGCTCTGAACATTGCTCTGCCTATGGGAACTCTTTCCAAGGTGCACAGAGATGGTCCCAGACAGGAAGCATGCACCTCCCTTGGGAGAACTTGTCTGTCAGGAGAAACCTCCCACTCCACTGCTGGCACTTTTCATTGTGCACTTGTTGAAGCTCTGTTTGTGCAATGTGGAGCACATGCCCCAGCAAGGTGACAAGACTCACCGTGTTGGGCTCTTTGACCCAGTGCCAGCCAGATTTTTGCTTGCTCTTTGGAAAAGAGCACATCCCAGCTTCCAAGGGGCTCCATGCCAAGCCCTTCTGCCTGGCAAGGGGACACTTCACATGTTGGTCAATTTGCCAGGGTCTGAGGGTACCCCACGTCTTGAGAAGGGGCCAAAGCAGCACCGATGCTTCTGCCATTTTACTGGCAGAAGACTGGAAGACAAAGTCAGTCTTGTTCCTGCTCCCATGGTTTCTTCAGCACTTTCTGATTCTCTCCTCGTAGGTGCTGATTTCTATGCTTGGATTCCATGGATGAGCTCTGACACCTGGGCCTTGAGGCGCACGATGCAGCCCCAGCACCACCTCGGCAGCTGCAAGGAGAGACACCCGGTGCCCTTCTGCTCTGGCCAGCAGACTTCACTGATATGAAGGACTGCATTTATGCTGAACAGCCTTAGCTCCCTTTCCTCCCCTTAAACCTGCAGAGATACAATGATAGGAGTTCTTGTTTAGTCATTTGGGAATTTAGGAAAGAGTCATTTCAAGTCCTTGTGTCAGTTTCTTGTAATCTCATTTTGCTTTGTTTCACAAGATTAGTCTAGAGTGTATTTTCAGCTATGTTAGTAAAAAAGCATACGGAGTGACAAAAGTCATTCTTTATGCTTTTTTGGATAGATTTTATAGTATTTGTTACAAATGTAGTGTCTTAGGCTCCCTTTCCTCCCCTTAAACCAATGTAGGAACAATTTTAGGAGTTCTGGTTTAATTGTTTTCCAGTTTAGAAAATATTTGTTTCATGTTCTTTCAGCATTTTGTTCTAGTAATTTTAATTTAGTTTTGGTAATGTTAAGATTCTGAGTGTGCATTTTGTCTCTTTTTTTAGAAAATAAGAAATCACTAACTGTTCCTTAGACATCCCCTCCCTTTCCCTGTTAAATTTTTGTCCTGTTGACTCACCTCAAACCAAAGTGGAAGACAGGAGGGAGTTTCAAAGACCCTTGCAATGAACACTGATGCCTGGGTGGAAAGGAGCTCCAGGCTACTGGCCAGGCTAAGAAAAAATCTGAAGAACCTGTGGGTGCCTTTGCCCGTGCATTTGTCTAGGATAAGGACAGCAGTGCTGCCTCTTGTTGGGTTGGGGTGCACTAGGGATGTGAAGTGCTGGGGTTATTTTGATGGGGTAGTGGCTGGGTGGAATATCTCTGTCCGTCCATACTGGATGTCTGGGCCTCATTTTATTTCCTGTTTATGGAACAACTCTGCTTTTTAACCTGTCTACTTGTAAACTATGTGTGGTTCTACATACATGAGGAGAAGGCTCATGTACTCAGGCATGTTCTTGTATGGAATACACAGCAGATTATTCTTTCTTGTCATTTTTGCTCAAACATGAAAGTCTTACAGATTCCAGTAGGTTAAGAACTCCAGACTACTAAATCTAAACTAGCCACCTGAAACATTCTTCTCTTGCCTTTTCTGCAGCTCAGCTGTCTGTACTCATATGAACACACACCTTTCTTTCAGTCATAACTAGAGTTTTGAAACCAGCTTTTCTCAAAGATCTACACACTAAAATAGCCTCAGTCATTTTGATACTTGAGCTCTGTACAATGTGTGGTGGGGCTGAGCTCCTTTAAGAAGGAAAAATGATGTAACAGGGCAAAGAAAATGCACAGCTGATCTGCAAGTCTAATGTACAGGAGTCAGCAAAGCATGGAAATTCAGGTGCAGCTCTCCTAGCTGGCTTCTGGAGTGTTTCATAGCCAATGTAACTTTTCCTCATGGGAAATGACTCCTGTGGTTCTGAGTGTAGAAAGAGAAGACTCAAGCTGCTCCTTAGTCCTTTATGGGCAAGTGTGTTGACATGATATCTATCCAAGGGACAGCTACCACTCTGCCTGCTCAGTCATATTCTTCCTCTCTGGGGTTTAACTGTTTTATCTATGGGCTAAGCGCACTTATTGCTGTGCATCTTTTGGCCTTTTCAGGCAACACTGCTTGATTTCTTGGGACAGATAACTGTGGGATTTTTGCAAGAGAACGGCCATATACTGGACAAGCCATGTACAAGGGGGTTCAAGCCATGTACAACGGGTTGTAGTGTTAAACAGTGCTGTCTTATACTAATGTTAGACAATGCTGTTTTATACTATTGTGCTGATTCAGCTTTAGCTAGAGTGAGCTAAGGCCGGCTGCAAGGTTACTGAGAGAAGAGCTACATGCAGAAGATAAGCAAACTTGGACAAGAGAAAGCTGGCGCAGGAAAAATCGTCGACTAAAAAGCATTATGTAATCTGTGCGTGGACACTGCTAATTAACCAATTAGCTTAAAGGTCAGGAGCGTGATCACTGCGTGCTGACCAGTTACTGAATGCCATGTAATTAGTAAGAGATGCTTGTTTGTATATAAGCACAGCCATGGAAGTTAATAAACAAGACTTGCATATGGATCATACTGGTCGTGTTGGCATTTCTCCTGTACCCTCTCAGGACAACAAGTGGCACCCGGGAACAGGTACCCGGGAATATTGCTGAGCTGTAGCTGAAGACGACGCAGCGTGAAGTTTGAGCGAGGGGAGAGAAGAAGCCGGCCGTAGGAGTGCTGACCCCGGCACTGGAAAATTCGCTCTGCGGGACCTTACAGCAGATGCAGTGAGCCCATATTTTAAGGAAAATCCTAGCGCTAGGTCGAAGTTCTGGGACAGGCTACCCAGGCGGTCGGGGAGGAGATGGGGGCATCGCTGTCTAAGACAGAAGAGGCAGTGGTGAAACTCCTCCAACATATCCTCTCTACGAGAGGGATAAAATATGATGATTATACTTTGAAACAGTTATTACACTGGGCAAAGCAACACAAGCATTTTAAAGATTGCAGTGACGTGTTTGAAGTCTCACTTTGGGAAGAGTTAGGCGGTACCCTCTGGCAGGAGGTCTCTAAGGGCTCGAAGGATGCAGTCAAACTAGCAATAACGTGGCACTTAGTGACTGAGTCTTTGCAAGAACTAAAGGCTGAGCGGGAGATTACACACACCACATTTGTCACCTCGGGGCCACAAAAAACTGAGCATGCTGGCCCACCTCTGTTTCCATCACCAACAATGCCAGGCATCCCGAGCATCCCTATCAAGATGCCTCCATGGCTACAGCAATTATTGCAGTCCCGAACAGAGGGCGAAACCATATCAAAACGAGATGCTGATCCCCGAAATGAAAAGAGACCAGAAGATTGGCCAGCCCCGCCGCTTCCAGCACTGCTGCCGCCGCTGGCTGAGGCAGAGCCCCTGGGACAAACCCGAAAGAAGACTTTCCACCATTACCTGACACTCCGCGGCCTCCCCCTCCAACAACGCGACCTTTGTATCCAGTGTTGCCTGTCGTGAGTAACCTGCCACCATGGGAGCAACCCACTCATGAAAAGTGAGAGGGCAGCAGCAGTCTCAGCGTTCGCTGCTTTAACACCTGATCTACCAGTACCAATGCAGGCTCAAAATATGGACTTGACCTCTAAACAGTTATTTGAGACACCTAAAATACCCCCACCAACACCTGCAGGGGCTACACTGATTCAAGCTCAGCCAACTGTGCCATTTGACCCTGTGGTTCCACTGGAAAGTAAAAATGGGACTGAGAAGCAAAGCCAGAAGTGACTGAAAACACCACCATCACCAGAATCGTCAGAGGATCCAGAGGGAGATAAGCTGGAGAACACGGGCGAGGAATCGCGGAATGCAGACTCCCCCTCTCCTGCCTGCCTGCCACAGTGCCCAGCCTCTCCGCCACATGATTTATCTTCTTCATTGCCATCAATCTGTCCTCCGTTTCCCGTCGTCACCAGCAATGCCTGCTATAAGAACAGAACTCAGGAACAAGCAACTGAGGGAACTGCTGAAAAAACTGAAAGAACTGGAAACCAAGGATGAGTATACCCCTGAAAAACCCTTAGTTTTTGCTCCGGGGAACATCCCAAACAACCCAGGAGCACTAATCCATTTTTATCTCCTGATCTGTTCCCTATTCCTGCTCCTACTTCCCTTAACCCTTTAACACCCACTGCTCCACCTCTTCCAGATCCAACATGGGGAGTGTGTGTGGGGGAGGGGGGGAAAGAGTGTGGATCCAGTAACTATATGGAAGGGAATTATTTGAAATGCTACAGTTGAAGGAGAAATGGTTTCCAACATGGGTCCAGTGGGTTTTTCCAGTGAATGTGGGACCAGGAGGAGGAGGTCAGTGGGTTGCATTAGATTGGAAAATATAAGTCAAAGATGCCGTTACGCAGTACGGTTTGAAATCATTACGATATGGTACTCGATGTATATTTTGGTGCATGGTGCACTAGTGTTTCATACAGAGATAGAAAACTTGGTTGGTAATTAGCAATAGCATTTCATTTTTTAATCTTCTGGTGGGTTATGGTCTTCAAAAGGGTACTGTGCGATTCTACAGTTAAAATTGGCAGTGTCATAATGTCTTTCAGCACACAGATTGTGTATCTTGTAATGGTTTTCATGCTTTGAATCCAAAAACCTTACTACGCTCTCCTTGATAATGGCGGCCATGTCTGGCAGCCAAGGGCCACTCCGGGCCCAGCTCAGCTTCGAGTGGGGCTTCCAACACTGCCCATCTGAACCACCTGACGGGGGGGTCCAGCGCCGGCTCCTGCCGTGCTACGGGATGCTCCAGGACCTGGCCTGAGCCCCGGGCCGGCCTCCTGCTACCGGCCCCGGTTGGGTGGAGGCGGCAGGGCGCAGGGCCAAGAAGTGGCGGCTCCAGATGGGTACGCCTCCCCCCACAGCGGTGGTGGCTTCTGCTCTGGTGCTGGGATAGAGGCAGGGGGAGGGGACTGCACGGGCAGCCCTTGGTTCCGACTTTGCTTTTCCAGCCCCACCCCCCCGGATCAATTTGTAGTTTACTGGTGCATAGTCTTTGGATCGGGTTCCCTATGATACGGTGTGAGAGGCAACTGCATCTGCTGCTGCTACTGGATCTCCTGTAATGAGAAACGCTGATGTCCCTGCTGTGGCTGAGCGTAGAACTGAGTATGTATTTCGGAGGCCAAGAGTTGCTGTTTGGAGAGTGAGCGCTGTGCCTGGTACAGAGAGCACCCCCACTCCCCCACTCCTGCCTCCGCAGACGCTTCTCGTCCCCCCCTCACACAAGGGAACAACTCAGATACAGCCAGTGAGCTTCACCAGCGTATCTGCAGCTGCAGCCTCTGCCCCCACAGACACTGCTGCTGCTCAGAAAGTGAAAAAATTAACTGTTGCATATACTGGGTTAGATGAATGGTTAAACTGCTTAGGGATACAGAGATGGCATAGAGATTTAATTAGACAAGGCTTATCAATTGAATTAGTTATTATTGCTTTTGTCTTAGTATGTTGTTTATGGCAACATATCATTAGCATGTTCTCTCGCGCAATGGAGCAAGTCTGGATTGCTCAAAAACAAAAAGGGGAAGTCTTCTCTGCCTGTGACACTAACTTTATCCCTGTGTAGCAGGACTCATGACAAATCGTGCTGCAGTAAGTGCACACGGAGGTTTTAGGTTTTTCCTTTTTAATCCCAACGATAGCATCCTTTAACATTTCCGGTGCAGGT
This sequence comes from Phaethornis superciliosus, assembly GCA_023637945.1. Taxonomy (NCBI): domain Eukaryota; kingdom Metazoa; phylum Chordata; class Aves; order Apodiformes; family Trochilidae; genus Phaethornis; species Phaethornis superciliosus. The sequence continues at coordinate 155,112,765 of JAJQWJ010000001.1, read as the reverse complement.
TGAGGTTTCTGGGTAAGGGCAGAATCGGCTTCTGATCGGGTAGCTCAACAGCAGGGCTCAGGAGAGGCAACAAACTGTTCTGTGCTGCCTGCTGTTGGTGGTGTGAGGCTTCGTGTGCCTGAAAGAGGAACGTGATCTAGTTCGCCTCCAATGAGCAGTGTTCTGTGACTCACAGACATTTGGTCATGGTTTTCTGCAGAAGTGGTTCTGTTAGCACCTCGATGTGCAGCTTTTCACCACAATCGGTGTGGCCATGCACATTACCTCTTCTTCTGTTATGTTGGCTCTTTTATTTTGAGGAGAGGAATCATCGGTGGCAGGTCTTTTCCTCTGCCCAGTGCACAGCTCTGCTAAGTCTGTCTGCTTTCAGAAGCATCAGTCTTTTGATCTGCACAGTGGGTGTTCTCTGGGATTCCCTGAGGGCCGCACCACTTTCCTCAGGGCCCTAAAAGACATCAATGTTGTTTTTCACAGCCACCTGAAGGTTGTTCATTGTTGAGGTGCAGGGAGACATCAATATAGTTTGGCATCAGAAATGTGTGAATGGCCAACGGGGTGCTTGGGATGGGCTCCCCTTCTCCACGGCTTGCCACTATACTAATGAGGCTTCTGTGGCTCATCTTTCAGAGATCTGTGGGGAGCTCTTCAGTTCAGCTCTGCAGTTTCTGGGGCCTTTGGGCTGCCCTGCATTTTCCTACAGATGGACTTCGGGGTTGTTTGGGGATTCTGGCGGGGGAGCGCGGCAGCCGTGTGCTCTTGACCGGTGACCGGTCCGTCTCTGTCAGCGGGCATCGTCCCTTTCAGCCGAGCGCGCAGCTTCAGGGGGACACATGTGGAGCGGTGAGTGAGGACGGGATGCCTGCCTGGCCAGCCAGATCAGCCACATGCATGCAGCTATCACTGTGCTGGGTGTTCTCCAGGCCTTGACAACAGATAATGAGGCCTGCATCTGTTGCTGCTGCTGCATGACAGGTTGTGTCTGGTAATACTGAGCTATCTGCATTGGGCACTGCCGCCGCTGCTGAGATGGCGGCTGATTGGAGGTAGCAAGCTGAGCGCTGGTGAGGGGCGGTGTCGGGTCGCTAAGGCGCGGCGGGTGGTGGGGCCTGACCAGAAGTTCCACCACGCCCCACAGAGCCCTTGCCGACGTCAGGTTGTTGTCTGAGCCTCAGTGTCTGAGCCACTTGAATGGGCACAATGGCTTTCTGTGGAGATCCTTGATGTTTCTAGCATACTTGCAAAAGCTCAGGTGCTACTTCTGGGATAGGATGAGGTTCAACGCGGCCAAGTGCCGGGTCCTGCACTTTGGCCACAACAACCCCATGGGTAGCTCCAGGCTGGGCACAGAGTGGCTGAGAGCAGCCAGGCAGAGAGGGACCTGGGAGTCTGGATTGACAGGAAGCTGAACAGGAGCCAGCAGTGTGCCCAGGTGGCCAAGAAGGCCAATGGCATCCTGGCCTGGATCAGGAACAGCGTGGCCAGCAGGTCCAGGGAAGTGATTCTGCCCCTGTACTCAGCCCTGGTGAGGCCACAGCTCGAGTCCTGTGTCCAGTTCTGGGCCCCTCAGTTCAGGAAGGAGATTGAGGTCCTGGAGCAGGTCCAAAGGAGGGCAACCAGGCTGTGAAGGGACTCCAGCACAAGTCCTGTGAGGAGAGGCTGAGGGAGCTGGGGGTGTTCAGCCTGGAGAAGAGGAGGCTCAGGGGAGACCTCATTGCTCTCTACAACTCCCTGAAAGGAGGCTGGAGCCAGGGGGGGGTTGGGCTCTTTTCCCAGGCAACTGTGAGCAAGACAAGAGGGCATGGTCTCAAGCTGTGACAGGGGAAGTTTAGGTTGGATACTAGAAAGAATTTCTTTACAGAGAGGGTGATCAGACATTGGAATGGGCTGCCCAGGGAAGTAGTGGATTCTCTGTCCCTGGAGGTTTTTAAGAAGAGACTGGATGTGGCACTCAGTGCCATGGTCTGGTAACCACAGTGGTAGTGGATCAAGGGTTGGACTTGATGATCTCAGAGGTCCCTTCCAACCCAACCAATTCTATGATTCTTTTCTGTGATTCTGAAAAAAGGAAAGTGTTATTTAAGGAACCAGGAGCGACAGAATAGAAAGGCCTGGATACACTATTATTAACGGGTTGAGTTTATGCTTCTGTCTCCACAGATTCTGGTATTCGCTGGTGTTCGCTGCGCTGAATTGAACCCTGTCTGGGGGTGGTGAGTGAGCCTCCCGGGGAGACGAGCTCAGACAATGAGCCGGGATGACTGAGGTTGGGATCGGACTTCTATGGTTAAGCTTATTGATTAAGTCAATCTCACTGTTGCCTCAAGCCCTGCATGCCAATCCCAGGCAGAACATGTAGGTGACTTGGGCAAACCAAACAGGTGTTAAGAAATTTTGTCTTGCTATGGCTTCTGTTACTGATCCTTTTAGAACATGATTATTAGGCTTGCCGTATTTAGATGACTCAGATTTTCACAATTACAGCACTGACCAGGTGGCAGAATGTGCAGCACAGTTGGTAAAAGACTTAAATGTTACTTTAGTGTGGGATCCTCAAGAGCTCAACTTATTGGGATCGCAGGCTATAGGGAACACCACGGGAAAATTGACACAGACGTGTTTTGTGTTTGGTAAGCTTTGGCAAGAGAGTGGGTATACAATACAATCCTGGCAGGAGTCTCTTCAGGGCCCGAAGAGCCACCCGCTTTCCTCAGGACTGGATCAGCTGAGGACAAAGTGTTGAAAGGGGCCTTGCCTCACAAAAAGTGATCTCTGGGTCTTTCATCTGGCTGTAATGGTAACGTTGAACTCTTGAGTACTGCCGGTAGAACTGCTTTATCACTTTTTGTACCTGGAGCAGCTGTGGGTAATGCTTTAAGAGAACTTGCTAAACTGCCGTGCTGGTCTGAGAAGCAAGCAAATGTTACTACTCAAATATTAGAGCAATTATTAGTAGATCACAATAGTTTACATCATGCTTTGTTGCAGAATCGAGCTGCAATTGATTTTTTGTTATTGGCTCAAGGGCACGGGTGTGAGGATGTTGAAGGTGTGTGCTGCTTGAATCTTTCTGATCATGGCACACCAATTCATAAAGCAATACAATATTTAAGGGATCACAGCAGCAAATAAGCCCTTGGAATGGATGTTTACAAGGCCTTTTTTCTGGCCTCCCCACATGGGGGCTTGGTCTGCTCAAAGAAGGTCTGAGATGGTTGGGAATTGTGCTTTTGTTTTTGCTAGGAAGATGTTTGATTTTTTCATACTTGTGACGAGCTTCAACTAAATTGATCAATGAGGCCTGGCTCCTTCAAAAACAAAAAGGGGGATTTGTGGGATTTCTGCAACAGAACAGCCATATACTGAACGAGCCATGTACAAGGGGGTTCGACCCATGTACAATGGGCTTGTAATGTTAAACAATGCTGTCTTATACTAATGTTAGACAATGCCGTTTTATACTATCGTGCTGATTTAGCTTTAGCTAGAGTGAGCTAAAGGCCCTGAGCAAATAAAGGCCTTGAGGCCTTTAGCTTCAAGGCCAGCTGCAAGGTTACTGAGAGAAGAGCTACATGCAGAAGATAAGCAAACTTGGACAAGAGAAAGCTGGCGCAGGAAAAATCGTCGACTAAAAAGCATTGTGTAAACTGCACGTGGACACTGCTAATTAACCTATTAGCTTAAAGGTCAGGAGCGTGATCACCACATGCTGACCAATCACTGAATGCCATGTAATTAGTAAGACATGCTTGATTGTATATAAGCACAGCCATGGAAGTTAATAAACGAGACTTGCATATAGGTCATATTGGTCATGTTGGCAGTTCTCCTGTACCCTCTCAGGACAACAGACAACCACATAATAGACTTTTCCTTGTATTACCATTACAGGGAAGAAAAAAAGAAAAAAAAATTATTATTTTATTGTGCTTCAGCCACAATTTTTAAAAAATGTTATTTGAGGCACTTGGGCCTGGCAATATGGGTGACAACTTTTCTTAGCAGTGCATGAGAAAACTACCATGGCTGAAGGAACCTAATCTCAGAAACTAGGGTGATTCTTTGAGACAGTATTTTAATTCTATTTCATAAGACTAGTCTTACAGTGACTCTTCAGCTACTTTAATGAGAAAGCAGAAAAAATGACAGAAGTTATATCCCCCTGCCTTACCACCTGCATCCTGCAGTAAGAGAAATGGAAAAGATAATATACTGAGAGAGTATATGCAATAGGAAAGAAATGACAGAAGGATAATTATTAATCCAAAAGAAGAATGGTAGCTTGTCACACAAGTTACCTGACAATTCTGAGTAGGTGTCAAGAAGGTGGATAATGCAAGCACAACTGCATTGCCTTTTTGGTACAGGAACAAAGCACTGCACTTTAAAAAGTGCTTCAAATAAGCTGCAGAGAGGTCTTGGCCTGCTATGAGAATACAGCTGCGTATCACATGTGTCTCTACACATTTCTAAAAGAAAATGCAGGCAGGTAGCAGACAGGAGTCCACTGTGCTTCACTGTATTTTCATTTACAGCTCCGCGTACTTGACAGAGAGATACTAAAACCACTTGCTCCATACATGAAGGGAGCACCCTTTGCTGGCCTTTGGTCAGCTCAGGTTGCTGTATGCAGCACACAGCAGAATACTTGTTCTTATCATTCTTGCTCAAATGTGGCTACCTTGCAGTTTCCACTAGGTTAGGAACTCCAGAGTAGTAACTCCAGATTAGCCACCTAAAACATTTCTTTCTTGCCTCCCTTGCAGCTCAGCTCTGTCTGGATTGATATGAACACACCCCTTTCTGCCAGTCATAACTGGCATTTGAAATCAGCTTTTCCCAAATCCCTACACCCCTAAATAACCTCAATAATTTTGATACTTGAGCCCTGTATGATGTCTAGTGGGGATGAGCTCCTTTCAGAAGGAAAAATTCAAGTGCCAGCCATAACATGGGAAAGAAATTGCATGGTTGATCTGCAGATCTTGCAGTGATTGTGCAGGAGTCAGCATAACACAGAAATTCAGGTGCAGCTCTTCTATGTGGCTGCTGAGATGTTCCAGAAGCAATGCCATCATTACCTTGTGAGCAAAGCCTTGCCAGATACCCTCAGCAACTGCTGCCCCAAGTAAATAAACTTCCAGCTGCTTGGAGCTCAGCACCATGACAAAAAAGTTGGGGTTTAAAGAAAAAAAAAAATCCCAAAATACTTTTTTTTTTAAACAAGCTAAAAAATCCCACTGCACTCAACAAGGAGAAATGTCAGATATCAAGACCTGACTCTGTTTTTTTTTTACCATTTCCCTGTCATTCCTTTACCTGCAACTGTGGGTCACTGAGAACTGCAGATTAGCATTTGGTCTGGAGTGATAAACCACAATGTGTGCTCCAGATGTTGCTGCTCTGCGGGGCCAATGTGGACACCCACAGAGTGCACCTGCCATCCCGGGAGCTTGGTGCACACACTGAGGGAACACCAAGGATGCTAAGGGCACTCTGTCCTGGTTTGGGCCAGGATAAAGGTGATTTTCTGGTTTGTACTTTTGCTTTCAGCTAAGTCTCTTGTAAGTAGTTGAACTTGGTGAAATTAACAGCAAGTTTCTCAGACAGTGTCTGCTTCTAGGACTGATAACACTCGATGTTTATAGTTACTGCCAGAGACTGGCGTGCAGAGCCAAGGACACTGCTCAGCTCTGAGGAACATTTTACCTCCCAGAAAGAGTAAGGAGGTCCCACCTGAACCCATCCTTTGGGGAGGACTGGACAAGATAGATGTCAGAATTGACCAAACAGAGTATTCCATCCCATACACGTCATACTCGGTATAAATTTGAGGGATCACAAGGGTCAAACACTTCCTTCCTGCTTCTTCCCTTCTTCCTGCCCTCCCTGCTTCCTTCAGCATCCTGGGAGGATTCCATCCCTTCATCTGCCTGTGGTCCTGATCCGTGCCAGCCTGAATCTGTGTGTTCCTGCCCCCAGCTCCCGACTGCTGCTGACTCCAGGATTCCAGCCTGGACTTTCCCAGGGCTGCCCTGCAGCCTCGGTGGTGACGTGAGAGTTATTGGGGGAAAGGGGGGAGGAACGTGGTATCAATTTTCCTGTATATTTGTATATATTTAGTAATTTTTCCTATTTATCATTACTGTTTCATTAAAGTTGTGTAATTTAGTTTCCAACCCATAAGTCTCTCTTCCTTATTCTCTCTCTTTTCTTTATCAGTGAAGAGAGAGAGATTAATATATAAATCTGTTATTCAGTTTAAATCTGTTATTCGGCCAGGCCAACGTTAAACCGTGACACACTTGCATCACACAACTATGTGGACACTGGAGTCAATACTGGTATTGTGCACACAGGTGTCTACTTGCTTGTGCTTTATACAGACTTTGAGTCTTTGCTGAAACGTTGGAATACAAAGTTGTGCCCCTTTTTTCTGTACCACAGGTGTTGCAATGTATACTGGGACACTTTGCAAACAGTAATACTTAAGTTCCATTAGGTAATGACTGCATGCATCCCAGGAATCTGCAGACAAAGACACCTCAAATCTGACTCCTAGCAGAGTGATTTGTTTGTAATCAGACTGAATGATCAGTGTGTGCTTGTTCCCCTTGCCATTGCCAGAATTCATTGTACAGGCTGTCTGCAGGTCTTTGCATTTCTCAGTATGTATGGCTTTCTAAAAGTTCGTACTGCTTCTCTACAGAAATAAAGTGTCAAATGTATATCTGGCCAGTCTCAGGATTTGTATGAGTACCTTCCTCTCTTTTTCTCTGTGTTTCATGTCTCTCTTTCTCTGATATTTGGCTGTCCAATCAAACAAAAGGGTTATGCTGGGATGCACTTGTATAAACCTTTTATTTCTCCCATGAGCTTTGTTTTTTCTGAGAAGAAACCTGAGTCAACATGCATCCCAGAAAAGGTCTTGACAAGGAAAGAACTGAGCATGTTACTACTTCTGAGAAAAAAAGATTACTATTTTGTCACCTGCAAAAGATAGAAAGAACTGGTAAGTTATAAGAGGACAGACACTTCAGATCTAGCTCACCTAAAATGTAGGTGATGAGTTGAAATTTATTTTCTGTCATCTGGTAACAGTGGGGTACGGTCCTCTGTTTTCCTAAGTGTCACGGCTTAGCCCTTTGGGCAGACCAAAAACCAGAGAACAGATTTTTCCTTATTACCACTCCCCATCCACCCTCCTAAGGGAAGGTAAAGGAAGAAAAAACACAAGAGGCTTAAAGTGGGAAATTAAAAACTGCAACAGGTTTATTAGAACCGGAGAAGCAGAGTAACACGTGGGATAAAAGCCAAAAATAGAAATGTATAAAAATCACAACCCGATCTCGATGCTGGGAGGGATAGGTGCCCCAGGGCCCCTGGCAGCAGGGCCGACTCAGGAGAGGGCTCCACGGCTCTTCCCAGCACCCGATGGATGTGGATTCTGGAGAGCAGGTGGAGAGATGGTGGAGAAGGAGAGCGGGGGAACAGCAGCGAAGCGAGGAGCAGGAAAAGAGAGGAGGGGCTGGGGTCTGCCTGAGCTTCATGGAGTGTGGGCAGGGAATGGGAGGGGATGGACCCCTCTCTGTTCTGCCCCTCTCAGAGTCTGGAAACCATCCATTAGTTCCATATACCCAAACTATTACACTCAAGGGAAGAAAACAAACAAAAATCCAACAAAGAAAAAAAACAACAAGCAAACATTGTTCCAGCAAGAGACAGAAAGATAGGGGCAGCAAAGGCATTGAAAAATGTTCCCTTATCCCTATGCATGTTTTCTTCCTAATGGAGAAAACTGGAAAGCATGCTCTGGACCAGTGTGGCCATGGTGACCTCTTAGTGGTCATACTCTGAATTATCCTAAGAACTAGATGCCTATATATGCACTCATCCTTGTGAAATGTGCAGTTCTGATTTTCTTACTAAGAATAAGCACATAGTTAATAACCAACTCTCACTGCTTTTTCTTCTGGCTTGAAATCTGTGTGTGTTCTCCATGTGCTAAGAGAGGAAGGGTGTCTGGGAAATGGATGCTGGCACTATCACACCCAACAGCAACAAAGATCCTGGGTGCTGCTTGCACAAGTCCATTCAGCCTTCTCATCCCAGCCACATCCATTCCAGTGACCAAGGAAACCTTCTTGCCAATATAAAATAGGTTGTGCCTCCTCAGAGAGGTCTCATGCAAAGAGACCTCTCCTTCTCTCTCAGATGAGATGGGAGGGGTTCCAGTGCTGTGTTGTGTGAGGGGCTCTTGCCCATCAGCCCTTTCCCAGGCAGTTCCCCGAGTTTCTGCATTGGGCCAGAAATCATCTCATGATCATGCAAAACCTGGGCTAGAAATCATCTCATGATCATGCAAAACCTGGGCTAGAAATCATCTCATGATCATGCAAAACCTGTACTCTGCACAGCTGTACAGTGACCCTGGATAGGGTTTCACAGAAAAGGCACCTGAACTTACCCTTGTAAGCCTTTAAAGTGGATTGGTAAGATTGAACACACTCATTAGTGACCTGTCCTGGGCACTAATTTACAAGAGCTCACCCAAATTTCTGCTCAGATCCGGCAAGGAGAGACTCTGATCTGACCTCCCATATCTGAGGCAAGTTTTCTATTTCATTCCAGACAAGCAGCTGAGAGAAACACTGCTCTGCAGTTGGCATCACCAGGCCCCTCAGTTTAACCTAGCGCAGTTGGAGGCACTGCCAGTTTTAAAGGAATCATGGGAAGAGGTTGGATTAGAAAGGCCCTTAAAGATCATCTAGTTCCATCCCACATGACATGGGCAGGGACATCTCCCACCAGACCAGGTCACTTAAAGCTCTATCCAACCAGGCCTTATTTTACTCAGCTCTCTGTTTTTACATCACTGAGTCTGTCTGTGAGATGTGTTTTTCAGCAATGCAATTCACCAAAAGCTCCCCATACCCACCCATTGATGGTGTAACTACTATTCCATGTACAGCTGAAGAGATAATTTTTTTGTCAGAAAGGGAACTTTAACAGAAGGGGAATTAAGCAGATGCATCTGTCTATGCATTTGAATTTGCTAGGTGCCATGAAGATGATGTGGGATGCAGGTTTTAGCTGGACCAGTAAAAACCTAAAGATTACTCTGTTAGGTTCATGAAATTTGACTGAGATAATTCTTCTGCATTCCAAGAGAAAATGTATAATATAAATTTTATATATTATAGTACATACTGTATGTTACATAATATAGAGTGGCAAGGGTATTTACACACTGAGCAAACGTTTCACAGTATCTTTAGAAAAGGCTGGGAGAGGTGGAGGATTTTATAATTCTGAAATCATTGTCTTGTGTTCTGCGTTCTTCTGTTTGTGAAATGTCTGTGTGATAGATAACACAAAGTATTAAGCAGTTGCCATCCCAGAAGAGAGCTGCTCTGACCTCAGGAAGACTTCCTTGATATATTTAAACCAAGTTATTTAGAACTACATATTCTCTTATTGTATATAAAAGGAACAACTTGCTGATTTCAGCCTGTGACTCTTTTATTCCCATTTGCCACTATAAAAATTGAGGTTGAACGTACTTATTGCATTGTCTAAAAATGATAATCTATAGCATCATTTCTTCCTCTAAATTTCTGCCATCTAATTCTGCAAATGAATAAATGAATAAATGGCAAGAACATTGAGTTGTTTAACAAGGAGAAAATGGTGAGAACTACTGTATAGGTTATAGTGAGGGAGTTACAGTCAAGATCGTGTTTAAAGCTACACTAGAGAGATCTCTTGAGAACAAATGATGAACACAAAGAGAGAAACCACTGCCACCTATTACGAGTAATGGTGTTTATTATTTATCCAGACAGTATCAACCTCCACACACCAAGAGTCTGTGGGGTGGGTAGGCAAAGCATGCAGTCCCCAGGAGCAGCAAAGTCATCACTGATGATGTGTGATGACGTGTACCTGGCCACACACCTTTGCCAAAGCTGAGTTTCCATGTTGTTCCTCTGTTTCCCATTCTAATTTGTACATACCAGAAACATGTTGGAACCAGGGCCTCAAGAAAAGCAAATACCAAGTCAAGAGGGCACAAGTCATAGTCATAGAATCATTAAGGTTGGAAAGGACCTCCAAGATCACCAAGTCCAGGTAAGAGCAAAGGAATGAGCTGTATGCCATGTGCATAGTATTCCAAAATGCACACCATCAATGTTCTTAGGTGACTCTTTAAACACAGTTTAGAAAAAGCATAAATAACTGAGTATAACAAAGAAGTAACTTCAGATCTGTCAAAATGGCACCAGGAAAGATCTGAGAAAGTCCTCTGGTACATTCTCCAGGTGTTCTTTGGACATTCCTATGTAATATCCTAATAGAATTATCAATGGAAGGTCCGTAACTTACCATGTCAGCAACATTTACTTCCTTCAGGAAAATTAAAAGCTTCTTCAAATGTTTTCTCTCTACTTATAAAATTATATGAGGGACAGAGTTGACTAATTGTCATATTGAAGACTAGTGAATATAGTATCAATTCCCATTAATTACCTGTTAAAAAAGACAAACCTTTAAAAATACTGTATTGTTTACATCTGTAAATCCCAGGTTACCATTTCAGCAAATAAATGTAGGTGTGAAGTCCCAAATGTAAAAGAGAGAACATGTTTTTTGTGAAATTGTTATGTACATCCTGCAGTGACAGCACACTTTCCCTAGATCAGTGGGACTCAGTTGTCCAGTATATTGCGGGACAAGATACTGATAGCTGCATAGCTGCTAGAGACATAGGTATCAACTTTAGTGGGGAAAGAGGAAGCTATTACTACCTTAATAGCTCAAAAAGCTGTAAATTCTAAATGCCACACTGATTGCATGGTGTACATTCAATAAGGCAAGGAAAACAAACACAAAGTAGTCAGCATGGCTAAAATGAAGTTATTTCATTTTATTAGGAACCACATGAAGAAATGTATTGATTCATTGCTAGATGGAGGTTGGAGGCTTCTTAGTTCAGGAAAAGTTTAACTATTTTGCTCTGCAGGTCTGCTGAGAATAATGATGCGACAAATGAACAGCTTCTCTTCTGAGATTAATACAAAAAAGATGAGCAACAAGTACATTTTTTAATCAGATCTGGCCAATTTACATCTGGTGTCTTTCTGAGCCGACGTGATTACTGATGCAGCTCTTCAGGAACTCTCAGAACTCTGGGTAAGCTCCGAAGGACTGGAAAAAACATAAACTCTTTATGGTTGAAGACAGTGGTTAAAAACAAACAGGTAATTTAGGAACGCTGGAACATAGACCCTCTTGTGCTGGTTTTGCTTTGGTTTTTAAGGCAAGTTAGTTGTTAGAAACTGAACTGTGGGATCATGTTTAGGAAGAAAACACCCTATACACTGCTGTGCATTTTGACTGAGTACAGGTGGTGTCCTGCTGCACATAAACTCCAGTGACACTCCCCTGGAACTTGACGGTGGAAGCCTTGAACAGAGGAACAGAAACCACAGAGAATAGGAAAAAGGAATTTTACTTTGCATTGGCACATTCCCTTACTGTAATGAGCAGTCTCTGAAAGCAGCAGTTCAAAACATGGTGATAAATTGAAGAGGATTTAAAGAAGAGACGTGACTAAAGGGCAAAAAAAACATGCCTCATATTGACAGATCACAGGAACTGACTCTCTTTAGTCATCAGACCAGTCCCCCTGGCACTTGTAGCATCATTAAGCTGTGGGATAGTTCAGGGAGTTGCTCGTGGTGGCAGTTCACCTGCCTTTTTCTGTTTGTTTAAGGTTTTCATCTGCAGCAGGTCTGTGAACTGGTTCACCCCATGGCCAACAAAACAGGTTACAGAGAGAAGTGATAGGGAACAGAAGGAAAAGCTAGGACAGGTTGTTCCCAGATCTAGATCAAGTGAACTGCCTCCATACATACCTTCCTATGGAACACTCTCTCCAGGCTCGTGGTGTCAATGAAGATGTTCCAGACTCTTCTTGATGGAAGCCAAAGCTGGTGGCATTCACAGCACTGTCATGTCTTTATTTTTCTTTTCCCCAGTAGTATCATCCATGAGATCAGAGAGCAGTTTAAGAGATTTCTCAGTCTGATATGAAGACTCTACTCATGAAGTCCTGCAGTGTTGTGCTATGCAGAACAACAGAGTAGGTGATCTGGGCATTTCTTTCTGTCCTCAGACCCTAAGAGGTGACAGACTGAGAAAGATCCATTCCTATAATCTACAATACTATTTTAAGATGAAAAACTTTATCATCCCTTTAGCTCCACAGCAGATAAACTATTAGGCAGCCTACTGTAAACAGCTAAATCTTTCCCAATGTTCAACCACACCCTGAGACGGCAGATAACCTACAGACTGTGAAACCAAACACTGGAAATAAGTGTGTCAGAAGCCTGGCAGAGAAAAAGTGCTCATTTGTGGCTGCAGGGAGCTTACCAGAATACAAATGCTGCTCCTTTTTTCATGCAAGGCACCAGCAGCAGCACTGTGCTGGCTTGGGGACCACCCAGCCACCTCTGTCACTGCCAGGAAGGAAGCGAAGCAGAAGGCATTACTGCAGTCAGGACCAGAAGGACATCCTGAGATCCAGCTGCCCACCCAGCTTAGATCTGACCTAAGAGGCAGCATGGCATGAAGGAATTGCCACATAACACATGTGAGTCATTGCAGGTCTCCTGGTCCTTGCAGCTTTCTGAAAGACTCAAGCCTTGAGCTTGAACATGTGCAAGGGAATTTTATAAGGTGAAGGGAAATGAGGTGTGCTTCTACAAGACTACAGAGTTGAAAAAAATAAAAGCCACAAAAAAAAAAAAAAAAAAACAAACCACAGCCCCAAACCAAAATTGGTGTATGCTTTGCTGTTATATGAGGATGGGCATTGTCACTAAGCTGTTTGGAAAATCTGAGTCAAAAAGAAAACTACAACCTGATCTACAGATCTCTGCATAGTTATGACAATTTGATCTGCTGAAGGACTATTTATTAAGTCTTGGTGTGACCCTAAAGCTCATCCACACCAGATAAACTGTCAAAACTGTGGTGGCAGCATTGTGGGCTACTTCATTTATCTCTGAAAACAAAACAAAAGGCCGTTCCCTTCACACCAGCACTGTGTTCCCTCAGAAGAATGTGAGCACAGGGAGAAGATTGGAGGAAAGGGCCTTTCCTTTATTTTTTATCACAACCTTCTCTACAAAAAACTTACCAAGATTGCAACTTCACCTCAAAATTGCATAGGAAAATAATAGATCACGTGGATCATTCATCAATGGAGTTGCTTTTTTATTGCAGTCGAGATATGCTGTTCTCCTCCCTAGCTTAACTTCGATGAGTTAACACTTTAATTATGAAATTCTAATCTCAGACGATTGTTAAGATGCAAAAGCCAAATCAGAGGCTAGATTGAGCTGGGAATCATCTTCATACTGACATCACAGGCCACAATGGCTCATTCCTATACACTGCTATGGGAACTTCCCTCTCTTTCCAATTATGTTGAATTAAAGAGGATGATAAAATATTAAAATGTATCTGTCCATCTCCCTAAGCACTGATAACGTTGCCATTTCCAAGGAGCTAAGCACTGAGCTTTTCGAACTAAAAAAAAAAAAATTCTTTCATGCAGATGGTATTAAATAGGACCAAGAACAAACAAATGACATGAAGGACTACAGTTTTTCAGAAAGAGAGGTGGGTGTGCAACATAGGAATAATGGCTAAATGTATTATTTGGACTAGTCAGAAAAAATCTTTAATTTCTTGTGATACCATGAAATCTCTCCAAAATTGCATAAGGCTGCTCCCACTTGGTGCAAGAATTTTTTCTAGCTCTAATTTCCTCACAAAGAAATAGATCTACTTTAAAACCCTGACTCACTGGTGCCAACAGCTTTGATGAAAGTATCAAATACTCCGTAGTATGTGCTAAAACAACTTTTAGAGCAAAAAAAATGTACAACAGAGCTTAATTTTACTCCAGTGTGAATTCAGTGGAGAGTGGAACAGAGAAGAAATGTGATAATTTGGCTGACTGTGGTTTTGACTATCTCAGCAGTTGTGCAGTGTATTTCCAACAGACTGCTTGCAATGGTGGTATTAATACTTCAGCAATCATACATAAGAGTTTTGTTTAGCAGCAGAGCCTTACGTCTAGTACAGTTTGCTGCCAGGGGAAAACACATGCAGCTCATTTTAGTGATAAACACAATAAAGCATTGGGTTCCATAATACTAAATGCTAGTGCTAAATAAATAAATAATACCTTTCTACTTCATTTATTGTTAACAAGTATCCTGAAGATTTCCTATAATAAAAAGACCTCAGTCAAACTGAGCTCTTGGAAAATATTTTCCTCCACATTTTGACTGATTTCTGCCAGCCAAAAGGGGAGAAATAATCCTAAACGCTACACATTCATAACAAAAAGTTCATCCAGCAAAGGTACCAACAGACTGGTTTAAGGACAGCCAAGAAGGGCTGTTGCAACAAGACCCAAACCTGTTCGAGCTGCACTTAGAAACAATGCAGAAATTTGGAGGCTGGAAATATTTTTAGACATTGTGGTGCACCCACTCTTTCATGACTGGCCAGTGTTGCAAAAGTAAGCATGACCATTTGGTTTTTCAGTCTGCAGGGACTTAGTACACTCAGACTACTCTGATCTCCTTTGAAAAGTTTTATATAGACAGTGCCAGACATTAATCACAGTAATTTGTTGCTAGCCTTGTTTCCTAAGGAAAAAAATCTCATACATGTGCATTGTTCATTTGGGTGGATGTTTGTCCCCCTTATCAGCTTCTGAGTTGATAGGTAATTTCAAATGCAATCACCTCACAGATACTACATCCTGACAAAGTCCATTAATGCTGCTGGCTGGGTAAAGGAAAGGGGAAAAAAATCTGTAGTTCATTGAGGGAGAAAGGTAGAATTCAGCCATAACCTTCAGCTATAACCTTCAGGAGCTGGCTCTTCCAAAGAACGGGCCATCTTCTGTCTAGTAGAAGTGAAACAAAAGAGATGGGGATAAAGCAGAGTAATTGAAGTATTAGTGTGAAGGAAGTAAGACCTGAGCCTGCAAAAAGACAGACTCAAAGTTTTGTTCCTTGTGGAACAGCCTCCTTTCTTATATTATTGCATGATAGCAAAGTTCCCAATTACTATCAACCTGTCAAATAAACAGTTGATTTAAGTCCTTTCAGCTGGTATCTCTACCTTACAACCATGCTACCCAAGAAAGGATTAAATCTCTCCACTAAATATACAGGAGCACTATACTAGCAATTAATTACTGATTTTCTATGAAACTAACCACAGGTCTACTATAACCATCAGGTTTATAATAATAAACCAGAAATCACAGAGTAGCTAACAAGATCATCTCTCTGTTCCTTAACAAAATTTCTAAATGCATTTCTCTAAAATCACTTCTTTCCTTTGGTATTAATGTTTCTTTCATTAAATTGCATTATATCCTACATCAACATTTTATTTCAACTATTCTGTGTTATTCAAATTAAGCTGTTTAATCACTAAGGTTTCCTGAGGACTGATTTATACTGACCAGTACTGCAGAAATCCTCTGTGACAAAAAGGTAACTAAGAATCTGAGCAATTTACAATTCTGTTTATCTTGCCATGGGTGTTACTAGAGATCCCTATGCACATAATATTCTTTCCTCAATGTTTCTGCTTTACATAGGAGGCTGGAGTCTTTGCTGAAGTAATGAATATGACACTGTGGAGAGGCAAAGCTAGCAACCCCTTTACCAGGTGAAAAAAGGGACACCATAAACCACACAACTGAGTTCATATTTAAAGAACATGAATTTAATTTGGAATGCAATGTTTTAGGAGGATCTTTAATTTCAACGCTATACATGTGAAAATAAGAATGAGTAAGTGGCTCGTTATCTACATGTATAAAAATATAAGCATCCTATCAAACATATGCAAAGTCACCCACTATGATATGCATCACTGAGAAGACCTATGCCTTAACTTCTAATTAAAAAAAAGACTGCCTTTGTTTTTTTAATAGCACTTGTAAAGGCTACTGCATTAATCTGTAAGTACATGAACTATGAACAACAGCTACAAAATGCATACAGGGCTCTACTATTGTGCCTTTAGAGTTTGGTCCTTTTGCATGTCAACAGGTAAGCAGAGTCATCATGTTTATCAATTCTTTGAGCTACCAACAGAAGACACCAGCAAATCTCAGTGACTTTGCCTTGGGAATTTTGCCTTTAACAAATTTTACTGAAATTACTCAGTAAAGTTTAAGAAAAATACCAACTTCTGTGGCAAACCATCAAATGACTTACATTTATGGCCCCACCACTTTAAACCTAAATGTAATGAGATATCAGTAAATGAAGGGCCTTGTTTCCTAAAACTAATAATGCTTAGAGTTGTTAGTACAAACACAAATATTAAAAAATAATCACTTTATGGTTCATTACATCTATTTTCACTTAAAATATGAGAACTTCTGGGTCATCTGCCAGCAAACGGATAGGCAAACATTGATCAAAATACAGACAATCTTTGTTTTAGAGATGCGTTCAGCCACCTGGAAGTTTAGTAATGATTCACATTCAAGCAAATACGTGATTGATTTCAGTTCTACAAGCTGATATTTACATTCAGTTCTTTCCATAGAAACAGGTATAGGAAACCAGTAAAACATTACCATATTATGTACATAGCGTATATGTAAATGCTCAGCTAGATATATTACGAAATTTTGTAGCACTAAAATGATTAAAAAACTAAATGATTCGTGTAAAATGTTTATATACTGTATATATATGTACACTAAATCACATGTTCAATTTAAAACTGCCCCTACTCATAGTTCCTATGATGGATTTAGTAAGCTACCAAATTTTTAAAAAAAGAAAACTATCTAGAGTGAATTTGAACACTTTACTGAAAATTGATTTTATACAAAATCTTAAAAAACATACTTAAGAATTACTTAACAGAAACTAGAAAAAGACGGTCACTATTCTCCTAGTAGCTGTGATCAATGTCCTTTCACTTGTGGTATAAATAAGTTAAGCACAAAGAAATCATTTCAGAGTAAGGCATAGGACAAACAGGTTTATCCCATCTTCAGGTGTATTGGCCACTCACTTTATCTTATTGCTCATCTAATTTGGCAGGTATACATTTCTCCTGTTTTAAAAACACTCTATCAAAGAACTATCTACAACTGGAAAATACCCATCACTTTCTTATGCACATTCTCAGTTTAATCACACTGATTAACAATCTTGCTCATATTCAACATTTTTAAAAAAATTTAAAAAATAAAAATGAAGTAAAACAAAAAAAGAAAAACAAACCATCGTGATGCAGTTTATCTTCAGCTTTATGTGGCTGTGCATGCATTCAATGAAAGACCAAGTGATAAACACAGGGAGTGAACACAGAAACTCAACAGATATGCATCTACAGCTCTTTTCGAAGGAATTAAGGTTTCAAAAATAAAAGCCTATTGTGAAGTTCTTTGGTTAGAATACAAATGCTATCAGTATTTCTAAATTTGGAGTTATAACAACTTACTAGTTGAGAGTTTTGAAAATGCAACTTTAAGCTTCCAATACGTATTACTAAATTACTCAACACTTCAGATACAATTAGGGTATTTTTCCATGAAGGTCTGAATACAGATATTAAAATCAAGTTCAGGCTTTAAAGAAGAGTGCTTTTGTACCCCAAACAATAAATTTGTTAGAAAGAGCTGTTTAGTCTTCCCTACTGTAAAACTTGCAGCTCAGATTGTCTGTTCTGCAGAAAGCTACGGCTGCCTCCTCTGGGAACCAAAGACTGTTAAGATACTACAAACCAAATACAGCTTAAAAGGGGTAAATTCCCCTGAAGAAAGTTGGCATTATTCTTGTAAGGATGCTGCTTAATCCTTCCTAAGAAGAATTAAGTTTGTCTAGGAACAGTTACTTAACTCACAGCGGTGTCATTGCCCCGGTAGTAGGACTGCCATGAAAACTAAGAAACTGGTTCTTTAAAAAAGTGTTTGCAGCATCAGTTCTGTTGCCATCCAATCTTACATAACTAACATGACAAAACTTAAAAGTAACAACCGGAGTTTTCTTGATTACACTTATAATGTATATCTGCATTAACTCATCTTAGATGTTGTCAGGTTCCCAGGAAGCAGGCTCTGCCTTAACTCTGGCAACCCTGGCTCCAACTCCCCCATAATTTTGAGGGTGTTTAGGGAAATACACATGCAAATTTCTATGCATATTACTGACAATAACTTCAGGAGAATTATAAGGACTTTACATGCCTCATGAAACTTACGATTCACAAGCACTTGTGAATTTTTCAAAGCATTGTTGTTTTACCTCTTCGGTGAATAAACGTGTCTCTGAGGACATCTTATATTCCAAATGGTGGGTTGTCCAGGAAACCTGTCCTTTTCACATCAGCCTTACGTGCCTGCTGTGCAAGCCCTTGTCCAGTTTAACAGCTTGGAGAGGGGAGTTCAGAGAGATGGGGAGCAGAGGGGAGATGGATGCAACCGGTCATGAAGGGCCACACACATGCCTCCTGCAAAATTACTCATGTCTAGAGACATGAGAGAAGAGTACCAAGCCCTCACAGTCAGGCATCACTTCCCTGTGATGGTCCTTCACAGACAGGCATCACTTGGATGGGGTAGGGGATAGAACATAATGGGTCTGCCCAACATGTCAAAATCCTGCTTAAAGATATGGGGGTGAGGAAAGACAGCCATTTGTCACACCATCTTCATCATAAATTGATTCAAAGCAACTGAAAACTTTCTCACCTCCTAAATGGTTGGCTTCTAAAACACCCTGCCCTGGCAGAGCTATCCCTCAACTCCTGTATGCAAGGACAGGTAGGAGCTGGACACACAGGCACAGTTTCCTGGGATGGGTATTTGTCTACTCCCTCTACCTCTCTCCTTCCTCGCTACTGACACAGCTACTGGGAGGCACGGGAGGAAGTACGATGGTGCGAGTCAGGATACGGTGGCTGAGGGGACACAGCGGCCAAGCAGGGACATGGTGGCTGAGGCACGACATGGTGACCTCCCGTCCCCAGGGCCATCAGGAGGTGCGTGCAGGAGGGATGGGGTCTGTGCTGGGGGCTGAGCCACCTTGTGCACGGAGGCAGGCACCGGGGTGAGGAAAGCACAGGGGCACACAGCCCTCCTCCACCTCCTCCTTCCTCCGGGCTGAGAGGGGACCGTGGGTGCGAGGGTCTGCAAGGGGCCACCGCCTTGTCCCCACGCCACGGGCTGGGCGGATGCTCAGTCCCGGCAGAAGACATACTCGGTGTAGCTGGTCCAGATCTTGTCATCGGCGGGACCGCCCTGTTCGGGGCCGAAGGCGCAGGTGCCGGTGGATGAGCAGGCGGCCATGCGGAAGCCGGCCTCGGAGAGACGGTCGAAGGCTTGCTCGAGGAAGTTGAACTTGAGGTAGTAGCGGGCCGTGTAGCGCTCCGGAGGGCGGTCGGGGTCACGGCTCTCGTTCAGCGTCTCCCCGAAGACCTCCTTGGCCAGGGCCGTCTTGCCGCAGACGGTGATGCGAGCCACCCGCCGGAACTTGGCGTCGGCCTGCGCCTCCCTCCCGATGGTGTACGACCCCCGGTAGCCGATGGTGATGTAGCCCGAGCGCCGCCCGGCCGCCCCGTCCAGCGACTGCGAGGGGGTGAGCAGCGGCCCGCCCGAGGGGCTGCGGCTGGCGGTGGGCGACGGAGCGGAGGCCACGGCTCCCCCGCCGCCTCCTTCCAGAGGCTCGGCCTCCAGGTAGCCCAGGAGCGGCGGCGGCGGCGGCTCCTCGGCGCAGAGGGAGCCGTCGCGGTGCAGGACGGCGGGGCGGGCGGAGGCGGCGGCGACCCGAGCCTGAGCCAAGCGCCGAGCCAGGTCGGGCAGCTGGAAGTACTCGGCTTCCCGCTGGAGGCGGCTGCGCTCGGGGAAGTGCTCGGGCAGCACCAGCTGCAAGTCCCGCAAGTAGTCCAAGATGTAGCGGAAGAGGAAGCCGTCGCGGTCAAGGAAGAAGCGGCCCTTGCTGTCCCGGGGCAGCTCGCTGGGCTGCTGCTGGGAGAACATGCGCCAGAGCAGCGAGTCCCGCACCGAGACCACGGTGCAGCGCCGCGTCACGTACACCTGCCCGCCCACGTTCAGCTCCACGATCTCCGGGAAGGACGACCAACCACCCCCCGCCGCCGCACCGCTCCCCGCCGCCGCACCGCTCCCCGATGCCGGCGAGACGCCGCCGCCGTTGGGCAGACCGCGAGCGCTGTCCGCCAGGGCCATACCGGAGGGAGCCCGCCGATGACCTTACTCCTCCTCCTCCTCCTCCTCTTCCTCCTCTGGCGGCCGCCTGGGCTCCGGCGGGGGAGTAAGCAACCTTCCGCCGCTGCCGGCCGGAGCCTCCCGCCCCGTCTGTCCTTAGGACCGTCCGGCTGCTGCCGCTCCGGTCCTTGCTGCCCGCTGCCGGCCGGTCGCCTCCGTCGGGTTGCGAACGGAGAGCCCCGGCGGCGTGTCCGTGTTTATAGCACGGCCGCACCTCGCGGGAGGCGTGGGAGGCTGGCGGGAGGCAGAGCCCGAGCGCACGGGGAGGGGAAGGGGACGGCCCTGTGCTGACGCAGGGCCCCCCCGTTCTCCTTCTCCCTCCTCTTCATCCACCCTCCATCCCCCACCCCGGTCGTGCGGGAGGGACCCTCTCCCTCCCCGGTGCATCCCGGCTGCGATCCCCTCGCTAGGGACGGCTCCCAGGATGTGCGGCCGGAGGGGGTAAAACCTTTGGGGGGAGTAGGGGTGCGGGAGTCCCAGCTACCCCCCACCCCGGCACCCTCCGCGCCTTCTCCGAGGCGTCTCGTCTTGTCACAGCCAAGAAACCCACTCTGTCCGCGACGAAGTGTGGGAGCGGGGAAGCGGCGAGACCCTCCTGCCCCACCGAAGGAGCCGTGCTGCGCCCCTTCTAATGTTTCAAACGCTTGTCCAAATCCTCGCCAAGTGACACCCTCGACGAGTTAAACGTGTCCCCTCTCTCTAGTCCCCTTCAGAGGTGAAAACGCGAGCGTGCGGTGCTGCCCGGACTCGCCTCACCCGGGTCTCTTCCCTGTTTCTGGGCTTGGAAGACACTCTCCTTAAGCAGGATTTTAAAGACCTTAAGGACCCCGTAAAAACCTCCTGTCGATCCGCATCCCTGGCGGAGGGGGACTCGGTGTGCCCCGTCGGGAGCTGCCCCCCGGGGGTATCCCAGCGTGGGGCCCACTGGCGGCGAGGGGGTCCCCAGAGTGTATGGGGTCCCCTCCAGCCACCTGTCAAGCAGCACTACACAGAGAGAGCCTGGCTCCTCCAGTGTGCGTGGGTACCTGTGTGATGTCGTACCCTTACCGCTCAGATTTAATTGGGATTAATTAGGTACAGCGGCATCTGCGTGAAACATAAGCACCTATTTAACATGCGGCGGTAGAGAGCGTTTAAATGACGCCTCAGGCTTTTGCTTGAATTTCAGCTCCATTTCTGTGTCAGTAAAGAGCTGCTGCCTGGAGGTACTCAGTCGCTGTACTCTGGGAGCTGAAGTGTGCTTTCTTCCTCGAGAGAACAGCTGAAAGGACACAAATACGAATACAATTGCCGGTGCCTGCCTTTTGTAGGGGTGAAAAATGCCCTCTTTGGCCCACCCTGCTGCAAATTGACTAATGCAGGGGTCCGTGAAGTAGAAATCAAAAGATGCAGGGACAGGGTAAGAAGCCCTTCAAAAAATGAAAAATAGAAGAGGAAGGAAAGGCAAGTTCGTTCTCAAAAGGCAGGCTAAGTTAACCCAAGAGAAGAAGAGAAAGAGGAAGAGGGAGAGCTGAGAAATGGATGTTTTGAAAAGGGATGAAATGCCACGGAAGAACAGTGTGGGAGGGATAGCTGACAGGGAGATATTGTGGGTCTAAGGAAGGAGATGGGTCAGGCTTGAGACATTCAACCCTCAGAAGTTAAAGGAGTTAAATCTGAACAAGACTTCGAGTAGGGTTGCAAAGATGCAGAACTTTTTTTTTTTCCATGTGAGGAAGGCAGTTGCCAGGACTTTGACCATGAAGTATTTTCATTTGTAGAAGCAGGAGTAGGTTAATCTGATGTTTTGCTGACATTTTGTAATAAACGGCTTGTTTCCCTCTTTTTTTTTTTCTTTTTTTCTGGTTTTTTTTTCTGTTTTTTTTTCTTTTCTTATTTTTTTTCTTTCTTTTTTTCCAGAGAGTGGGAGAAAGGTGAAAGCATTCTGCAAGACCAGTAAAATAAAATCAGCCTGAGTGAGGTTGATTTGCTGCTCGTTTAAGCAATAGCATTTGTCACTATCGGGGAAAAAAAAATAAAAAAATAAAAAAGGAAGATAGCATGAGTTACCTGCTAGCACACAAGGAATTTTTGTTTTCTTCCCTTATACTATTTCAGGGTCAATTCACCAAACTAAAAGCGTATGAATTTTTCACGCGGTTGTGCGCTGGTGACAGTTTCATGGAATTACTTCTACCTTTCAGTCTCTTGATGTGGCATCTTCACCCACGTCACCCTGCTCCCAGCCATATTTAGCAAGAAGCCACCTCAAGAGCCTCCCACATATTTGTATTTTAAATTCCACTTCCCTAGTGTGGGCTTTCTATCGAGAGCCCTGTGATTAAACTGTGCACCCAGAAGATGAAATCATATCATGCTCTACGGGTGCATATTCATAGCAGAATTTGCAGTGGAAGGCTTTGTACCTTCCAGCACATGTGTCTTGCAAATGCTTCCATATAAAACAATGGGATGTTTAATTGATCTGTTAATTAAACTTAATTTAGCTGGCACTGGGTGAGTATTAATGTAGGCTAACAGAAACAGCATTAACATCTTTAGGAGATTTAAGCTTTGAGCTTTGTTAGATTTGTGGCCGGACTTCATAAGACCTGGGCTTAATGAATGTTCTTCCAGCTCATGTTACCAGAAGCTTTGTAGATGTCCAGGTTTTTCTGGTCCTTCAGACTGGCTCTCCAGAGCTTTACTTCCACTTGCCTGTCAGCTGTGGGAGGTCAGTAGTGAGGAGGAGCCACCACTCTCCTGTGAAGCACCATATGATGTCCAAAGCCATGCACAGGACAGGGGTGAGGATGACACAGCTGTAACAAGCACCTGCTTTGGGCCACTGTCCTAATTCTTTCTTTAGGAGTACAAGGCACTCTGTCCCACTGCAGTGTCCTATGTGCCAATGTGCAAGCTGAACCCAAACTCCTCTTCAGAAAGCAACTAAAGAACCTTCTCCTGGGAAGGAACTGTTCATACAGCCTGTTCAACAATCCTGGGCAAAGACCCAGCTTGCAGTGCTTGTCTCTGAGACAGCTCTCATTTTCTGGGCTTACAATAATACCAGGTTTAAAGCAAGATCTCTTCAGAAGAATCATCTTCTCTGGACATCTCCCTGCTGATCTATGCAAGTGAGAATACTTTTTATTCACAGATTATTCAACTAGTTTCTATTTTATTTTTTTTTAATAGTTCTCTTTCCACTTGTCTATGTCAGTCTCCAGTGAAGAGAATGGGACTTCATCTGGAGGTATTACAATGAGTAAATTTATCAACTATTTTTACTTTCAGCCATTGGATTATGTCTCACAGTCAAGAATGTTTTATTCATTTTTGTGTTGGAGACAGTTATCTATTTATACATACAACATGTAAGACAGCTAAAGAATACCTCGTAAGGCATGACCCCTGTGAAAGGCCTTAAGTGTTAAATATGTTCTAATGGACAGGCTAAGGTTTATGGCAAGAAATGTGGAGTTGAATTTGACTGTGCAGTACTGTGAGATTTAAGAGCAAAAGCTCCCTCAGATAACACAGTCACCTTCCAGCATTTGCTGTTAGCTGCCTACCAGAACAAGCTATGTGTTAGCTGAGTGCTGGCTTCATCTGATGGGACCCAACAAATACTATTTTTTAATATTTTCTGAAGTTTATATTGGGGTTCGGATGTTATGGTTGGGGTGGTTTGTTGGTTTTTTTTTTTCTTTAGGTGGGGGGGAGGACGGGGGATGGAGCACTTTTGCTGTGTCACTGTTGAGAGAGATGTTTTCATCACGATGGGACCACCAATGAGTCCCTCTTTGGCCTTTTGGGCAGCGCATCCACGAGTGGTCCAGGTTCACCCAAGGAATCCAGTGTCCTTCACAAACAGTGGATAAAGGGTAGCACCTAGTGGGAATAAGCCCACATTGCAATTAAGAAACCTGCTAGAGTAAAAAAAAAAAAAAAAAGAACATTTTTTAACACAGTGGACCTTCCCCAAGAAACAAAAGATGCTTCTTAATATGAAAATCCCCAGATACAGATCTAGGTCGTTGAGCTTGACTGCTGTGAGCAGAAATAATATTTTAAAAAAAAACCAACAAAAAACCAGCACTTCTTAGACAATAAATTTAAACTTCTCTTTTTAAAGGTGGTGCTTTTATAGTTCATAAAAATACAGCATAATAAAACAGTAATCTCATAAGATTATAATTGTCATGCACTAGCACAGATGCCAAATGTGCATAGCAGAAGCAGATGTGAAAGTTGCCATTTCAAATCAAATAAACACTCATAAAGCATAACAAAAATGACACGACGTAAAGCTTGAAAGCTGAAGTTAGATCCTGAACAGACTGCTTGCATGCAGTTACATCAACAGGAAACAGGATTAACACTGCTGTGGGTGACAGAGCACTGACACAGGCTGCCCAGAGAGGTTGTGGAGTCTCCTTCTCTGGAGACTTTCAGAACCCACCTGGATGGGTGTCTGTGTGTCCTGCCCTACGTGATCCTGCTGGGGAAGGGGGGTTGGACTTGGATCTCTAGAGGTCCCTTCCAGCCCCTAACATTTATGATTCTATGATTCAAAACAAATTATACAGAAAAACCTTATAATTGTTAATATAATAAAAGCTACTAATATATACTTCTTGCCCCTGAAACTATGCTCACCCTTCCCATGTGTGTTTGTATAAGGTTGACAGTGCCAATCTTCTTCCATCATAGAGCAGTGTATTTTACAACGTTATCACCTCCCTAATTTCATGCAGGCCTATAGAATCCCTATATTTTAATATTCTTACTTCTTGCATCAAGTTTTCACATGAATAAGAACTTTTTGTTTTAAAACTGTTTCATTTCTAAGACTATTGGGACACATCGAAAACAAAGAAAACAAAACAAAACAAAACAACCCCCCACAAAACAACGCATTCTGTCTCTCTGGAATGAAACAGAAAACATGTCTCAGATATGGGAGGTCAGATCAGAGTCTCTATCTGATCTGAGCAGAAATTTGGATGAGCATTTGTAAGTTGGCCACTAATGAGTGTCTGCAATATTACCAATCCACTTTAAAGGATTGTAAGGACAAGTTCAGGTGGGTTTTTTTGTGTGAAAACCCTAACCAGAGTCATTGTACATCTGTGCAGAGTGCAAGTCCTGATCATGAGATGCTTTCTAGCCCAGATGGGGAAAGATGCAGATGGAGAAAGTCTGGTGTTAGGGAACTGCCTAGGAAAGGGCTGATGGGCAAGAGCTCCTCACAGCATTGTAACCTCTCCCATCTCTGGTGAGAGAGGAGGAGAGGTCTCCTCTCTGAGGAGGCACAACCTATTTTATATTGGCAAGAAGGTTTTCCTGGTCACTGGAATGGATGGGGCTGGGATGAGAAGGCTGAATGGACTTGTGCAAGCAGCACCCCGGATCTTTGTTGCTGTTGGGTGTGATAGTGCCAGCATCCATTTCCCAGACACCCTTCCTCTCTTAGCACGTGGGGAACACAGACAGATTTCAAGCCAGAAGAAAGAGCAGTGAGTCATGTTTACTATGTGCTTGTATTTAGTAAGAAACTCAGAACTGCACATTGCATAAGGATGAGTGCATACACAGGCATCTAGTTCTTAGCATCATTCAGAGTATGACCACTGAGAGGCCACCATGGCCACAGTGGCCCAGAGCATGCTTTCCAGCTTTATCCAATAAGAAGAAAACATGCATAGGGATGAGGAAACGTGTTTCAGCTCCCTTGCTGCCCTTGTCTTGCTGTCCCTTGATGAAGTAACGGCATGGGAACATTACTTTTCATATATCAGCATTTGGGGGTTTGGGGCTTCCTTGGTTTTGGTTTTCTTTCCTGAGAAAAAGAGGAGTCTTCCCCATTTCTGCCAGATGATAGAGAATAATTTTCAACTCATCAGCTCCATTTCAGATGAGGCAGATTTGAAGTGTCTCTCCTCTTGTAACTTACCAGTTCTTTCTATCCTCCAGGTGACAAGAAAAAAATCTTCCTTCTACAAATAGCAGCTCCCTGAGGATCTCTGTCCTTTTCCTAACAGTCTATGGCATGGCAACATAGCCAAGAGGTTTAGGCCTTTCACACTAAGGTGATGAAGTATGAAAGCATAGCTAGATAAGAGAAATACTGACTAGTGGCCTCTGTGGTAGGCAAGAAAGTAGTGATTTTCTTTCCCAAATCAGAAGAAGCAATTACATCCTCAGTTCTTCCCTTCTCAAGACTTTTTCTGGGATGCAGGTTTCGACTCAGGTTTCCCAAAAAAAAAAAAAAAAAAAAAAAAAAAAAAAAAGTCTCCTGGAATAAACAACAGTTTTATAGAAGAGAAACCCTTTCATAACCTTTTTGTCTTCCTGGACAGCCAAATATCAGAGAGACAGAGAGAGAAGTGAAACACAGAGGAGGAGAGAGAAAGGAACTCATACAAATCCTGAGACTGGACAGACATACATTTGACATTCTATTTCTGTAAAGAAACACTAAGAACTTCTAGAAAACCATATATACTTAGAAATGCAAAGAAAAATATTTTTTTCTTCAAAGTATTTGTACTTTTTGTAAGGTGCAGTTCCTGTATGAATCACAACAGTCCCTATATAACCCAGTTAAGCACCAGAGAGGAAGAATATGACCAAGCAGGCAGAGTGCAATGGTAGCTGTCTCTTGGATAGCTGTGCTGTCAAAATACTTTCCTGTCAAGGAATAAAGGTGAGCCTACTGCTTCTGAACTCAGAACAACATAGTTTAGAAGGAAAGAGCTTAAAAAACATGGTTGTTCCATAAACAGGAAATCAAATGAGGCCCAGACATCCAGTATGGATGGACACAGATATTCCACCCAGTCTCTACCCCATCAAAATAACCCCAGCACTTCACATCCCTAGTGCACCCCAACCCAACAAGAGGCAGCACTGCTGTCCTTATCCTAGACAAATGCACGGGCAAAGGCACCCACAGGTTCTTCAGATTTTTTCTTAGCCTGGCCAGTAGCCTGGAGCTCCTTTCCACCCAGGCTCCGTGTTCATTGCAAGGGTCTTTGAAACTCCCTCCTGTCTTCCACTTTGGTTTGAGGTGAGTCAACAGGACAAAAATTTAACAGGGAAAGGGAGGGCATGTCTAAGGAACAGTTAGTGATTTCTTATTTTCTAAAAAAAAGAGATGAAATGCACACTTGAAAACTTAACATTACTGGAACAAACTACTGAAAGAACATGAAACAACTATTTTCTAAACTGGAAAACAACTAAACCAGAACTCCTAAAATTGTTCCTACATTGGTTTAAGGGGAGGAAAGGGAGCCTAAGACACTACATTTGTAACAAATACTATAAAGTCTATCCAAAAAAGCATAAAGAATGACTTTTGTCACTCCTTATGCTTTTTTACTAACATAGCTGAAAATACACTCTAGACTAATCTTGTGAAACAAAACGAGATTACTAGAAGAAACTGACACAAGGACTTGAAATGACTCTTTCCTAAATTCCCAAATGACTAAACAAGAACTCCTATCATTGTATCTCTGCAGGTTTAAGGGGAGGAAAGGGAGCTAAGGCTGTTCAGCATAAATGCAGTCCTTCATATCAGTGAAGTCTGCTGGCCAGAGCAGAAGGGCACCGGGTGTCTCTCCTTGCAGCTGCCGAGGTGGTGCTGGGGCTGCATCGTGCGCCTCAAGGCCCAGGCGTCAGAGCTCATCCATGGAATCCAAGCATAGAAATCAGCACCTACGAGGAGAGAATCAGAAAGTGCTGAAGAAACCATGGGAGCAGGAACAAGACTGACTTTGTCTTCCAGTCTTCTGCCAGTAAAATGGCAGAAGCATCGGTGCTGCTTTGGCCCCTTCTCAAGACGTGGGGTACCCTCAGACCCTGGCAAATTGACCAACATGTGAAGTGTCCCCTTGCCAGGCAGAAGGGCTTGGCATGGAGCCCCTTGGAAGCTGGGATGTGCTCTTTTCCAAAGAGCAAGCAAAAATCTGGCTGGCACTGGGTCAAAGAGCCCAACATGGTGAGTCTTGTCACCTTGCTGGGGCATGTGCTCCACATTGCACAAACAGAGCTTCAACAAGTGCACAATGAAAAGTGCCAGCAGTGGAGTGGGAGGTTTCTCCTGACAGACACGTTCTCCCAAGGGAGGTGCATGCTTCCTGTCTGGGACCATCTCTGTGCACCGTGGAAAGAGTTCCCATAGGCAGAGCAATGTTCAGAGCTTAGAACGGTGGAGACAGCAGAATCTGCTACACACCTGAGCTTCATGTCCTTCTTGCTCACTCGGATCTGCTTCATAGCCTATGGATGGCTCTGGATGGCTCCCGAGGTGGAGATCTGCTCAGCTGGCGGCGGGCACGCTTTTCGGCCGGCAGCCGGAAGATCCCCTCTGTGGATGGCCCTTGGTGGTGCAGGAGAGACAGCAGGTCCTGCAGCAGGGGAGAGGAGAGGAGAGGGAGAGGGAGAGAGAGAAGGAGTGGGTAAAAGACAGGGAGAGGCAGAGGGAGAGGGAGAGATGCTGGGCCGGAGACAGACCCTGAGGCAGGGGAACCTTCCTGAGCGGCAGGAACAAGTGTGAACAGAGCTGGGCAGCTCGGGCTGGGCTGGGCTGGGCTGGGATAGAGAGATGGCTGGAGGGGGGGCCGTGGGCAGGAGAAATCTTGGGGCACCACCTCTGCAGAGGAGCCAGGGGGATGGATGGGGATCCTCTGGCCAGGCTTGCTTACCTGGATGGGCTGGGGCAGCGTGCCGTCCTGGCTGCAGAGAGCTGCCAGGGGCTGCCCAAAGAGAGCAGCACTGCTGCCAGAGCCCCAGGACCCTTTGGGCGCCTCTGCAGCGGCCGAGGTCCCTCGCCGCCCAAAGGGCCGGGGCAGCCCCCACCTCCTCCTGCGGGTCCCGCCTGCTGCCAAGGGCAAGAGAGCAAAGAGCCCTGGAGGAGAAGCAGGGGGAAGGGCTGATCCCAGAGCCCCTCTCAGCGCTCTCCTCCCAGCCACCCCCAAGGGCAGGGGAGAGGCACCGTGTGGGAACAAGGGGCCTGGCTGGGCAGCTCTCTGCTGCTGCAGGGCCGTGGGGATGGCGCCGTGGAGAGAAGGGACACCCTGTGTCTGTCTGCTCCAA
Source organism: Phaethornis superciliosus (assembly GCA_023637945.1). Lineage (NCBI taxonomy): Eukaryota > Metazoa > Chordata > Aves > Apodiformes > Trochilidae > Phaethornis > Phaethornis superciliosus. The sequence goes on along the minus strand of JAJQWJ010000001.1, from coordinate 155,083,328 downwards.
ACTCACCAGCCCCATGACCGCGTTCCCCTTCACTGCCGGAGGGGATGGGAGGTGGCTGCTCCTCTGCACCAGCCTGCAAGAAATGTGCCCCAGAGCAGCAAGGGCCATCAGGGAACTTCATCAGTCCCTGGCCCTGTGTGGGAGGGAGGTGGGGACAGCTGAGAGCCCTCCCCAACCCATCTGGACCTTTGCCTGCTCCTCAAGCAGCCTCTCCAGCCTGCTGGTGTTGAGTGTCTTTGCCTGGGCAAGGGGAAGAGAGCAGAAGGTGAGAAGAGTCTTCTCCCTTCTGTTACTTCTGTTGAAATTTTGAATGAATCAGAATCAACTCTGGAATGATACCTAAAAACTTGCTTTCTGTTGGAGGTAGTTGCTTTTGGAAAAAAGTCCTCCTGAGACCAAGAAGGCATTTACACAAAGCAGCTGGGTGTATTTCTTTATGAAGTATGCTTTTAGTAATGCCATGATAGTATCTGAACAGAGTGTCTGTGTCACATTTGATGTGAACTGTACCCCCACACAAAAGCCTCCATTTCCCTAGGCAGGAAAGCAGCTTTCTGGGTTTAGACTGTTTGTTGGGGGTTTTTTCTGGTTTAAACTGGCTTCAAGTTTAAACTCTGTGTAAGAAAGAGAAGGTTTAGTTCTGATTTGATTTTCCTAGTGTGGGCAGGACCTAATATTTTTCACTTTGCTTGAGATTTTATGTCCTGTGCTTCAGCGATGCTCAGTGTCGTTGTTGTTTTTTTAATATACATGCCATGAATAACCCCTGAATTTTCCCAGACAGAGAGAGACAGAGGTTATCTTGCATTTCTTAAAAGTGCTGGAAGAGAAACGCCTAGTTTCTTGTTGAGCCAAAGAGTCAGTTTTGGGAAGCTGGAGTGTGAGACTGAACCTTGAGTTTGGATTTGAGTTTGTATTTTGTCAGAAAACAGTGCACTACGTCCTCTTGCCTTTGCAGCAGGAGGTGCTGGAGAAGAAAGCGGAGGCATCCGTGGCGTGTGGAAAAAAGCCTAAAACAAGAGAGAGCAGAGGAAGCTCAGATGAGTGAAGTGGAGGTAAGAGGCGCCATGGGCAAAGGGACCTGTCTGTCCCAGCAGAGCATTGCCAGCATCTTTGCTGCCCTGGCCAGCTTTGTGCTGGGTGAGCTCCCTGTAAGCAGGACTGGGGGCTTGGGCCTCTGGCTGTTTTTCCTCTGGTGAAGCTGCCCAGAGAAGAGGGGCAAAGCTGTAAGGAGGGCGAGAAACACACTGTCTTTGTGTTTGGAGGGTAGAAATGGAAGAGTTCTGCTTTAGAGAGGAGGGCAGTGTTTCTCTTGGGTGCAGGTTAGAGCCTGGGGCTTCACTGGGCTTGTTTGATCTACAAGAGTGTCCTGGTCTGGGAGGAGCAGGAGAAAAAGGTGCCTGGGCCAGGGACATCCAGTGTCAGGCTGCTGAGTGAGAATGGGGAGCAGCTGTGCCCCTGGGGTGGAGAGGATGGTTCAGGTGACCCATGTGGGCTGATGCCAGTATTCCTTCCCATGGTGCTCTGTAGAAAATGGGTCTGAAAAGAATCTCCTGGTGGCTTTTCTGGCTGGTGTGCTGGCTGGGTTGGGGCCTCTGGTTTGTGCTGCGTGCTGTGCTGCTGCTGGGGCTGTTTCTTGTTTCTGTGCCGTAGAAGAACAGAGTTCCTGGAGACAGATTGTCTTCTGCCTTGCCAGTTAGGACCAGTTTGGTTGCTGTAAGGCTGTTGGGGCCTGTCACTTGGACCCTGGGCTTGGGCAGCCCTATGTGCTGCTGAGTCCAGTGGGGCACAGGTGTGTTGGAGCCAGAATTACCAACTGAGGAGGCCGTTTTCATATTTATCTGTGCTGTCTTATCTTTGTAATTGACTCTCACAATATATTGCCACGTCATGAAATTTGTGCTACTGCCTTTCTTCCAACCTTTAAGTCTCTCTCCCTCATTCCCTTTTTCCTCTTCCCCTGGGGAGGAAGTGGAGGATTTAACCAGGGGACAAAGGCTCTGATTTTCCCCAAAAGGGCCAGGGGAACCCAGCCAAGGAGGAGGAACATCCTGTAAGCAGGGTTGTGCATGTCCCCTGTGCTTAAGGTGAGGTGCTGGGACAGCCTGGTTAGTAAAGGCTCATCCTCACTGTTGCCCAACTATGGGCAATAATTGTATCTGTAGGATGCAATTTGTTCTTTAAAGCTCTTTAGTCTGTTTGTTTCCTCTTGACTGGTGGTGTTGGGCAAAGGGCATTGGCTTTGTGTTGCCTGACCCCACTGGTCTGTTCTGCAGTAAGCTGGGCAGTGGCTCTCCCAGGTTCCCTGTGGCACTACCTGCTGAACTGAGTTATAGTTTGGGTTTGATCTTTTTTTAGTGGGAAATGACGAATCCTCCCTTCACACCAAGCTGTGTCCATCAGATTTTGGAGGTTTTGGAAATGGCTGTCCCTGTCTCTGCATATTAATTACTATTAATATGCTGCAAAGGTGGTCTGTTATCAGTAGGCGCTGGTGCAGGTGGAAGAATTGCAGCACAAGTAAGGCCACCACTCCAGCTTTGAGAGTGGCCTTTACTGATGTCCCTTGGCCTGTAGTGGCCCAGGTCACTGTTCAAGGTCAGAGCTTGCAAGAAGGAGTGCTGCTTCCCCCTCCTGACACAGGGGGACAGGGAGCGAGTGGGGCTTTAGGATCAATTCCCCACAGGTGGCCCCTGTGGTCAGGCAGTGAAGAAAGGCAGCTGAGCCCTGGGTTCCTGAAGGCAGAGCAAAGATGGAGCATGTGGGGAAGAGCTCTGATGAAGGTGAGAGAGCAAATCTTCTCCAAAAGGGGGATGAAGAAGAGTCTTCTGCAGCAAGTCCTTGTGCGGTAGCTCTTGCCTCATTGGAAGAGGAGGAATCGGAGCCAGAGTGAAGGAGTCAATCCTTTTTTCTGAAGGACTTGTGAAATGTATGAAAGGACTTTGGCTGGCATGAAGGTGAGACACTTGTCACCTGCCTGCTTTGGTCTTGAGTTCCTGGGGCTGGCACTGAATCTCCTGGAATAATAGAGAAGGCAGAGAGTTGGGAAAGCTGTCCAGAGATGGAGGCATGGGTCAAGCAATGCAGAAGAAAGTAAACGCTCTCAGCCTCTGGAGGAAGCTCCTGGCAGCTGTCAAGATCAGATAACCCTTTAAAGGTGACCCTGTCACTCTGGCCAAGTGGATCAATATGGAAATAGGTGTTGAGTACCTAAGAGAGCTGTCTGTTGACAAGGTGATTTCTGGTGCCTGTGCATGTCATACTTGGGTGTGGATGTTCCGGTGCCTGCCTGTACACACCTGGCCCGGTTGCCGGGTGACAATGGGACCTTTGTTACATCATTCGTGACACCCCTGGACCCCGGGTACCTTCCTAGTGCTGGGGTGGCTGTGGCTCAGTGTCCAAGAGGACAGCGCTAGGATCGGACAGGAGCAGAGAGCTACCTAGAAGCCCTGAGCCATGTCTGGGTTCTTTGGATTTCGTGGAAGCCGCCGTGGTTCCCAAGAGGACCATGGCAATTCCCAGAGTCTGCTGGGTCCCCAAGAGAGGTAAGAGCCAGGGGCTGGGGCTGGGTGGGCACCGTGGGGTCAAATGTGAGGGATGCTGAAAGGCCTTTGTGGCTTGTCCATCGGGAGCTTCTGCCCAGCTCCTGAGGGCTGTGCTTCTTCAGAGGCTGCCCATGAGTCTCCATCCCCAGGAGATTCACTGCCCCGTGCAGAGCCCGTCCCAGACATCTCCCTGCCCCCACGCAGCCCCCTTGGCCCCCCGGGCTCTCCCCGCAGGCCGTGCAGCCTTGGGGCCAGCAGCACTGCCACCCCCATGCCCACCCCCCATGGCCTCTCTTCCTTTCCCAGGACTGAGCAGAGGACCCCGAGCCGGCTCCGGCTGGCCTGGGCGGGGGATGGGGTGGAAGAGAGCAGTCTCCCCATCCCAAAGAAGACGGTCCGGCTGCTGGAGCCAGGTGAGTGAGGGGCCTTTGGCTGCTTTGCTGTGCTCCTGCATGGCACTATTGGCTGCTGGGCACATCCCCGGCCTGTTCCGTGCCAGTGCCCTCTTTGGGTCCCCCCGCCCAGGGCCGGCTCTGTCCTCGGGAGCTGGCACGGGGCTGGGTGCCGGCTAGGGCCCTTGGGTTCCTCCTGCCAGCAGCTTCAGCTCACCCTCCTTCCTTCCTTTGTTAGATTCCTGGTATTCAGCGCAGGAGGAGGAAGAGGGCCAGAAGACCTGTGTGGGTGCTCTGGAAGAGTTAGCAGAGGTACCTACAGAGACTGCCACCTGCCTTGTGCCTGCTCCAGCTGCCCCCACGCTCCAAGATGCCTTCCCAGACAGCTGCCCTCTGGGCAAAGCTGGGGACAAGGGCAAAAAAGAAAATTTTAAAATAAGAAGAATAATAACTAAAAAGACAGCAGAGGCCCGTGCGTAAGAGGGATCAACAAAGGAGCCCCATAACCTTCTCTTGTTGCAGGAGCAGGACTTGGACTCTCTGAGAGATGTCATAGTCAACCTTTGCCCCTCGGTCCTCAAGAGTCTGCAGGATGTCTCGCAGGTATGGCATTTCCAGAGCAGGTCAGTTTCTCCCGTTTTACCCCCCGGGGAGGTTTCTCCCCCCAAGCCCTCTGCACCCTGAGGGGTACAGAGGCATAGAAAGGAACAGAGGCTGCAGTGGGACACCTCCTGGCCACAGTGTGGGGATTCATTCTTCCCTGAGGCTGGGAGGGGCCCCTCCCTGTGTGTGGCATCTGAGGGGATGGTTGCAGTCCCATGGCAGCACCATCCTCCCCTCTGTTCCCTGCAGGCAGAAAAAATCTTGAGATCCATCCACAGAACCGTGGAGGGGATGTGCTCGGAAGCGGCGCAGTTCATCCTAAGATCGGTGCTGGGGCTGCTGAGCGAGTGCTGCCCCAAGGAAACCGTTCAGACCCTGCTGAGGATCAGTCCCTCCTGTGACAAGTAGGAGCCCCAAGAGCCCTGGGGACTTGCTCCATAGCCCAGGCACAGCACAGTGGCCAAGGCAGCCCCGCTAACAGGGTGTTCTGGCTTGCAGCGCTGCGCTGGCCATGTGGGAGATGCTGCTGTCCCTGCCCAGCACTTCTGAGACAGTCCTTGACCACCTGCTCAGTGTGATCCAGGGATGGAGACCAAACTGTGCTATCCCATCTGTGAGTGAGCAGAGCAGGTCTTGCTCTGCTTCAAGGCACTTGATGGCTCCACGTGCAGCCCAGGGGCTTTGGCAGGGCCCCAGCAGCTTCCTTGCCCTGAGAGCTGTCCCTGTGTCTTTCTGCAGGCAAGCCAGGTCCTCTGCCGGCTCAGCCAGCGGCCCCGCTCTCAGGGGGTCCTGGAAGCCCTCTTCCCCAGGCTCCTCATGAGCTCGATCTATAAACTTTCCCTGGCTGTGGTGATCCTGGGAGAGGAGCAGCCCCAGGCTGATCAGCTCGAGCCTTTGGGGTGCGTCATCCCCTTCCCCTGCCATTCCCCTGGGCCCTCGGCCGGGGCCCCTGCTCTGTGTGTAACTGGACCTTGCTCTGCACACAGGTTGGCAGTGGAGGGCATTAAAGTTCTGCTGTGTGCTGCTGGCTGTGAAGGGCACGTCCAGAGCATCCAGCAGGAGGGCGGCTGGGACATGATGTGCGGAGCAGAGACCCTGGAGAGCGGAGTCGGTTTGGTGGCCAGGTGAGAGCGCTTTTTAGCCAGCAGTGCCTCGGCAGCCCCGTCCCCGGGGGCAGAGAAGTCCCCAGGCACCCGGGCCCCGGGCTGCAGCCGCAGCCGCAGCGCTGGCCAGGGAGCGATCCGAGTGGCAAGGGGTGCTCCTTGCCTGGGGAGAGAGCAGGGCGCAGGCAGCAAGTGGTGTGGAGGCTGTGGCTGGGGGCAAAGGCCTGTCCTGGCCTGGGCTCTCCTGGCTGGGCTGGGCAGGGCAGGGCAATCCCAGCAAGGCTTTGCCTGCCCTGCTCACTGCCAGCACTGCTTTTCTCTCCCTGCCCAGGGAGATGCGGAAGATCCCAGCTGAGCCGAAACACCTCCTGTTCCAGCACGTGAAAGAGATTCTCGCTTATAGGAAGGAATGGCAAATGAACTTTGCCATGACTTTCTATGCTGAGGTAAGCCTGGTGGGAAGCAGTGCCTCTCTCTGGCAGATGCTTCTGAAGCCGTCCCTCTGGCACGGGCGGCTGCCGGCTGGGATGAGAGTCCCCGGAGCTGGGACAGAGGGCTCTGCTGCCAGTCAGTCCCTGGGGCCTCCATCCAGCCCTTCCTGCTGGGGCAGTGCTCAGCACCCCCAGGTGTCCACCCACCCGCAGGGCTGCCCCCCGGAGGGGCTGTGTCAGCCCCCAGGCCCCGAGCTGGCAGTGGGAAGCAGAGGCTGCAGAGTGCCAGGGCCCTCCAGCTCTGCCCGTCTCTCACCGCTCTTGTTCTTTCAGCTGCTGGGCTGCCAGGACCTTCGAAAGGATTGGAGTGACCTGCACCTCCTCCACTCCTACCTGAGCCACGGCCATCACACCATCCGTCTGCTGGCACTCGGGGGCTTGGTGGCACTGTTGGCAGATCCGCGCATGGTGAGCGAGGCGTAGTCAGGCGGAGCCGCGTTGGCAGCCTGGGGCTGGGGCAGGGGGAAGGTTAGCGCTGGCTTGGGCCTGGCTGAGGGGAAGGAGGTGGCTGTCAGCAGAGAGAGGGCTGGCTGAGCAGGAGCCCCAGAGCCTTTGCTGTCCTTGCTCTCTCCTTCATCCCCATCGGCGTGCACAGCGCCTGCCAGGAAGCTGGGTGGGAGGGTGAGTCCCCAGCTGGTGAGTCCCCAGCTCAGCAGATGGGGCATTTGTGCCAGGCTGCTCCTCCACTGCTCCACCCTCACCGAAATTCTCTGTTCCCTCCAGGCAAGAGAAATGCGAGAAAGCTCTCTGCTGGACAGCATCCTGATGTGCCTGAAGGATCCACACACAGACATCAGGATGGAGGCCTTGCTCTTCTTCCAAAGCCTGACGGGTCAGCTGAAGAGGAAAGAGGCCAGCCCCGTGGCTCTGCTGCTGGTGGAGAAGCTCCCACTCCTCTTTGGTGATGTAAGGCTGATGTGGGAGCCTGACCATGCCCGTCGAGGGGCATGGGGCAAGGACAGCTGCCCTCCAGCCCAGTCCCACGGGCAGCACTTGGGCAGGGCTGCTGCCCTCCTCCTCACGCACACACGCACGCCCCTGGGCTCTGCTGGGAGGGCTGCTGGGCTCTGCAGCCAGCATGGCTTCTCCTTGGCCTCAGCCTCTCTAGAGGTGCCCCGAGCCCAGCAACCCCAGAGCATCTCCCCTCACGTTGACCACGTTCATAGCCTTGCTCACCGTGGGTGGGGAGAGGCTGCTGCTGCTGCTGCTGCTGAAGTCCCACTGTCTTCCTTCCTACCAGGAGTCCAGCCAGGTGCAGGAGCTCTCCCTCAGCCTCTTTGAAGACATGCTGAAGGCTGTGGTGGGCAGAGACAAGGGAGAGATGAAGGAGACACTCCGCAGGGTCGTGGTCTCTCTCATCTTGCAGATGAATACTGAGAGCAGGAGTATGGCCGAGGTACAGGGTTGAAAGCTGAGCACCTGCTTTGCCCTTCCTTCCCTCTGCCCCAGCCCTGGCAGCAGCAGCAGCAGCAGCAGCAGCTCATCAGCTCTCGCCCATTTCTCTTGTGCTGGCTGGCAGAGTGCCATAGCTGAGGTGGTGGCTGCCCCGTGTCCCTGCCTCGGGCACTGAACCCCAGGCATTCAGGCTCTGTGCCCGGCTGCCTCTTCCCAGAAGTAGCTGGGGACAGCTGGCAGCCTTGCCAAGAGGAGGGGGATGAGAGGTCTCCTCCTCTGAGCTGTGGTGCCAGCTCCCACCTGCTGCTCTTTTGCAGGCCTCTGGCAGAGCCCTGCTCATCAGTGCAAAGTTCCTGGGCTGGAGGAAGCTGAAGAGAGTGATGAAGAAGAGGAAGACCTGGCTCCTTGGAGAGACTTTGGTGAGGACAACCCCCAGGTGCCAGGGCCTGGGCTGGACAAGGGATGCTCCATGTGCCCCGGGTGTGGATGGATGTGCAGCTGTTTCTGGCTGGCCCAGATCCAGAGCAGAATGCACAGCTTGGAGCTCAGTCCCCCTTCCCCTTTCGCTAAGGCACAGCCAGGGCTTCTTCTGCAGGCCCCTCTTTCCCCCCAGCCCCTGGGTGCTTCAGGAGCCCCCGGCCCACCTGGGCCCTGGCAGCAGCACGGAGGGGGTCACAGTACCCCCAGAGCCCCTCTGCCTGTGGTTCTGGCTGCACCTCAGCCCCCCCCGGCTGGCAGAAAGGAATGGCCTGGGGGGGGAAGGAAGGGGTGGGATGGGCAGAGGGACTGCTCTGGCACACGGGGAATGGTCTGTGCCAGCCCCGTGACGTGACCTTGGGCACTCTCCAGCTGAAGCAGGACAGGAGCAGGGTGGAAGACTACGTGTGTTTCAGCCTGCCCTACCTGGGGGACCCTCGGGCCAGCGTGAGAGCCGAGGCCATCAGGTTCCTGGGTGAGCCACAGCCCCCGGGGACCCTCTTGTGGCAGCCCGGCCCCAGCCCCCGGCGCTGCCCTGGCAGCCAGGAGCAGCCCTGGGGCTGTCCCGGGCAGGGCCCTGGCCTCCCGCTGCCCCCCTCTGCCCTGCCCTGCCCTGCCCTGCCCTGCCCTGCCCTGCCCAGGCCTTGGTGGCCTTGGTGGCCGCCTGGCTGAGTGGCAGCAGCGGCCTCGGGGACTTGCCCGGCCGGGGCCATCCCTGCGGAGGGGCAGGAGGGCGTGCGGCCGAGCTGGCCGGGCCGGGGGCTGTGCTGCCGCAGTGCTGGGGAGGGGGAGGTCTGACGGGAGCTCTGTGCACAGGGACTGCTGCGCAGAGCATGGGGAGGAGGAATCACTGTAATCGGACGCTGGAGGTGATGTGGGATGGTGAGTAGGGGCAGAGGGGTGCTGGTGGGGCAGGGCAGAGAGCCCGGGCAGGGTGCTGGGATTCCTGGCTCCGCTGCAGGGAAGGGCCTCGGGGGAGGGAGAAGCTGTGACTGTCCCATCCCTGGAAGGAAGTGTTCATGGCCAGGCTGGCTGTGGCTTGGAGCTCCTCGGCCTAGAGGGAGGTGTTTGTGGCCGTGGTGGGGGGCTGGGGAGTAGGCGATCCTTCAGAAGGTCCCTTCCAGACCAAGGCAGCCTGGGAGCCTGGGATTCCTGAGTAGCAGCTTCCAGCTGCTCCCTTGGTCCCAGCTGCTCCTCCTAGTCAGGGCAAGAGAGGGATGGGGCTTGCTTGCATAGAAGGGTCTGTGCAGCCAGCAGGCTTTCACCACTGCTCCCTTTCTTTCTGTTGCAGGCGTCAAGCGCTTGGCTGATGACCCTGATGCCTCAGTCAGGTCCCTGGCAGCTCAGACCTCGTACCTCGTGCAGACTGCGAGGGAGCGGCAGAGAACAAGATGGTCCTGGTCCATCTGAGGGCAGTACCTGTGGTGCTGATGAGATGGGTCAGGGACAATCTTTGCTGCCCCCGTCTTCCTGACGGTACTTTCGCCACTGCCCCATCCCGGCTGCTCTTCCCCTCGCCAGGCCCTCCCGTGCACCCCCAGGCTGTGCCCGACTGTCTCTGTCCAAATGAGTGCCCCCAGAACTCTCCTGTCCCCTGGCTCTCCCAGTGAAACCTCCCTCATGTCATCCCAGCAGGAGGAAGTGGCTGTGCTGGGGTTGAAGGTCCTGGTGGGAAGATGGTGTTGAGAACTTGTCCCTGACCTAAGGGCCCCTGGTGCCGATGGCAGCGTGTGATCCTGCTCAGTGTCATGGGCATCATCAGCTGGGGCTGAGTTCCTAAAGCCCCCCTACAGGTGAGGAATTGCATCAGCAGCCGGAGATGTAACCCAACTGGTTCCAAGTCTCCCAAGCTGTGAGAAGCAGCTCTTCATTCCTCTTCTGTCACTTCCAGGAGGTCACCAGGGCGCCTGCAGCGTTTTTCACCTTTCCCACAGCGACCTAGAGCAGCTGGATTCATGCGGCTGAGCGCACGGCCAAACAAGATTCCCTGCGGGAGGCTCTTTGGCAATGGATTCACCAGGAGCTGCCCAAGAGGCTCCAGGAGGCTGCAGCCGTGCTGGCCAGGGTCAGTGTCACCACGTGGGCCCAGGCAGCTGGGGACAGCTGGGCAAGGGCACAGCTGAGCCAGAGCTGCTTTCCTTGTCTCATCAGAGCAGCAGCAGCAGCAGCAGGTGCAGCCTCCTGGCCTCTGGCATAGCTACCCGTAGGTCAAAAAGATCCATCCCCAAATAAAATGTGGTGTTTGCAAAGTAGAGCATGTGGTGAAATCTGTTGTATGGGACCTGGGCTCTGGTCCTGGGACCGACAGACAGGTGCTGCTGGCCTCAATGCCTCACAGAATCCTAGGAGTTGTCCAGGCTCCATTTTCTCACCTCTCGGGTGCCTGTACATGCGGAAGGAACACTGTGTCTCCCTGCAGCCTCAGAGTCAGGCTGTTCAGTGGCAGCTTCCCTCAGAGACATTGAGGGAAAAAACAAACCTGCCCAGCTCCTCTCCGTGCAGCCCCTGAGCACGCAGTGTCCAGGCTGCCTCCCCTCCAGATCCGAGCCGGGGCCATGAGCAGCCGGGGCCGGGCCCTCGGGCTGATGCCCTGCAGCTGGGCAGGGGCCGTGGCCGTGGCCGTGGCCGTGTCCTGGGGGCGGGGATGGGAAACACCATGGGCGGGGGGCACAAAAGCCGCCCTCAGCGCATCCCTTTCCTTTTCCCAGTTTTTCATTCCCAGCGGGCAGCAGCTCCTGCGTGCGGGGCTGGGGGAGCGGGGGGGTTGCCTGCAGTGGCTTTTTAGGACTTTTTCGCCCGGTCGTTTGTTGGCCGTGTGGGGGAAGGGGCAGGAGTGGGGCCCTGCAGAGTGCTGGAGGGTGCTGAGCCGGGGCAGTGAGACCCGGGTGCGGAAGGGGAAGGGGGGGGTGGGTCGGTGCCACCCGGTGCAGGATCCGGTGAGGCACCGGTGGAACGTGGGTGAGAGCCGCTGCCTGCGCTCCGGAGAGAGAAACGGAGTTGTCGGGACGCGCAGGTCTCCCCTGGGGGCTCGGGAGAGCTCTTTCCCCGGCCCCCTACTCTGGCACCGGAGGCTTTGTGCCTGGAATAACCCCTTCGGCGTGCTGAGCTCCTCCTGTCCTCCCTGCAGTTCCTGCGGTATGGTTTAGTTCTTTTTCTCCCATGCTAGCCTAAGATTACGTGCAGAAAATTGGTGCTTTTTCTCAGTGCTGCAAGTCCCAAAGCTGTTCCTCATTTGTTTCCATTCCCTGTAAATTCATTCATTCTCTGGGAGTAGAGTGATTGTAAGATTTCTTGTTGTATTTGGTCTCTTTTCATAGCTTCTGTCTTGCTGCAACTCTGCTTGAAGATGTCTGACTTGTTATAATTTCTTTGGACCAAGAAGGGGAAGAGGGAGTTCATTGTTTCTTTCGTCATTGTGTTAATGGTAAAAAAAATGAGGAATGCTCTGGTGCTTTCTGAAAAAAAAGCGTGTTAAATTCTAATGAAATGCTGTAAGAAGAAAGTAGAAACTCTGGTAGGGAAGTTCTATAACTAACTAGTCAAAAATCCATGTTAAAAGATAGGAGTACCCAAGAGCTGGTCAAGACATTGATCTGGAGATGTATTTCCTCTGATTTCAGTAGCTTACAATCCAAGCATTTCTCACTGTGGGGTCTGCAAATCTACTTAATCCTGCTTGCAGCTCTAGCTTGGTCTTTTAGCTGTCTTCTGACTCTAAACTGTGTAGGCCAAGCCAGGCCAAGGGACCTAGGTAAGGCAGAGTTTAGTGTGAGTACAGGAGAGCCTCGAACCTGTTCCAGTAAGGCCTGTGAAGAAGTGCTCTGGGCATAAATTATACCCTTTGGAAGCCCCTGCAACCACACTAAAGCATTTCATAGTCATGTACCAACCCTGAGAAATCAAGCTTCCACCCTGCGTTGTTAAAGAGTACAACAAAATCGAATAATTTTCTTCTTTCTCTTATGTATTTTGTTGGTTCGGCTTTTGGAGGTCGAATGAAGCTTCCTAGCCTGATTTCAAAAAGCCCCCCACTGGGATAAACACTAGGAAAGCAGCCTGTTACGGTCCGGAGCTAACATTTAAAATTTATTTTTTTTGTTTGGATACGCGAAACAAAGTCCAACCATAAAAAGGTCGAGTGCAAGCAGATTTTATTTGACAATTAATACAGGCAAAGATATGGAGCAAGGCGAAAGAGGGAGAGATGAAAAAGAAAATATAAGAGAGAGAGAGAGAGGGAAAATGGTAAGAAAGATAGAGATAGAAAAATGTAGGAGAAGGGTAAGATAGTGGGGAAAAATGAGAGAGAGAGAGAGAGAGAGAGAGAGAGAGAGAGAGAGTCACCACCAGGGGTCCGGCTGTCCAGCGAAGTTTTCTTCGGGAAGGCGCTGATCCTGGACAGGGTCCGATGCAGGAATGGTGGTGGGTCAAGAGACGACAAAAAGGCCAAGCATGGACAGCCATATATATACCCCCAGCCAAAGGTGCAGCTGTCAGTCATCCAGGTTCCTTGGGAGACAGGCTGCCCAGTGGGGAGCAGAAGGGTGTAGTCCTCCACCCAGTCATCAATTCTTATCTTCTTTCTGGTGACATTCCTCTTCTGTTTAGCCAGCACATCATGCCTCCAGGAAGGTCCCAGAACTGAAGGCTGGCCCTCAGGAAAGGGGAGTAATCTCCACCCAGTCATCAGTTCTTATCTTCTTCCTGGTGCCATCCTTCAAGCCACCACAGCCAGGTACTTCACAAGTCCAATGGAGGTGGCCCAGTCGTGCCTGGAGGGACCACCCAGCATTGCAGCTGGTGCTCACAGAAGAGTCTCCACCCAGAAGGTCTTATCACATCCTGAGGTGTCACCTCCTGCTCTGTTCTGGCCAGACAAGTTCTCCACCTCACCCAGGGCTATTCATTCTTTAAAATTGATTCTTTTGAGACAATTATAAATCTGTGGTCAGAACCACACACAGCCCAAGAAGCGGTCAGGTCATGAAAAGCCCAAGTATTCTGTATCCAATGTCTAGTATGGATATAGTGTAGTACTATCACACCAGGTAAACCTTTCACATAGAATGTAAACCAGAGATCTGACAATAGAACAGAGGGAAATTTTTGATGGGAAATTTTGAGAGGTGTGAAATGTGATAACGTTTTTTATGGTTTCTTATCAGTATCTTGATCCCGCATATGCCTAGAAGCCCTGATTTTTGAGTTCTTTTGCCTGTGTGGTGAATTTAATTCTCAGAGCAGTGTCTTATTGAATGCTTCATTTAACTCTTCTGTCTGAATCCCAAAATTTCACTGGAGTACAGGATGGAAAATATTTTCTAATCCATTGGTTTCCTGCAAAAACAACAAGAGGGACATAAATTAACTGTACCATTATTGGTACAGTTATTTAGAATAGTAAGCTTAATAATAACTATGATACATTTGTAAATGAAAATGGTTTTCTTTGTTGTTGTTTGGTCTTTGAATTTTTCTTCCCAACTAACTGATTTTTTTTTTTTCCTTGTATTTCTAATATTCGTCTACAAGCACTTCTAGGCATGGAAGTAAGTTGGATTTATTGTAGAGTATTGTTTTTATCAGAGCATTGATTTGCATAGTTCTCTGTTAGCTTTTTAACTATTACTGCGGGCTGAAGTAAATGTCAACTAGACAGGATCTTCCATTTTGCAAACAGCCTATGATCCTGCAGTTTTCCTAAGGGAAAATCCCCTTTAACCGTGAAGTAACAATTTATGCACAAATAAGGTTTTATCACAGAAAGTGTTTAACTTGAGTGAAAAAACAAAGTGGTCTGACATGTTAGATGCTGTCCTCCACCAGGAAGCATCCTTGCTACCATGAACACACTGCCATGATTTGTAAATGATGAAGCTGATCCAGAATGTTGGGTCCAACTCCTGGCTCAGTTACTTCTGTGTCTGCTACAATTGTGAATGAATCAGAATCAACTCTGGAATGATACCTAAAAACTTGCTTTCTGTTGGAGGTAGTTGCTTTTGGAAAAAAGTACTCCCGAGACCAAGAAGGCATTGACACAAAGCAGCTGGGTGTATTTCTTTATGAAGTCTGCTTTTAGTAATGCCATGATAGTATCTGAACACAGTGTCTGTGTCACATTTGATGTGAACTGTACCCCCCCACAAAAGCCTCCATTTCCCTAGGCAGGTAAGCAGCTTTCTGGGTTTAGACTGTTTGTTGGTTTTTTTTTTCTGGTTTAAACTGGCTTTGAGTTTAGACTCTGTGTAAGAAAGAGAAGGTTTAGTTCTGATTTGATTTTCCTAGTGTGGGCAGGACCTAATATTTTTCACTCTGCTTGAGATTTTATGTCCCGTGCTTCAGCGATGCTCAGTGTTGTTGTTTTTTTTTTAATATACATGCCATTAATAACCCCTGAATTTTCCCTAAGAGACAGAGGTTATCTTGCATTTCTTAAAACTGCTGGAAGAGAAACGCCTAGTTTCTTGTTGAGCCAAAGAGTCAGTTTTGGGAAGCTGGAGTGTGAGACTGAACCTTGAGTTTGGATTTGAGTTTGTATTTTGTCAGAAAACAGTGCACTACGTCCTCTTGCCTTTGCAGCAGGAGGTGCTGGAGAAGAAAGCGGAGGCATCCGTGGTGTGTGGAAAAAAGCCTAAAACAAGAGAGAGCAGAGGAAGCTCAGATGAGTGAAGTGGAGGTAAGAGGCGCCATGGGCAAAGGGACCTGTCTGTCCCAGCAGAGCATTGCCAGCATCTTTGCTGGCCTGGCCAGCTTTGTGCTGGGTGAGCTCCCTGTAAGCAGGAGTGGGGGCTTGGGCCTCTGGCTGTTTTTCCTCTGGTGAAGCTGCCCAGAGAAGAGGGGCAAACCTGTAAGGAGGGCGAGAAACACCCTGTCTGTGTGTTTGGAGGGTAGAAATGGAAGAGTTCTGCTGTAGAGAGGAGGGCAGTGTTTCTCTTGGGTGCAGGTTAGAGCCTCGGGCTTCACTGGGCTTGTTTGATCTCCAAGAGTGTCCTGGTCTGGGAGGAGCAGGAGAAAAAGGTGCCTGGGCCAGGGACATCCAGTGTCAGGCTGCTGAGTGAGAATGGGGAGCAGCTGTGCCCCTGGGGTGGAGAGGATGGTTCAGGTGACCCATGTGGGCTGATGCCAGTATTCCTTCCCATGGTGCTGTGTAGAAAATGGGTCTGAAAAGAATCCCCTGGTGGCTTTTCTGGCTGGTGTGCTGGCTGGGTTGGGGCCTCTGGTTTGTGCTGCATGCTGTGCTGCTGCTGGGGCTGTTTCTTGTTTCTGTGCCGTAGAAGAACAGAGTTCATGGAGACAGATTGTCTTCTGCCTTGCCAGTTAGGACCAGTTTGGTTGCTGTAAGGCTGTTGGGGCCTGTCACTTGGAGCCTGGGCTTGGGCAGCCCTATGTGCTGCTGAGTCCAGTGAGGGACAGGTGTGTTGGAGCCAGAATGACCAACTGAGGAGGCCGTTTTCCTATGTATCTGTGCTGTCTATCTTTGTAATTCACTCTCACAATATATTGCCATGTCATGAAATTTGTGCTACTGCCTTTCTTCCAACCTTTAAGTCTCTCTCCCTCATTCCCTTTTTCCTCTTCCCCTGGGGAGGAAGTGGAGGATTTAAGCAGGGGACAAAGGCTCTGATTTTCCCCAGAAGGGCCAGGGGAAGCCAGCCAAGGAGGAGGAACATCCTGTAAGCAGGGTTGTGCATGTCCCCTGTGCTTAAGGTGAGGTGCTGGGACAGCCTGGTTAATAAAGGCTCATCCTCACTGTTGCCCAACTATGGGCAATTGTAGCTGTAGGATGCAATTTGTTCTTTCAAGCTCTTTAGTCTGTTTGTTTCCTCTTGACTGGTGGTGTTGGGCAAAGGGCATTGGCTTTGTGTTGCCTGACCCCCCTGGTCTGTTCTGCAGTAAGCTGGGCAGCGGCTCTCCCAGGTTACCTGTGGCACTACCTACTGAACTGAGTTATAGTTTGGGTTTGATCTTTTTTTAGTGGGAAATGACGAATCCTCCCTTCACACCAAGCTGTGTCCATCAGATTTGGGAGGTTCTGGAAATGGCTGTCCCTGTTTCTGCATATTAATTATTGTTCATATGCTGCAAAGGTGGTCTGTTATCAGTAGGCGTTGGTGCAGGTGCGAGAATTGCAGCACGAGTATGGCCACCACTCCAGCTTTGAGAGTGGCCTTTCCTGATGTCCCTTGGCCTGTAGTGGCCCAGGTCACTGTTCTGTCAGAGCTTGCCAGAAGGAGTGCTGCTTCCCCCTCCTGACACAGGGGGACAGGGAGCGAGTGGGGCTTTAGGATCAATTCCCCACAGGTTGCCCCTGTGGTCAGGCAGTGAAGAAAGGCAGCTGAGCCCTGGGTTACTGAAGGCAGAGCAAAGATGGAGCATGTGGGGAAGAGCTCTGATGAAGGTGAGAGAGCAAATCTTCTCCAAAAGGGGGATGAAGAAGAGTCTTCTGCAGCAAGTCCTTGTGCGGTAGCTCTTGCCTCATTGGAAGAGGAGGAATCGGAGCCAGAGTGAAAGAGTCAGTCCTTTTTTCTGAAGGACTTGTGAAATGGATGAAAGGACTTTGGCTGGCATGAAGGTGAGACACTTGTCACCTGCCTGCTTTGGTGTTGAGTTCCCGGGGCTGGCACTGAATCTACTGAAATAATAGAGAAGGCAGAGAGTTGGGAAAGCTGGCCAGAGATGGAGGCATGGGTCAAGCGATCCAGAAGAAAGGAAACGCTCTGAGCCTCTGGAGGAAGCTCCTGGCAGCTGTCCAGATCAGGTAACCCTTTAAAGGTGACACTGTCACCCTGGCCAAGTGGATCAATATGGAAATAGGTGTTGAGTACCTAAGAGAGCTGTCTGTTGAAAAGGTGATTTCTGGTGCCTGTGCATGTCATACTTGGGTGTGGATGTTCCGGTGCCTGCCTGTGCACACCTGGCCCGGTTGCCGGGTGACAATGGGACCTTTGTTACATCATTCGTGACACCCCTGGACCCCGGGTACCTTCCTAGTGCTGGGGTGGCTGTGGCTCAGTGTCCAAGAGGACAGCGCTAGGATCGGACAGGAGCAGAGAGCTACCTAGAAGCCCTGAGCCATGTCTGGATTCTTTGGATTTGGTGGAAGCCGCCGTGGTTCCCAAGAGGACCATGGCAATTCCCAGAGTCTGCTGGGTCCCCAAGAGAGGTAAGAGCCAGGGGCTGGGGCTGGGTGGGCACCGTGGGCTGAAATGTGAGGGATGCTGAAAGGCCTTTGTGGCTTGTCCATCGGGAGCTTCTGCCCAGCTCCTGAGGGCTGTGCTTCTTCAGAGGCTGCCCATGAGTCTCCATCCCCAGGAGACTGACTGCCCCGTGCAGAGCCCGTCCCAGACATCTATCTCCCTGCCCCCACGCAGCCCCCTTGGCCCCCCGGGCTCTCCCCGCAGGCCGTGCAGCCTTGGGGCCAGCAGCACTGCCACCCCCATGCCCACCCCCCATGGCCTCTCTTCCTTTCCCAGGACTCAGCAGAGGACCCAGAGCCGGCTCCGGCTGACCTGGGTGGGGGATGGGGTGGAAGAGAGCAGTCTCCCCACCCCAAAGAAGACGGTCCGGCTGCTGGAGCCAGGTGAGTGAGGGGCCTTTGGCTGCTTTGCTGTGCTCCTGCATGGCAGTATTGGCTGCTGGGCACATCCCCGGCCTGTTCCGTGCCAGTGCCCTCTTTGGGTCCCCCCGCCCAGGGCCGGCTCTGTCCTCGGGAGCTGGCACGGGGCTGGGTGCCGGCTAGGGCCCTTCGGTTCCTCCTGCCAGCAGCTTCAGCTCACCCTCCTCCCTTCCTTTGTTAGATTCCTGGTATTCAGCGCAGGAGGAGGAAGAGGGCCAGAAGACCTCTGTGGGTGCTCTGGAAGAGTTAGCAGAGGTACCTACAGAGACTGCCACCTGCCTTGTGCCTGCTCCAGCTGCCCCCACGCTCCAAGATGCCTTCCCAGACAGCTGCCCTCTGCTGGGCAAAGCTGGGGAAAAGGGCAAAAAAGAGAAAGAAAATTTTAAAATAAGAATAAGAACTAAAAAGACTGCTAGCAGAGTCTCGTGCGTAAGAGGGATCAACAAAGGAGCCCCATAACCTTCTCTTGTTGCAGGAGCAGGACTTGGACTCTCTGAGAGATGTCATAGTCAACCTTTGCCCCTCGGTCCTCAAGCGTCTGCAGGATGTCTCGCAGGTATGGCATTTCCAGAGCAGTTTCTGCCGTTTTACCCCCCAGGGAGGTTTCTCCCCCAAAGCCCTCTGCAGCCTGAGGGGTACAGAGGCCTAGAAAGGAACAGAGGCTGCAGCGGGACACCTCCTGGCCACGGTGTGGGGATTCATTCTTCCCTGAGGCTGGGAGGGGCCCCTCCCTGTGTGTGGCATCTGAGGGGATGGTTGCAGTCCCGTGGCAGCACCATCCTCCCCTCTGTTCCCTGCAGGCAGAAAAAATCCTGAGATCCATCCACAGGAACGTGGAGGGGATGTGCTCGGAAGCGGCGCACTTCATCCTAAGATCGGTGCTGGGGCTGCTGAGCGAGTGCTGCCCCAAGGAAACCGTTGAGAGCCTGCTGAGGATCAGTCCCTCCTGTGACAAGTAGGAGCCCCAAGAGCCCTGGGGACTTGCTCCATAGCCCAGGCACAGCACAGTGGCCAAGGCAGCCCCGCTAACAGGGTGTTCTGGCTTGCAGCGCTGCGCTGGCCATGTGGGAGATGCTGCTGTCCCTGCCCAGCACTTCGGAGTCGATCCTTGACCATCTGCTCAGTGTGATCCAGGGATGGAGACCAAAGTGTGCTATCCCATCTGTGAGTGACCAGAGCAGGTCTTGCTCTGCTTCAAGGCAGTTGATGGCTCCACGTGCAGCCCAGGGGCTTTGGCAGGGCCCCAGCAGCTTCCTTGCCCTGAGAGCTGTCCCTGTGTCTTTCTGCAGGCAAGCCAGGTCCTCTACCGGCTCAGCCAGCGGCCCCGCTCTCAGGGGATCCTGGAAGCCCTCTTCCCCAGGCTCCTGATGAGCTCCATCTATAAACTGTCCCTGGCTGTGGTGATCCTGGGAGAGGAGCAGCCCCAGGCTGATCAGCCCGAGCCTTTGGGGTGCGTCATCCCCTTCCCCTGCCATTCGCCTGGGCCCTCGGCCGGGGCCCCTGCTCTGTGTGTAACTGGACCTTGCTCTGCACACAGGGTGGCAGTGGAGGGCATTAAAGTTCTGCTGTGTGCTGCTGGCTGGGAAGGGCACGTCCAGAGCATCCAGCAGGAGGGCGGCTGGGACATGATGTGCGGAGCGGAGACCCTGGAGAGCGGAGTCGGTTTGCTGGCCAGGTGAGAGCGCTTTTTAAAAAGCCAGCAGTGCCTCGGCAGCCCCATCCATCCCCGGGGGCAGAGAAGTCCCCAGGCCCCCAGGCCCCGGGCTGCAGCCGCAGCCGCAGCGCTGGCCAGGGAGCGATCCGAGTGGCAAGGGGTGCTCCTTGCCTGGGGAGAGAGCAGGGCGCAGGCAGCGAGTGGTGTGGAGGCTGTGGCTGGGGGCAAAGGCGTGTCCTGGGCTGGGCTCTCCTGGCTGGGCTGGGCAGGGCAATCCCAGCAAGGCTTTGCCTGCCCTGCTCACTGCCAGCACTGCTTTTCTCTCCCTGCCCAGGGAGATGCGGAAGATCCCAGCTGAGCCGAAACGCTTCCTGTTCCAGCACATGAAAGAGATTCTCGCTTACAGGAGGGAATGGCAAATGAACTTTGCCATGACTTTCTATGCTGAGGTAAGCCTGGTGGGAAGCAGTGCCTCTCTCTGGCAGATGCTTCTGAAGCCGTCCCTCTGGCACGGGCGGCTGCCGGGTGGGATGAGAGTCCCCGGAGCTGGGGCAGAGGGCTCTGCTGCCAGTCAGTCCCTGGGGCCTCCATCCTCCCTGGGCCCTTCCTGCTGGGGCAGTGCTCAGCACCCCCAGGTGTCCACCCACGCGCAGGGCTGCCCCCCGGAGGGGCTGTGTCAGCCCCCAGGCCCCGAGCTGGCGGTGGGAAGCAGAGGCTGCAGAGTGCCAGGGCCCTCCAGCTCTGCCCGTCTCTCAGCGCTCTTGTTCTTTCAGCTGCTGGGCTGCCAGGACCTTCGGAAGGATTGGAGTGACCTGCACCTCCTCCACTCCTACCTGAGCCACGGCAGCCAGACCATCCGTCTGCTGGCACTCGGGGGCTTGGTGGCACTGTTGGCAGATCCGCGGATGGTGAGCGAGGCGTAGTCAGGCGGAGCCGCGTTGGCAGCCTGGGGCTGGGGCAGGGGGAAGGTTAGCGCTGGCTTGGGCCTGGCTGAGGGGAAGGAGGTGGCTGTCAGCAGAGAGAGGGCTGGCTGAGCAGGAGCCCCAGAGCCTTTAAAGCTGTCCTTGCTCTCTCCTTCATCGCCATCGGCGTGCACAGCGCCTGCCAGGAAGCTGGGTGGGAGGGTGAGTCCCCAGCTGGGGAGTCCCCAGCTCAGCAGATGGGGCATTTGTGCCAGGCTGCTCCTCCACTGCTCCACCCTCACAGAAATTCTCTGTTCCCTACAGGCAAGAGAAATGCGAGAAAGCTCTCTGCTGGACAGCATCCTGATGTGCCTGAAGGATCCACACACAGACATCAGGATGGAGGCCTTGCTCTTCTTCCAAACCCTGACGGGTCACCTGAAGAGGAAAGAGGCCAGCCCCGTGGCTCTGCTGCTGGTGGAGAAGCTCCCACTCCTCTTTGGTGATGTAAGGCTGATGTGGGAGCCTGACCATGCCCGTCGAGGGGCATGGGGCAAGGACAGCTGCCCTCCAGCCCAGTCCCACGGGCAGCACTTGGGCAGGGCTGCTGCCCTCCTCCTCACGCACGCACACACGCCCCTGGGCTCTGCTGGGAGGGCTGCTGGGCTCTGCAGCCAGCATGGCTTCTCCTTGGCCTCAGCCTCTCTAGAGGTGCCCCGAGCCCAGCAACCCCAGAGCATCTCCCCTCACATTGACCACGTTCATAGCCCTGCTCACCGTGGGTGGGGAGAGGCTGCTGCTGCTGCTACTGAAGTCCCACTGTCTTCCTTCCTACCAGGAGTCCAGCCAGGTGCAGGAGCTCTCCCTCAGCCTCTTTGAAGACATGCTGAAGGCTGTGGTGGGCAGAGACAAGGGAGAGATGAAGGAGACACTCTGCAGGGTCGTGGTCTCTCTCATCTTGCAGATGAATACTGAGAGCAGGAGTATGGCCGAGGTACAGGGTTGAAAGCTGAGCACCTGCTTTGCCCTTCCTTCCCTCTGCCCCAGCCCTGGCAGCAGCAGCAGCAGCAGCAGCTCATCAGCTCTTGCCCATTTCTCTGGTGCTGGCTGGCAGAGTGCCATAGCTGAGGTGGTGGCTGCCCCGTGTCCCTGCCTCGGGCACTGAAGCCCAGGCATTCAGGCTCTGTGCCCGGCCGCCTCTTCCCAGAAGTAGCTGGGGACAGCTGGCAGCCTTGCCAAGAGGAGGGGGATGAGAGGTCTCCTCCTCTGAGCTGTGGTGCCAGCTCCCACCTGCTGCTCTTTTGCAGGCCTCTGGCAGAGCCCTGCTCATCAGTGCAAAGTTCCTGCGCTGGAGGAAGCTGAAGAGAGTGATGAAGAAGAGGAAGACCTGGCTCCTTGGAGAGACTTTGGTGAGGACAAGCCCCAGGTGCCAGGGCCTGGGCTGGACAAGGGATGCTCCATGTGCCCCGGGTGTGGATGGATGGATGGATGGATGTGCAGCTGTTTCTGGCTGGCCCAGATGCAGAGCAGAATGCACAGCTTGGAGCTCAGTCCCCCTTCCCCTTTCCCTAAGGCACAGCCAGGGCTTCTTCTGCAGGCCCCTCTTTCCCCCCAGCCCCTGGGTGCTTCAGGAGCCCCCGGCCCACCTGGGCCCTGGCAGCAGCACGGAGGGGGTCACAGTACCCCCAGCCCCCCTCTGCCTGTGGTTCTGGCTGCACCTCAGGCCCCCCGGGGCTCCTGGCTGGCAGAAAGGAATGGGCTGGGGGGGAAGGAAGGGGTGGGATGGGCAGAGGGACTGCTCTGGCACACGGGGAATGGTGTGTGCCAGCCCCGTGACGTGACCTTGGGCACTCTCCAGCTGAAGCAGGACAGGAGCAGGGTGGAAGACTACGTGTGTTTCAGCCTGCCCTACCTGGGGGACCCTCGGGCCAGCGTGAGAGCCGAGGCCATCAGGTTCCTGGGTGAGCCACAGCCCCCGGGGACCCTCTTGTGGCAGCCCGGCCCCAGCCCCCGGCGCTGCCCTGGCAGCCAGGAGCAGCCCTGGGGCTGTCCCGGGCAGGGCCCTGGCCTCCCGCTGCCCCCCTCTGCCCTGCCCTGCCCTGCCCAGGCCTTGGTGGCCTTGGTGGCCGCCTGGCTGAGTGGCAGCAGCGGCCTCGGGGACTTGCCCGGCCGGGGCCATCCCTGCGGAGGGGCAGGAGGGCGTGCGGCCGAGCTGGCCGGGCCGGGGGCTGTGCTGCCGCAGTGCTGGGGAGGGGGAGGTCTGACGGGAGCTCTGTGCACAGGGACTGCTGCGCAGAGCATGGGGAGGAGGAATCACTGTAATCGGACGCTGGAGGTGATGTGGGATGGTGAGTAGGGGCAGAGGGGTGCTGGTGGGGCAGGGCAGAGAGCCCGGGCAGGGTGCTGGGATTCCTGGCTCCGCTGCAGGGAAGGGCCTCGGGGGAGGGAGAAGCTGTGACTGTCCCATCCCTGGAAGGAAGTGTTCATGGCCAGGCTGGCTGTGGCTTGGAGCTCCTCGGCCTAGAGGGAGGTGTTTGTGGCCGTGGTGGGGGGCTGGGGAGTAGGCGATCCTTCAGAAGGTCCCTTCCAGACCAAGGCAGCCTGGGAGCCTGGGATTCCGGAGTAGCAGCTTCCAGCTGCTCCCTTGGTCCCAGCTGCTCCTCCTAGTCAGGGCAAGAGAGGGATGGGGATGCTTGCATAGAAGGGTCTGTGCAGCCAGCAGTGTTTCACCGCTGCTCCCTTTCTTTCTGTTGCAGGCGTCAAGCGCTTGGCTGATGACCCCGATGCCTCAGTCAGGTCCCTGGCAGCTCAGACCTCGTACCTCGTGCAGACTGCGAGGGAGCGGCAGAGAACAAGATGGTCCTGGTCCATCTGAGGGCAGTACCTGTGTTGCTGATGAGATGGGTCAGGGACAATCTTTGCTGCCCCCGTCTTCCTGACGGTACTTTCGCCACTGCCCCATCCCGGCTGCTCTTCCCCTCCCCAGGCCCTCCCGTGCACCCCCAGGCTGTGCCCGACTGTCTCTGTCCAAATGAGTGCCCCCAGAACTCTCCTGTCCCCTGGCTCTCCCAGTGAAACCTCCCTCATGTCATCCCAGCAGGAGGAAGTGGCTGTGCTGGGGTTGAAGGTCCTGGTGGGAAGATGGTGCTGAGAACTTGTCCCTGACCTAAGGGCCCCTGGTGCCGCTGGCAGCATGTGATCCTGCTCAGTGTCATGGGCATCATCAGCTGGTGCTGAGTTCCTAAAGCCCCCCTCCAGGTGAGGAATTGCATCAGCAGCCGGAGACTCCCAACTGGTTCCAAGTCTCCCAAGCTCTGAGAAGCAGCTCTTCATTCCTCTTCTGTCACTTCCAGGAGGTCACCAGGGCGCCTGCAGAGTTTTTCACCTTTCCCACAGCGCCCTAGAGCAGCTGGATTCATGCGGCTGAGCGCACGGCCAAACAAGATTCCCTGCGGGAGGCTCTTTGGCAATGGATTCACCACGAGCTGCCCAAGAGGCTCCAGGAGGCTGCAGCCGTGCTGGCCAGGGTCAGTGTCACCACGTGGGCCCAGGCAGCTGGGGACAGCTGGGCAAGGGCACAGCTGAGCCAGAGCTGCTTTCCTTGTCTCATCAGAGCAGCAGCAGCAGCAGCAGGTGCAGCCTCCTGGCCTCTGGCATAGCTCCCCGTAGGTCAAAAAGATCCATCCCCAAATAAAATGTGGTGTTTGCAAAGTAGAGCATGTGGTGAAATCTGTTGGATGGGACCTGGGCTCTGGTCCTGGGACCGACAGACAGGTGCTGCTGGCCTCAGTGCATCCCAGAATCCTCGGAGTTGTCCAGGCTCCATTTTCTCACCTCTCGGGTGCCTGTACATGCGGAAGGAACACTGTGTCTCCCTGCAGCCTCAGAGTCAGGCTGTTCAGTGGCAGCTTCCCTCAGAGACATTGAGGGAAAAAACAAACCTGCCCAGCTCCTCTCCGTGCAGCCCCTGAGCACGCAGTGTCCAGGCTGCCTCCCTCCCCTCCAGATCCGAGCCGGGGCCATGAGCAGCCGGGGCCGGGCCCTCGGGCTGATGCCCTGCAGCTGGGCAGGGGCCGTGGCCGTGGCCGTGGCCGTGTCCTGGGGGCGGGGATGGGAAACGCCATGGGCGGGGGGCACAAAAGCCGCCCTCAGCGCATCCCTTTCCTTTTCCCAGTTTTTCATTCCCAGCGGGCAGCAGCTCCTGCGTGCGGGGCTGGGGGAGCGGGGGGGTTGCCTGCAGTGGCTTTTTAGGACTTTTTCGCCCGGTCGTTTGTTGGCCGTGTGGGGGAAGGGGCAGGAGTGGGGCCCTGCAGAGTGCTGGAGGGTGCTGAGCCGGGGCAGTGAGACCCGGGTGCGGAAGCGGGGGGTGGGTCGGTGCCACCCGGTGCAGGATCCGGTGAGGCACCGGTGGAACGTGGGCGAGAGCCGCTGCCTGCGCTCCGGAGAGAGAAACGGAGTTGCCGGGACGCGCAGGTCTCCCTGTCGGCTCGGGAGAGCTCTTTGCAGAAAAGGAAAGCATTTTGCCAGTGTCTGCCGCTCAAAGTTTGGTAAGGACGGATGCCCCCTCCCTCTTCATCGAAATCATAGGAAGAGCGGATGGGGGGCAATGACACGAGCAGCCCCTCAAGAGGTGCTGGCAATGCAAGCCGATTGTGTGCCAGCAGAACCGGGAGTGCAGGGCTGGACCTGGCCACCTCTCACACAATCGAACTGAGTAACATCAAGGTACAGACTGTCCCTGCTGGCGTTGGTGGACCTTTGGGGAACGTCATGAGGGAGCGCTCTGTTGATGGGTCGGTAAGTCTGTTACTAGGCAAGCCCTCTGTGCTGCCGGGACTGGTTGATTCTGATTTTACCTGTGAAATACAGATAATGCCCTGGACTCCTAGTACTGTAGCAGCAGGCGAACAGATCGCCCAGCTCGTGTATTTTAGAACGGACTCTAAAATCATGAGGGAAGGCAGTTTTGGTTCCACTGAATGCCTCAGATATCCTGGTCCTAACCATAACACCACCAGAGGCCGCTGCTACAACGTAAATTGCGCCATTCTCTGACTCACGGTACGGCGTCTCTTACGGGTGTTCCCCGTAGCGGTGCGGACGGCAACGTAGTCGCCTCAGCTCATGGGCGCCCTCCTGGCCTTTGGTCCCCGCGGGGTGCGGCGCTGGGGGGGGAGGGGGGGTGGGGCTGTAGCGCCACAGTCCCTCGAGAAAGCAAAGCTCCGCTTTTGATTTATGGACCTGAAAGGTTTACGGCTACAGTCAGGCCGTTTGTTTTGCCTTTGCCTTCTACTTCATGGGGCACTGACTATCTTGCGCAATGGGGTTTAATAGGGGCTGCTGTCACGCAGGACGCTCCGGCCCTTACGCTTCTCCCTTAGGATCAGTGAGCCCTATCAAAGGAGAAGCTGCATCATCTCCCAACCCTGGTTTCTGAACAACTGCATGCAGTTCACGTCATCCTCTCTCCCTAAGCCCCTGGAATATCCCGGTGTTTGTGATTCAAAAGACAAGTGGGAAGTGGAGGCTTTTAGGGGACCTGCCCTGCAGTAATAGAACCCATGAGGTGCTGCAACCTGGTGTACGCTCCCCCTGCAATGATACCACAGGACCAGTCACTATTAATCATAGACCTACAAGAGTCCTTCTTTACAATAAATACCCTTGAATTCTCAGGATGCTCCACGTTTTACCTTTTCTGTTCCCTTCATAAGTGCCTCAGCCCCTCATGGATCGTCCTGCCTCAAGGCATGCGCAACAGTCCCACCACCTGTCAATGGTTTGTTGCCAAGGTACAAGACCAGTTTCCAAGTACTCTCATTTATTCTTATATCGACAATATTTTGATAGCAGCAAAAAAGCAAAAACAGGCAGATGATGCTCTTACAGCAGTTATTACAAACATACAAGCATCAGGACTTTATGTCGCACCTGAAAAAATTTGAAACATGGCTCCGTGGCAGTATCTTGGTTGAAGGATACAAAATAAAAAAAAAAAAAAAAAAGGCCTGCAGAAAATGAAATTTGCAGCAAGCATGCGAACTCTCAACAACCTTCAGAGACTACTAGGAGCTATTAACTGTATTAGGCCTCTTTTAGGGATCACTACTAA
Source organism: Phaethornis superciliosus (assembly GCA_023637945.1). Taxonomy (NCBI): domain Eukaryota; kingdom Metazoa; phylum Chordata; class Aves; order Apodiformes; family Trochilidae; genus Phaethornis; species Phaethornis superciliosus. The sequence continues at coordinate 155,057,032 of JAJQWJ010000001.1, read as the reverse complement.
AGATATGTACTCTCTGTTCTCATTGTTAAAAGGGGATACAGATTTAGCATTGCCCCAATCTTTGACTACAAAGTGTGACAAACTCTCAGCAAAATCTCTGCAGCAGTCTCTGCTTGACAAGCTCATCATGTTATTGAAGGAACACCTGTTTTGCTCTTTCTTTTTTTTATCATCAGTCCAGCCTTTTGGATTGTTAGGACAATGGGAATAAAACCCCCTGAATTGTTCTGGAAGGAGTCTTTTTATCACATCGGTTTGCAAAGACTGCTGTTACTAGACAGGAGCTCATAGCCATGGTGATAGAGCAAAGTCAGTCCCGTTTACTATTTTTGATGGGTTGTGACCCTGCTCCTATTTTTCTCCCTTTTACACAAATTGATTGGCTCTTACAATCATCCCTTCCACTCCAGGTGGTACTGGCTGATTTTAATGGGTGCCTTAGTAATAATTTCCCTCTTCACTGCCTTTTTAATCCCTCGTTGACTTAAGGCCTGCCTTAGATCTTAATGTCAGCTCTGTACCACTACCACAGGCCTTAACGTTATTTACAGGTGGGTCAGCCCAAACCAGAACAAACTGGAGGGACAAGCAGGGGCATTGGCAAAATGATATTCACACAGTGCTTGGCTCCCCCCAGAGAGCAGAGCCAGCAGCAGTCGTGAGATGTTTCAGATGTTTTTCACAAGCTATTAATATTGTCACTGGCTCTGCTTACGTAGCAAGTATTGTCACTAGGCTGGAAGGTGCTTATCTTAGGGAAGTTGTTAATCCCCATCTTTTTGCCTTGCTAAAGGAGATTGATTATTTGTTAAATCATTGCACTGCTGCTTATTTTGTGATTCATGTCTGCTCCCATACTAACCTTCCTGGCCCTGTAGCAGAAGGCAATAAGATTGCTGAGCTTTTAGCAGCTATGGTTCAGGTGCCAGATTTATTTCAACAAGCACACTTGTCACATGAGTTTTATCATCAGAGTACTAATGTGCTTAAACACTCTTTTTGTCTCACTCAGGAGCAGGCTCGTCAAATTATTTCTGCATGTCCTGATTGTCAGCTTTTGCAGCCTTTACTACATTTAGGCACTGATCTGAGAGGTTTAAGTCCCTTACAGATCTAGCAAACAGATGTCACACACATTAGGGACCTGGCTATCTAAAATATGTTGATGTTTCAATTGACACTTTTTCAGCCTGTATCTTTGTGTCTGCTCATATTGAGGAAAAATCTCATGATATTAAGAGACATTTTTTAGCTACATTTGCAGTTCTTGATGTTCCAGCACAAGTCAAATCAGATAATGGGCCAGCATATAAGTCAAAATTCTGCTCTTGAATTTTTTCAGCAATGGGGTATTACACGTCACTGGAATCTGTCACTACCCAACTGGCAAGCCATTATTGAACGAGCACATAGTGCTTTAAAAGCCATATTAACCAAACAAAAAAGGGGAAGCCTGGGATATTCCCCCCCAGGAATGCTTACAAAAAGCGCTCTGTCTTAAACTTTTTAAGCCGAGGAGAAAATTATGTGAACCCAACACATAAAACACTGTGGAAAGACTCAAAGTATACATCAAGGAAAAGCTTATGGTAAAATTCGCGACCTTAATACTCATTTATGGGAAGGGCCATTCCCTTTAATAACCTGGGGATGAGGGTATGCTTGTGTTTCCACAGATTCTGGACCTCACTGGATTCCAGCAAGATATGTGAGACCAGCGTCACCTCCTGTCTCATCATTGTCATTGCTCTCCCAACAGAAGGACTAACATTCTTTTGGCCGTCTGTGCAGCCCAAGGAAAATGTTTGGGTAACCTAGACCAGTGTAATAGGCCAGGATTTTTTGTGCCTTTTGGTGGCCACACCAGCAAACTTTTTCAGTACATGTTTGGTGGGCCTTCCCAAAGACAATTGGGCTGTGCTCCTGCCCCTGTCCCTCTTCCCTTTTGAACATAGTAAACCTAGTGCCACCTGGGATATTAGGCCATCTGCCTTTTATCACAATGGAGCCCCAGGAAATAGTTTTATTGGGTTCAGTTAAAATGTATTATTGTTTTTCAATTGTACAGGCAAAAATCAGTCTTTATTTCGGAATGTTAATTCATCATTTCTTGTATATAGAAATGCAACTGTGTGGTGTAACTACACTTGGGCTAAAATTTCTCACTCTTTTAACACTCCTATTGCTTTCCCTAGAGCTATCTTTCTGATCTGCAGTGACCATGTGTGGCCTTATATTCCTTCTCATCAGAGAGGAAGACCTTGCAGATTAGGTTGTTTGACTCTGTTAACACCAGATATTTCTCTACTTTTACATTATACACAAACTCACCATTTCCATGGGGCAAAGCAATCTATACCACTTTTCAGGCTGACTGTAAGGATACAGTTACCTTTTGGAACCCTACTGAACTTACTGCTGCTTCATTATTTTTTTCTGGAATTGCTGTTGCACAAACACTAACTACTTTAAATCGTTTAGGCTGTTGGCTTCCCAAGCAAACTAATGCAACATGTAATGCTCTTTCTGCTTTGTTGCTTGATAAAGATTCAGTAAAATATGCTACTTTTACACAAAAATCATGCAGCCATTTATTTTTTAGTCCTTGCTTATGAACATGGCTGTGAGGATTTTGATGGCTTGTGTTGTGTGAGCCTCTCTGATCATTCTGGGTTGGTGCATAAAAGCATTCAAACCTTGAAGGACCTCACCCAAAAACTTGAGGTTGAAAATGGTTGGAGCCCTTTTGCAGGGTTGTTGAGGGGAATCACTGTGTTGGGAGGTTTGGTTTTGCTGATTTTTGTATATCTTTTAGTTTGTACCCCATGTATAGTTAAACTTAGGAAAACTCTTATCACCTGATCCCTCAAGGGGGTTCTGCTGACACACTTGCAAAACAAAGAAGGGAGAGATGAAGGGAAACTGATGAAGATGTCATGAGAATGGCAATTCTTGGAGCAAAGATCCTTTGATTCCTAACAAGCTGTGGGAGCGGAGCTGAGCTGTGCTTGATAAGGAGAGCAGATGTGCTGTGTGCTGATAAGAACGCTAACTTTGCCTGCACAGGAGCTGGAAAGTTACAAGGCTGTGGAAGAATACAAGAGAACATTCGGGAGGGGAGCTCGGGAGGCACAGCTATAAAATCTAGCTTTTGAGCTGAGAAACTTCGATTCAGATTGTCTCAGTTTCAGCCTGATCCACATACACATTCTCTTTCCAGTGCAACTAGAGATGCCTCCTATGGAAGTGCTGAACTAAACAGGTGGCAAGGGGCAACTTGTCTAACTGCGGCCTAACACATCCAACAGCTCCCTCAGTGCAGCCGAGTCAGTTCCAGTGGGATCACCCCACCAAGTGGGATGGCCAACATGCATCAGCCTTATCAACCTGCACTTGTGCAGAGCTGCAGGCTGCTGGATGTCCTCGCTTGTCCCTGGGGCAGCAGGACCACTTCCTGAGGGTGGAGGCTTTTCCTCTCATCCTGTCTGTGAACCTCACATACCTCTGATGTTTCTCCTTCTCCTTCTGGTGCTGCTGACTCTTCAGCCACTGCAGTGGCAAGGGCAGCAGCCTCCTCCTCAAAGAGTTCCCTGTGGTGCTCAATGAGGAACTCCACCAGCTGCATGACCTGCACACAGCAAACCATTGGTTTCCAGGGTCTGGCTGACAACA